>JAJJWX010002220.1:0-600000 GCA_023529315.1 Papaver bracteatum | reverse complement strand
GAAAGATATTAGCTTGAGTCTAATCAGGTTTTCATCTAATAGTGAATATTGAATGCTCTGTTACCAAGGTAACATTGGTTGCAAACCCTGATTTGAAGACTATATAAGGGAGAACTCTAACAACTGGGAAACCTGATCCCCATACCTCCTATGTGATACTAGTTGCGACTAGAGTTGATGTAGTTGCAGGAAATCCTACACTACACCCTTGTTAAGAATTTGTAATAACCAACTCAAATTTGAAGATTAAGAATGACACTTTATTATTTGATTTTCAGAAATGTTTACAGGAAATGTAAAAATTCAAGAATACAACTTTTCTCTTGAAGTTTCTCTCTCCTCAAGATTTTCTCAACTCTCAAAAATACATCATCCTTTTCTGGACATATTGGGTTTCTATTTATAGGGTAGTTACATAATGGATGACAGTTAAGTCTTCCTTTTATCTCGGATTTATACTGCGATTGTACTGCGATAATTATAATGTTCATTCTCGCAGGCTTTATAACCATTGCGGGACAAACATTCTTTTTTTATGTTTTCTTCAATCGTCAGCTATTACGTCACTCTTTTGAATGCTTTTGTGACACTCGCAAAGTGTAGGTGAAGATCTTGCGGTGATGCTCGCTGGGAAGTGTTGTTAATCTCGCAGAGAAGTGTTGTAGCGATATTCTGGTCCTACATCTTGCCTCTTCTCATGTCTTTTCTGCGAAGAAGAGAAGATCATGAGAATTTTAAAATCTTATAACTACTTATCTTTTCAGATTTCTCTGTTACGACATGTATCTGTATCCTTAAGCAATTTGTTTTCACATATTCTCTCTTCTAATAAATTTATGACACGTCTTCTCTAACCGCTGCGATCTGACCGTTCATGTCTTTTCTTAGCATTTATTACATTCATCTTCTTCGAGAAATTTCTTCTTCTATAAATACTCCTTTCATTCTTTTCTTTTCCTCTTTTACTTTCTTCTTCTATCTCTCCGTAACTTCTCTGCAAGTTTACTGTTCTTCCGTAAATTGCGCGTCTATTATCGCTGTGATTCCTTTCTTATTTTTCAACCTTTTTTTTCATTCCCATACTTAAAAATGGTTGTTGTTGGTGCTAAAAATTTGGATGCTTTTAGTGAGATGCGAGAAAAACTCAAAAGTAAAAGTTTTACTTTGTCTACGATTCCAAATCAAAGTCCTAAATCCGAGCTTTCCATCAAATTATTTTCTGATCATCAATGTTCTCGCGAGAAAGTTATAGTATCGATAGGTCAACTTGACGCTGGTCTTCCAATTCCCCTCTATGACCCGGATCTTCCCTTATTTTATGAAATAATTTCTCACGAGAAATTCTCATGAGCGATATATCAATCGGGTGGAGATTGTATTCAATTACTACTTGAATATGCCTCTCACGGCGCTAATAAAGGATCTCGCTACCCTTATCTTTGCGAAGAATCCTCAATTCAAAGATTTTCCAATCATTCCCGCGATGTATACTGTGGATAATTTCTTCATCAATTATGACATAATCCCCATGAAGAGAGATCGCACTTGCTGGGGCGTCCGTTTGCAAAAGAAATATAAGATTGTTGAAGATAAAGCTCTTATGCTAGATATAGATTGGCATACAAATACTAATCAAGGTCCTCGCCATTCTAGAGATGACAAGTGGTTTATTTTTCCTCTGATTTTAGAGGGCCCATATATTTCTGGCACTCATGCCTTGCCTGCAAATCTCGTGGAATACCAACCATGGGTGCACTATTGGCCTGAGAAGGATAAAGAAGTATGTCTTCCTTAGTTCTTCACATAACAAGTTATTTTTATTATTTTTCTTTGATTTTCACATCTTTAAGCTCTCGCTGATTATGCATGTTTACTAGATTGAGAGATTGAAGGCCTATTATGAGAAGTTTAGGAAACCTGCTACTCGTTCAGCTCTTCAATTACTCACAGATGAAGTAAGAAATATTTTCTTTATAAATCTTAACAATATATTATTGCCTCTATTTCTTATCTTTATCTGTGCTCGCATGTAATTGGAGAATTATAACCAATGGAACCACAAACCAAGGTGAAATATTCAAATGATCGCAAGGGAAGATCCAATGCCCCTCCCAAAGGGAAGACTGCTGCTCCTCGCAGTGATGAATTTGACGATCCTCCCTTAAAGAGAAGAAAAACCCAACTCCCTTCTTCTTCAACTCCTCAACCAATTACAGAAAATTTAAGTGTTGATTTTGATAAGGACAACGATGATGATAATTTCGGCGTTTATAATGATGTTCCTTCCATAAAGGATTCTTCTTCTTCTGAGTCTGCAATGGCTCAACTATCCAAATTTTTTGGCAGTAATACATTTGGAATCCCAAATGAGTATGGAGATGAAGCTATTAATAGAATATCCCAGTCCCTCGCCAAAGTCTGCGATGCTCCCATATTAGCTGATAGTGATTCCCTCCGTGGGGTTTCAAGATTGCTGACTCCAAGTCTCCTGAATTCGCTTGGTAGCCTAGTATGTTTCTACTTGGTCATCCTTTTTATGTATCTATTGATATTTTTGCTAGATTTTGACTTATATAGTTCTATCGCAGGTTGGAAGAGATGCTTTTGCTGTTGCTTCTGATTTAGACAATAGGCGTGAATTTTCTCAACAAAAGAATGTTGTTCTTTGCCAAAAGAATGAAGAACTAAAATCTGAATTTTCTAATCTTCGCGAGAAGAATGAACAAATGGAAGCTGAACTTTCTAATCTTCATGAGAAGAATAAAGAACTTGAGAATAATCTTCTTCAACAATCGCTCAAAGTATCCAATCTTGATACTGTTAACAAACAACTCTTAGGTATGATAACCTTCTTCTTTTCCTTCATAATTCTATGTTTCACTATTCTTTCTTACTTGATTTATCATTCTCGCAGACATTTATGGTCTCACTGATGAGGCTTTAACCATTCGCTCTTTTCCTGAACCAATAGACAATGATACTCTTCTAGAACTTCTTAATAATTCTTTAAATAACCCTTCCAATTATAATTCCCTTTCCATAGATGAACTCGATCTAAGTTTCGCCTCTTAGAAATTGACTACAGATATTTTTTAGATATAACTCATATATTCAAACAACTTTATCATAATTCCAAAGTTGAGATTAAAACTTTAAAGGCCAAAAACAAAGATCTCTCAAAAGACAAAGACCGTATATCTAGACAAGGAGCTGAAACCTTAGCAAATTTCCATAAGACCATTCTTGAAGTTCAAATTGAAAGGGATGGGCTTATCCGCGAGAAGGAAGGTTTTATTGAAAGAGAAAACCAAATTCGTTCCCGTCTTCTTATAAATAATGATGTGGAGTTTGCTTGGGATGTGAAAGTTCTTGACAATGCCAGAACTAATTTAGGTGTAGATGTCAGTCTTCATGTTGAACAAGCGGCTTTTATTAAACACATGATTTCTGAAAGAGAAGGTTATCACTCTTATGATTTCATTCATTTATTTTCTGATTGAATCATCTTTATATGTATTAACTTTGTTATCATTTGCTCGCAGCATCCGAAAAGAACTATCGTAGAAGATTTGATGAGTTGGAAGAAGAGAAAATCCAACTCGCGAGAAATCTATCTTCTCGCGATGAAAAGTATTCTAGATTGAAGGAAAAATTGAAAATTAATGCTTCGAATTTTAGTAACTCCCTTATCCGTGTTCGTAATAATGCCATTAAACTAGTCTGTGATGATCATTATATTCCTCATTCTACATATCCCGATCTCGCAAAGGAGATTCCAGCTGATACCCCAAATCTAGTTATCTCTGATAGCGAAGCTGAGGAATCTAGCGAAGATGAAGACGACAATAATAATGGTAATGAAGAAAAGTCTGGCAATGAAAAGAAATCTGATGAAGATGAAGTTAATAATGATAACGATGAAGAAGAAGAATTTGGCGATGACAAGAAATTTGATGAAGAAAGTGAGGGATCCAAATAATTCCTTTTCTTCCTTTTATCTTCCTTGTAAATTTTGTACATTTATTTTCTGCTTCTCATAATATTGCTGCGAGTTTCTCCAACTTGACGTACAAATTTCTTTTGCTTTTATCTTTACGAATTAGAAAAGAATTCTTTTTTCTGCAACATAATCAATCAACACAATTATTATCCTTTAATTATCTATATAAATGTATCATTTAATAATATCTATGCAATTTTATTATATGGTAGATGAATAATAATTTCATCATTCTATGCATTCCCATACTTGCCTCTATTATTCATCTGCAATATGAAAAAATTGAGTAGAGATTAGATATTAGTTGTAAATCAAATTAAATTTTCCTCAACATTGGCGATGATATCACTAGAAACAATTGCATAACTTTATGATCTATGCGTAAAATCACAAATCTCATAATTTCTGCGAGCATTATCGCAATAATCTTATGGCCTTATTATGCCTTTCTAATTAAAGGTCTTATTTTGCCACATTTTTTCTTTCTGCGACAAAATCGCAGGACGTCTTTACATTTGCATGTATTGACCCATTGATCTCGTCTTATCAAAAAAAAATTTAACATCTCTGCGACAATATGATAAGTATAAACTCTTTTGGAAGAATTAAACCTTATGACATTGCCGTCTTGCGATGAAATCGCAGGACGTCTTTACACTTTCATGTAAAAACCAATTGATCTCATCTTAACTTTTCTCTTTTGGATTGCTGCCTCTGTATAATTTTCGTCACGCGACAATATGACAGGCCTTAATTTTCTTGCGATCATAAAGCCCAATGACATTGCCGTTTTTAGACACTTATCAGCTCCCTAATGGAGGGTGCCGCCCTTATCTTCCCCCTGGTTTCCCCTTCAAGGAGGGCATATCGGCCATACAAGACTAGCTCCTCCCTTCCAGATTTGCCAACAACCAGCTATTTTCGCAGCCTCTTGTCCTTTATGCCTTTATGGCTTATAGTTACAAGACTGCACCCTAAGTGGGGTTTTCTTCAGGCCAAATGCATCATAGCCAAGACTTACCAAGGATGGCCAGGGTAGGTTCTTCCGTCCCGGGCACCCTTGGCTCAACCATGTACCTCGGCGCCTTAGTCATATTCTGCACTTCTTAAAAGAGATTCTCAGTCGTCCAACCAGGGTATAACCTTATATAGTTGGAAATCCAATATCTCTCTCCTAGATAGGTTTTCTTTAACCCCAACATCTGCATGACTCAGGTTCCAAGCAACGGTATAACCTTATCCCTGAGTCATGTAAAGAGATACCCCCTTATATGACGCACTATTAGGTCTTACATTTTCCTCTTGCGAAATTGTATCCGCGAACTAAGGTGCACGCCATAAAGGTTCGTCCCATTCTATTAATCTCTGCGAAATTTTATTCGTGTTTCTCTCGAGTATTGTAACTCTGATAAAATTTCATTTCTTTGATCTTCTTGTAAATTTTTGCAATTCTTTCAAACAGAGTACTCTTTTCAATTGCATTTTCTTCAAACAAATTATGCGTAAGCTTCTTTAAATTTCATCATTTTACCTTTCTACTTACTATTTTCTGGTTCTTCTTTTCTGTTACGTTTTGTTGTTTTTTCTTTTTCTGCGATACGCTCGCCATCAACTTCCTATCGCTTCTCTATTGTATCAATCATCAAACTTTCACATCTCTGTCGTTGTTTGATGTTGTACTTCCAATTGCTAATCTTCTTAGCTCTTTCCTCGCAAGATTTTATATCAATCTCATAACATTTCTTGCTTTATCCCCAATCTCCCTTAATAACTCCAACACCATTAGGATGAGAAAATTTAATACACTGGTGAAAAGTAAATGCTCCACCTAATATCCCATGTAGCCAAGGTCGACCAATCAGGGCATTATAAGGTGATTCAATGTCCAAAAAACAGAACAAGATCTTTGAAGATATTCCCTTTAATGGAATCCGCATTGTAATTTCCTCTTTTGGTTTACTAGTTGTTCCATTAAAGCCATATATTTTATATGTTGATGGTGTTAGATCTTCGTCTCTTCCACCCATGGTTTTGTAGGTATGATAGAATAATATGTCGACTGAACTGCCTGTGTCTATTAGAACTCTATTGATAGACCAAGAATCTTTACTTTCATCATCATTTTCTTCATCTTCTTCTTCTACTTGCTTTGGATTTATCTCTAATTTTACCTCCAATGGGTTATCATGCTGCTCGCTAGGCTCTGGTACTTCTTGTGCAGTGAAAGATATAGTTTGCTTTTGCCATTCTTCTAATGGTGAGGCTCTCGCAATATTCATTATCTCTCTTCCATCTGTGTCTCTCGTGAAGACTCTGCTTAGAACATTATCATGGAAATCCTCAATAGTTCTGTGTGAATGTACAATGGAATTACAAAACAAATTCTTTGCTTTAGCCCCAACTTCTATTACGAATGTTTCTGATTCTTTTACAGTATTTACCCTGCGAATTTCTGGTGCTGGAGGCAATCGCTGAGATTGTGGATGTCCTACTAAAAAGTGGTTTAGCTTTTCTTGGTCAATCATCCTTAAAATTATTCTCTTTACATTACTACAATCATTTATTGTGTGACCATGAAAGTGATGGTAAGGAAAAAATTCTTGACTCTGATTATTTGGATGCGGCACCTTTCCCACATTCCATGGGGATGGTATATTTTCCATCAAAATGATAGCTTCCCAATTTTTTTCTATACTAGCATTTAGGGGTGGCATCTTGATTTCTTCCCATACTATCTTCTGATTACCTTGCCCTCTAAAGTTATTTTTCCTTTGTCCACCATAAGTTTCTTGCGGCTGATCAAGCCTTTGAATCTTACTATTTCCACCACGATTGTAATAATTTTTCTCCCTTTCATACTCTTCTTGATCTTGACTTCCCATCACTACTAACTTCTGCTGATTATTAATCACCACTTCCATTTTCCGCTACTGAGCTGGTGTTTGCGATTGGATATGATTCCATTTCATTTTGTTTCTCCTCCAAAGCAATGTATTCTTCTTGTAGTTCTCGTAGCTCAGTCATTGTGATAGTATTTTTGATTCTGAAAATTTGTATGTACAGCAGATTAGTTGTGAACATTGCATTAATGAAAGACAAAATGAGATATCTTTCATCCACTCTTCCATCCATCTCACTGCACATTGTCTTCCATCTTATGGTTAAGTGCTTCAAACTCTCGCCAATCCTCTGTTTTAATCCAAATACATCTTCAATTTCTGGCCGCGATGAATTGTTGCTTATATATGCTCCCAAAAATGTAGCTTGCAAATGATCAAAAGAAGTTATAGTATTTTTTGGAAATCCCTCGAACCATTTTAACGCCTCGCCAGTTAAGCTAGATGCAAAATACTTGCACAATACAGCATCATGATTCTCCCATTGCAGCATACACCTAACATAAGCCTTAACATGCTGAACATCACAAGTAGTTCCATCAAAGATACTGGTTAATGTCGGTAAATTGCATTTAGGAGGTATTCCTCTTAGTTGTACTTCTTGAGCGAAAGGGGTTCTCGCAGCTTCTTCAATTGCTTCATCAAGTTTCCTTCTGCCTCATTCTCTTCTATTGTTTATCATTCCTCGCATTTCTGCTAATTCTCTCAATATTTGCTCATTCTCAGCTGAATTTTGCTCTATTGGTCTTTTTAACGTAGTTTCTCTTCTTCTACGTTCTTGTCTTTCTTGTCTTGCGAGATTTTGTGCATCTTCTTCTTCATCTTCATCCTATCTTTCTCTGCGATTTTCTCTTTCACCTCCTTCTTGAAATCGCAGCTGATTATGCTGTCTATTTTCTTCTCTGCGAATTTCTTCATTTCTTATCATTTCTCTTCGCTATCTTTCTATTCTCCTCTGTATTCTATCATACTCTTCCTGACTATTATCATTATAGCGATTTTGTGTACGTCTCCTTTCTCGATTTTCATAGTTATTCTGTCGTACTGCCTCTTGGAACTCTTGTTCTTCTACTTCTTCCCTTAATATTTCTCTCTCGCAAGCTAGTCGTGCTTGTTCAGCATAATGTCTCTAAATTTCTTCCTCAATTATTCTTCGATTTCTCTGAATCTCTCGCCCATGTAATATCCTCCTACCTTCTTCTGGATTATCTTCATCATTTTGGTTGTTTCTTCCCTCCTGATTTCTGTTGTTAAGTCTATTATCCAAAGTTTCGCCACGCGGATCAGGAGATTTTCTATTACCTCTTCTTCTCTATGACGTTGCTCTTCATTTAGATTTTGCATTTCCTCTTGGATATTTCCTCTATCATTTCTTATTGGGGAATTTCGCCTTAATTCTTCTCTTAAAGATCTTGAATTTGATCTAACAATACTTCTTGATCTTCTACTTTGTAATCTCAAATTATCCATTCTCAACTCGTGATTTTGTCTTGTTAAATTTGCACGCTCTTCCGCCTCTAATCTTCTTTCCTCTTGTATTCTTTGTCTTGGATCATCTGCTATTTCATCTTCGCCTTCTCTGTGAATTAATCCTTCAACCATTCCTTGATTTCTTTCTTCTCTTCTTCCGTTTCTTAATTGTTGATCTTCTACATCTTCCATCGAATCCGATTTCCAAGTATGTACACTCACTCTATCATAATCCACATTTCTATCTTGTATCGGTGTTTGTTGATTCGGTTGTGGAATTTGATTTCCTCCTTCAATCCATGTTCTATTTCTTCTTGTTCTTATCCTTGAAGATTCTCCTAATTCATTTGTTTCTCCTCCTGCAAGTCTTTTACTCCTCCTTACAGTTGTTGGTGGTTCTGGTGTATTTCTTCTTCTTCTAGCCATTTCTTCAACTCTAAAAATTTATTCAAATCTTCAAGTTGTAATTAAAGATTTCTTAGCTTGATTCTCCCTGTTTCTAGCACCAAAATGTAGTTGCAGGAAATCCTACACTACACCCTTGTTAAGAATTTGTAATAACCAACTCAAATTTGAAGATTAAGAACGACACTTTATTATTTGATTTTCAGAAATGTTTATAGGAAATGTAAAAATTCAATAATACAACCTTTCTCTTGAAGTTTCTCTCTCCTCAAGACTTTCTCAACTCTCAAAAATACATCATCCTTTTCTGGACATATTGGGTTTCTATTTATAGGGTAGTTACATAATGGATGACAGTTAAGTCTTCCTTTTATCTCGAATTTATACTGCGATTGTACCGCGATAATTATAATGTTCATTCTCGCAAGCTTTATAACCATCGCGGGACAAACATTCTTTTCTTATGTTTTCTTCAATCGTCAGCTATTACGTCACTCTTTTGACTGCTTTTGTGACACTCGCAAAGTGTAGGTGAAGATCTTGCGGTGATGCTCGTTGGGAAGTGTTGTTAATCTCGCAGAGAAGTGTTATAGCGATATTATGGTCCTACAGTTGATTCTCCTTTAACCTAGGTTTTTCCTAAAACCATTATAGGTTAACGACTTAAAGACTTTATTGGGATTGTGAATCCAAACCCAACTATTTTCTCCGTGGTTGCGTGTTCTGATCTTGCTTTATTCTATATTTTTGAGTACTATCTTCTCTAGGATTTGCTCAAAATTTAATATCCGATAGGAAAGATAAAAAGTAGTCACAAACATCCTCATCTCATCGTTTTTATTCCACAATATCTTGTTTCGCTACCATACAATTAAGATTATTTTGATGTGATTTATATTACTAGGTTGTTCTTCGGGAATATAAGTCTGGTGTATTAATTGGTTCATGTTCACCTTGATTTATCAAAAGACGGAACAAAACTCGTAGGTATTTCTGTGGGAGACAGGTTTATCTATTCAATAGACTTTTCTGTGTGGGACATATTTGTTTATCAAGTCTTCGACTTTGGGTCGTAGAAACTCTTAGTTGTGGGTGCGATCAGATAATTAAGGGAATCGAGTGCATAGAGTCCTGCTGGGATTCAGAGGCATAAGGAACGCGACTGTACCTTGATCAGTGTGAGATTGGTTAGGGATCAACTACATTCCCGTCTGAAGTTAACTTGTAGTAGGCTAGTATCTGTAACGGATTAATACAGTGTGGTGTTCAAATCTGGACTAGTTCCCAGGGTTTTTCTGCATTTGCGGTTTCCTCGTTAACAAAATTTCTGGTGTCTGTGTTATTTCTTTTCTGCATTATATTTTTTATATAATTAAAATATCACAGGTTGTGCGTAGTTCAATCAATTAGATAATCCAACCTTTGGTTATTGATATAAATTGATTGAAACTTGAACATTAGTATTTGGTACCGTTCAAGTTGTTTCTCAAAATAATCAGGCTCAAGGATTCTATCTGTTTGATTTGCTGATTACATTGAGAAACAGAGATACAACTCTTGGATGTATTTCCATTGATTGAGTCCGACTGTCTAGTTGATTCTCTTGGAAATATGTTGGAGTTAGTCCATACAGATTGTCGGAACGAAATATTGGGTGTGGTTGTTAGACCCCCGCTTTTTCATATTTGAAGACAATTTTTTTTTTCTTATTAGTTTTCGTATCTCGTGACTTGTGGACACATCTTGATCGGCTGGGATTCAACTTATATCTAATCATATAGTTGTTTAGATAGGCAACTATCATTTGGTGATCTTACTCGAAAAAGGAGTTTACTAGTTTAAACGGAAAACATTTGACAAAACTCAACGAATTTTTTCATAAAAGATTATTATAGTAGTTACCTAACAGCTTTGTTCCTTTGTTTTTGGAAGACGATCAAAAGGAGTTGAGTGCTTAAGATTTCACATCGCTAAAGCAACTCAAGATAGTGATTTCTGTCTTGGGATTCACGTGCGTTGGCCAGAAGGTTGTAGTCGCAGGGATACTGAGGGAACTAAGTAAGTAGGGGTAGATTACTTGGTCCCAACTATGAAGTTGACTTTGTTCTTTGTATAGCGGCTTAATTATGAGAGTATTCAAAATTGGACTAGGTCCCAGGGTTTTTCTTCATTTGCGGTTTCCTTGTTAACAAAATTTTGTTGTGTTATTTACTTTCACATTCCACAATTATAATTGTTTTGTTATAATTAAAAGTAAATACAGTTGTACGTTAATCATAATCACTTGATATTAATCCTATAGTAAATTATTTTGGGCCATAACTATTATCAAGTGAATATTTTGAAGTTATATTGTCTTAATTTTTTCCATAGACGATCACTTAAGATATCAGACTTATAGATTGTGGTGTACTTGGGTACCCTCGTCATTTCAGTTGGTATAACATATAGGATTCACCATTTTTATGAGTCTGTGGAGGATTGTGGGAAGACGGTTGGTGAAGTGAGTTTGTTGGTACAACTTTGCAACTATATTTGTCGTTCGCCTACGACCGGAAAAAAGAAACCCTTTCTTTTCAACCAAAAATTATTTCCAAAATTGAACTTTGTTATAGTCCATTAGGTGGAAAATCAGATTCTCCAACTAGTTGCGCGGTCTAAGTTGACATGTGGACCTCGTACTTGTTATGTTGTAGGTCCTCGAACTTTCACATAGTTGATCATATGCCAACATATGATATCATATCAAGGTGATCACCAATATATTCTTGAACTCCACAGAATTGAGTGGTAATGAAATCTTACTCCTGTCTATTTCCTGATGCCTTGACTTTGAATACGAATTACTAATCAAAAGTCAAGAATTAATATTTAAGGAGGACACAAATATTGGATCAAAAAGTCTTGATAGAGGAAATAACTTCTTCTTTGTAGCAGCAGTGTACGTTAAGCTAAGGTGCAGGATAACATCTTGCCTACGGTGGGTCTTGGTTGTTACGAGACTGGAGAGGAGTGTTATTCTGTAATATATGTTCCCCGAACAATAGAGCTTGAGCTATTACATAGCAAGGTATTCTTCTTACTACATTTTGATACGAAATTTGGAATGCATACAGATTTGGTGTTGTTGTGTATTTAAAAGTACACAAGTTTGGAGATGTTAATTAGGCCTCATCATGGGTCTCTGTCTTGTATCAGCGGGATCTTGGGTTGCTTTGGTTTCTTTATGGACAACAAGTATAAAGCCTCCTTATAAAAAAAAATTGTTGACAAAAAGGGTTAATCATGACTTAGCCAGCATCTAACATTTATTAAATAGGCTTAAGAAGTCCCTTGAGATTTCATCATTTTCCTCGATACATTGAGCACGCTCGACCCCATATTTTTTGCAAGCATGGATTGGGTTATTCTTCATACGGTTAACGATGAGTGCCTTCTGTAAACACACTGACCTTGTGCCATTTTTGATCCTTAATTAATGCTTTAGTGGAAGTCACATAGATTCCTTTTGAAGCTTTTTATCATGCTGCTTGGCAGAAGATTTGATTAGAACCATTACAATTACAATTAGGAATGCGTGTGCTTTTCTGTATTGAACATGTGTTATTAGTACCAATAAATATGGTTACATTATTCCATGAAGCAACATCAATATATGTAGCTAATTTATAAAATAAGTTGATCAGTGTATGTAACGATAGCTCTAATGGCCAAGCTGGGTGAGGGCTAGCAAAGTATGAATTATTGAGGAATGCTATATGTAGATCCTCCATGTTAAGGTAAGATTCATAGTTTCATACCACAAAGCTAAGGTGTAAAGTCACCATTAATACTGTTTGGATTGATACTATTTGGTAATGCTGTTTGGATCTTCATACAAGTGCGCTTACGGATTTACGCACCAAGACTATCTAATTATCTTACATATCTATATGTATTTGTAGGCCATCATCTTGTGTATAATGAAAATAAGTAAAAGGATAAAAGATATGCAAACCCAGTTTGAACATGACGGAGGAGATAAGTGGCGTTTGTGAATTGTATGATTATGGTTAATCCCGTCTGTATTTGATCTCTCGCCAATTTTGAAGTAACGATTACCACTTCCTGGTTTTCAGGCTTTGATCCAAAATTTCATCTCTCCATTTTTGTTACTCCTTACACCATTTTCAATATGAAGAGTAATCTTTTGATTTTATCTTGGTTCACGCTTTCTTCGGAGATGCTTCAAGTTTCTTTATACTGTTCCTGATCGAATCATTCCCCACTTCAAGGACCTCATTTCTTTTAACAGATCTATGTAACAATTAAGAATTTCCTTGCCCAGAACATATGCTTTTGCTTGAATTTCTGTGTTACCACGAACTATTCAACCGAATCTGCTACTTTTTTATTGGGAGAACACAATTTATTTTTCCGTTTCTCCTTAGTCAGCGCCCATGTTTGTACCCAAAATTACTTTTACGCATAAAAAAATATTGCTTTGATGATGATGATATAAACTAGGGTTTAAAATGAATTCTTGATAAATAAAGAAGACATGAATTTAACGTGGTACGACGAGTTAGGCCAACATCCACGGATGAATTCCCGTAGGGATAGATATTTTATTAATTATGATTACAATGGTTTTCTCTGGGTCTCCAAACCTATAATACTTCCCCCTTTAGGGTTTAGACCCATGTATTTATATAGTCGGATAGACTTGTCTATCAAGTAACCTGAAACGTTCTAGAACTTTCTTCTTGGACCATGGAAATAGTTTGGTGGATGCGGGCCGGTAGAAACGGGTTGTTGGCCATGGCCCCAAAATGTTACTACTAATATGTCTATTGTTAGTCGTTATTGGTGCCCAAATATTAAGGTACAAACAAAGCTCTTTCTCAGTGTTTTTAAGCCCTTTGAATACAATCGCTTTATCAGATTTAGCTTGTTGTTCATGATCAGAGATCTTTAACTTTCCAATAAGCGTGCTTCTGGAAAGTGTAGAAAAATTGTTTCTTTCCATGATAATATGTTTCTTAGACTTATATCGAGCCGACAAAGATCTTACAATATTCATCGCAATATCCCATTTAGGAATAGTCTTCCCCAATGAATGATAGACGTTCACTATTTTTGAAAATTTGTAATTAAATTGCTCAAATGAATCTTCATCAGGCATACAAATATTTTCCCAGTCATAAGTTGAAGACTTGCTTCATTCTCTGTGGAATTCCATTCAAATACGGTTTCTAAGATAACACTAGCATCTCTTGATCTAGTGCACGCAGATACATGATGTTGAAGATCTTGGCTTATGGCATGGATAATGGCGTTCAATCCATCAGAGTTGTGTTTAGCATCTTTGATTTCATCATCGTCATATGTTTCTATTCCTTTAGGAACAACATCATCTCATTCTCCAATCATTGGAAAATTGTATCCTCTTACAACAAGAAACCCTGTCCGAAAGTCACAAGTTTTTAAGAAGGAACACATAATAGTTTCCCACCATAAGTAATTTGTGCCATAGAAGGTTGGCGGTGCGTTAATTGAGATTTCACTTTTGCCATTGATACATATCACTTCAAACACGGACTTAGTAGGTCTAACAGTGTTTGCATGCTCTGATACCAATTAAAAACGCAAGGGATACTAAATACACCAAACATTTTCATTTGGCAACCTGTATGGACAAAATTTAATAAAATAGCAAATAACCAACAAAATGAACCTTGATAATATGTATATAGATTTTATATCTCAACCTCTACTAAATTAGTATATGTATAGACACATGATTCGTGAACCTGATTGTTAAGCAGGGTACTTGGACGATCTCAAAAATTAATATCCAAGATCAATCTAGTCGTATCCAAATTATCCAATCGGAATTTTGCCAAGTGATTAAACTTTTTATCTATCTTTCAAGATACAAATTCTACGAGAAACAAGTCTCGTAATCGATTACGATTAAGCGGGCGTATCTACTTAGATTGAATACGTACAAACCTATATAAATCCAATTATAAATATAAAAATATAATACGGAAAAGGAAAAACACAAGACACCAGAAATTTTGTTAACGAGAAAACCACAATAGCAGAAAAACTTGGGGACCTCGTCCAGATTTGAACACCATATTGTATTAAGTCGCTACAAACACTATAATATTGAAAACATGAGGGTACCCAAATACACCACAATCGTTAATTTATTAACCTATAAGTCCTCTTACCGAAAGTGATTGTCTATGAAAAAAGTCGAGACAATACTACAAATCGGTATTCACACTTTGTGTGATTGTCTATGGATACGAAATCGAGACAACACGATAACCAAAGTGTGATTACTTGATAAAAGGTTCGGACTTAACCAAACTCTATAGGATCACAATCAAGTAAAGGGGAGTTAACGTTTGTGTATTTTACTTCTAATTATACTAAACAATTATAATTGCGGAAATAGAAAAGTAAAAGACACAACAAGATTTTGTTAATGATGTAACCGCAAATGCAGAAAAACCCTGGGACCAAGTCCAGAATTGAATACTCTCAGAATTAAGCCGCTATAAAAAATATAAACCAACTTCGTATAGCTGAGACCAAACAACTACCCCTATTTCACTTACTGTCTTCAGTATCCTTGCGCTTCCGACTTTAATGAGTGCACACACTGGAACAATTCCTTTGGATCGTATTCCAAACAGTAAAGGAACAACAAATCTATTTGGTAACAACTCTATTGATTCTTTAAGATAAAGATATCTCAGGTCATATGCAAAGGCTCTTCTGTTTAAGCTAATAAACTTTTTTTCCTGGTTAGATCAATCCATCCAATAACTACAGAAGCAGTCAAGTTTAGATTTGCAATCAATCGATATAGCTTCCAATAAGAAACTATAAAGTGATGCCGATATCACGCAACTAATCAATCGAATAAATCCGATTCTAGTTGGATCCCAGCCGATCAAGGTTTGTGTAACACAAAGGTATGAGAAACCAATAAGAAATCTTTTTTGTCTACATAACTTCTTTAATCTTCAATTAAAACCTGTACAAAACCACATGAATCTCTTGTGATAAATCACGCACAGAACAGAGTCTGTTAGTAATGGATTATCACAAGATATCTTTAGATCTACAAATAATTCTAAAGATCCCGTCGATACTTCGATCTAGTTTGAGTGAATCTTGAAAAGGTGAGGGTACCCCAAATATAGCTCAATCTATTACTTTTCCTTCCTATAAGTCCCTTCCCCGAAAGTGATTGTCTATGGACTGAGTCGAGACAATACAACAAATTGGTTCACACTTTGTGTGATCATCTATGGATACGAGATCGAGACAATACAACAACAAAGTGCGTATAGTTGATACAAAGGTTCGGACTTAACCAAACTCAATAGGATTCACGTATCAAGTAAATAGGAATTAACATTTATGCAATTTAATTTAATTATAATAAAACAATTATAATGTAGAAATATAAAGTAAATGACACAACAATATTTTGTTAACGAGGAAACTGCAAATGCAGAAAAACCTCGGGACCTAGTCCAGAATTGAATACTCTCAGGATTAAGCCGCTATACAAAATAAACCAACTTCGTATAGTTGAGACCAAGCAACTAAACCTATAGTTCACCTAATTCCGTCTGTATTCCCATGCCTCCAACCTGTAAACAAGTCACGTACTTGGACCAATTCCTTTGGTTCGTATTCCAAATAGTAAATGAACAACAAATCTGTTTGGTATCAACTTTCTTCAACCAAGTGATATGAGTTGCGCAAAGGTTCCCTTTTTTATCTTAACATAAACTCCTTTGCCAGGTTCCAAGATCTATCTTATATTTAATCACCCAAAGGCAATCGGTAAGATTAATCCAATTAATACCTTTAATCACAAGAAAACGTATTGATGCCGATCTTCCTCAATCAATCAATCAATCTAATATACCACAAGGATAAACCGATTATTAATTGGATCCTCTTTTTCCCAAACAAGTACATATTGTGCACACCAAAGATTTTAATAACCAAGTCATAAATCTTCAATATATTCTTTTTCTTCAAATCTTCTTAGATCTTCCATAAACACCTGCACACAACTACTTGAATCTCTTGTGATCAATCACACACAGAACGAAGTCTGTTAACAATGGATTATCACAAAAACATATTTAGATCTAACAACAGTCTAAACATCCCTGTCGAAACCTTGAACTAGTATGAGTGAATCTTATATCAGAAGAGAAGATTCTCAACAATAAACAAACTAGGTGCAATCAAAGTTCAACCACCGTTAGTCAATCAAATCAATACGAAAATTAAAGATAAACTGCAATGTCTAGTTTCCCACCAACGGGTCGCGCTAGAGCTTCTCAATACCAAAGAAGACTTTAAATTGAGCTGCCGTAAGAGATTTCACCTAATTAGATTACTCTCCTCTCTGATAGGTGGCTTTACCAGTAACAAAGACAAAATAGGAAGTCTATGTTGCGCAGGATTAGTTTGATAGAAATGCAACTCAAAGTATTTATAGACAAGGAAGTTTGGACACCAAGGAATTTACAAAACCGAAAATATTCTCAAGATATTTTTCATTACTCCACCAAATTCGGTTTTCATAATTCCTGTGAATGCACTGTCCAAAAATACATGATCGAAATCTTCTTGGAAAATCTTTGATTAGAAAATGCACATTACTAATTCTTATTTTCCATATATAATTAAAAACCCTTAATTAAAAAAATTCTTAACTTATTTAAATTCGATCTTGGGATTTACTTCATTATTAGCCGTTAAGGAATGTATTTGAACAATAAAGAATAAGCATTAATGCACCGTGTTCAAAGTGTGTCGACATCTTAGTCTTGCAAGTCCTTTTTCATACTTACTCACTTGAAACCGATTTACCACACTTCCAAACAAGTTTAGAATTGGTTCATATGACTTTCAAGAACCACGTGATTGATCAAGTAACACTCAATCACCAATCTAGGGTTTACGATTCTACCAAAACAAGTTTTGGTTTTACCTCCATGTGATTATTGTGCATGGTTACACTAGCTTACCAAAGATACGGCTGACTAGGTACTAGGATCGATTCCCCACATATATTTGGTATATAACTTGTATGCACTGCACATGTCCATAGGATCGGTTCCCCCTTCCCAAAAACGTGTTGCACATGTTCATAGGATCGGTTCCCCTTTCTTCCATAAACCTTATTGCATTTAATACAAGGATCGGTTTCCCTTGTGTTCCACTGCACCTCTTACTAGGATCGGTTCCCCTTCTCCCATTAATAAGTTCAGACACTCACAACCCGAACACACCCCAGGTGATTACTTAAGATCGGTTTCACTAATAAAAGTCATACAAATACATAAGTCAGGCCTCATGTGAATAGTTTTACCAAGAACACAAACAAGTCATGAGCGATTATACTAATCACACATATTGGTAGTTCATAAGATATGCAATAAAGAACATCCCCAATAACGCCTGGCGATTTTCTTTTCGGTTCACAACATATATCATGAACTTACTTTCTTATAACACATGTAAACATTGTTCCCTAGGATGAAATCCTCACCTCATACCCATACATAATCATAATAGCATTCATACGATTATGTCAATATCTTATAAAAAAAGTTTAATGGTTAAGAAAGAAACTTCATATTGTATTCCTTAATACTATGTCTATCTAGAGTGTTCATGCTTCGTAGTTTTATGTTTTCAATATGCACGACTTGAAAAATACGTTAGGGAATGAAACAGTTCAAGTCAAATATCACTAACCTCAAGTGGAAGGATGATGTTGTGGTTGTAGCTTCGTACTTCTTTACTTCTTCAAGTCTTCGCAATACTTGTAATGTCTCACCCTAATACTTTCAAGCTAACCTATACGAAGTTGACTCTAGTATATTTAAATCAAGCGATTCTTAAATGAGTTTTGGTTCACTAAAATATGACAACCAAACTTGACATACCAACGCTTGGTGGGTTCAACCGATCAATACTCTAAAAATCTCCCGCTTTATCAATTTCAGTGACAAAACTCTTACAATCATATGGATAAACAAATTACAAGAATTCATTACACATACGCTTGATTCCTAAAACCAACAACACATAACCTACAATCATTCAATCCTTAAGAATGCAGCAGCGGCATTATAATAACAAAGTTCATACTCCCCCTAAAGGTGAGATAGGTAGATATTCAATCCGCACGTCTTTGTCATCCCAATCATATGATATATTACTTCCCCTTAGTCTGTGCTTTTCCTCATTCGTTAGATAAACGTTCAAGCACCATTGTCCTCTTCCCTAGTGACACCAATTAACCATAAAATTGATACTAGCATCACCTATTGACTCCATATATTTCTCCCCCTTTTTTTCACAAAAATGACAAAAAATAAAAAAAATAAAGGACAACACGAAAAGGATCTTACAAATCTCAGAATAGACTTGCAATAGTACATGTTGATTAAATACAAATTGGGTTCGAATAGACACCCTCCGTCAGAATTGATGATGAGGCAAGGCACGACATAACTGCGCATATGTCAATCTTGGATCCTAAGGGAAAATTAATCCCACTAAAAGGCAGATTATAAGTAATATATCCAACAAAGAGAGATACCTTGTCGAAGTAAAGCAACCATCACGCTGAACGCGTAGGGTTACATGAAAATTATTGTCCACGCAGGAACCTTCACCACCACGGTACCTTATAGCCAAATGATACTTGGGTAGGATAATGAATGTTCCACCAAAGGTTAAACATACCTTAGTACCTTGTGATGACTCGAATGTGCGAATAATTAGACACAACACATCTGCATACATTCATATAATAATGAAGGTACCATAATAGTGTTACCAAAATACGACTAACATGTCTTAAAAGTTACAGATGACAAAGGTTCAGAACGTAACAAAGGGTTATTTCAAGGAAAGGAGACATCAAAGGCCCCTCAGCTGGGGGCATAATACAACAAAGGAATTCAGTTGGAAGCAAAGTGAAAATAAAATGATCATGGGTAAGGAAGACAGGGAAAGACAACTCCCCCAGCCTGGCGCTCAACCTCCCTAAAAGCATCATTGATGTAATCGATGGCAGAACGCTCGAATTATACCTTCATCCGAGAAGCTTGAGCCTCCAAATCCGAAGTCGACTTATGACGAAGCTCCATGACCTGAGCACTAAGTTGATCATTAGATTTCTTAAGTGCCTTATATTTAAACTTAGTAGCAGTATCAAACTGGCGAGATATTTTCAACGCATATATCTCACCCTCAAGGCGGTTAATCTTGGCGTTTGCACCCACCAACTGCTCCTGGAGAGCTTCTGATACGAAGGGCATCATCAGCAAGAAAAAGTGATTGAAGACACAAAGTATGCTATGGAAAAATAATTATCCTAAGCTACCTCCGGCATGTCTAAGGGACTCTTCTATACTATGTTGAGCTTCAGCAAGATCCACCTCAGATGCATCAAGATCTTCCACAAGGGTATCCCTTTCCGTCCGAATATCATCAACATATATCCGAAGCGAGGCATTCTCAGAGGATAAAGCTTGGTACACACTCTCTAACTCTTCAAACCTTTTTACTAAGGATGCATGAGACATGGTAGAAGTCACGGAGATAGCATCGACGAGTTTGTTCTTAAGAGAACACACCTCAGAAGTTAAGACATTACGCTCCGCAGTAACCTTAGATAAGGAAGCATAAGCATCCTCAAAATCGACATGATATTTCTTGCGAATAATTTCTTGGGCCGAGAGACGTTTCTCGGCTAAGGAAATATCCTCCTTTTTATTTAAAATGAGACTTTGCTTCCAGCTAAGGGATTCGTCACACTCCTTATGAAGCAAAGCCATTTGCTTCACTAAGTACGCATTGTGAGCAGACTCGTGGGAAAGTTGGGCCTCATTATGGACAGTTACATTCATCAGCCTATCAGACTTCTTTTGAAAATACCAAACATCGGAAGTTAACTTGGCCACTGGATCTTGAAGATATCTAAGTTCACTAGAGCCACCGGCTGGCAGACGAAGGTTATCTTAGGACTATGCAACCAAGAATAAAGAAAAAGCTAAGGAGAAGAAGAAACAAACTTATGGCTTTGGAGGACTCAGCGGCTAAGGCGGTATCAATAGCTTTGTGACCATCCTCTGCAACCTTGGCAGCATTATTAGATCTCTAGAGAGCCAATAAACAAGCTTCCAGAGACCTTTGAGTCTTCCTCAAATCATCCTCCAAAGAAGATATATTAGCAACAGAAGCTGCGTTACTTGACGAAGGCTGTTATGCAATAGCAAGTGCATATTCCTGACGAGCACATTTCAGCAGGGAACTAAAATGAGTACACTTAGATATATAGACCTTGAACAAGGTGTAGCCAACATCTATATGCTTACAAAGCTGCAAATAAAGGAGCATAAGAGCAAACGAAGGATTAAATTAAGAAAAAAATACAATCAGGTAAGAATCACTTACTGAGAATGCTGAAAGGCGAGGAAGGAAATTGGAATAGGTATCCATGAAAGCCTCGATCTCTTGGATGATACCCCTGCGGATCTCACCAAATCTCTGACTGGAGCGTAGATAATAATGGTCAAAGAACAAGCCTTTGGATGTGCGATATTGCGCAGATAGCACATCCAACTGTGAATCTAGCTCGAAAGAACTATATAGATGATGATAATCAACTACAACAGAAAAGGGACCCTTGGAATCCCACAGGATGGCTTAGAGAATAGCGTCATCAGAGCTACCTAAGCTTAAACTCTCCGGAAGCTTACCTTGGCTTGATTCAGCACGAATGGTCGGTTGTCAGCCGGTCAAATATAATTTCACTTTCTTACTTCACTAAAATAAATGTAGTATGCGATAAGAAAGAGTTTGTATCCACAGAGAAGATTTTTGTTGTTATGCAAATTTCAGTTTCTTGGTAACCAAAGGGGGGGGGGGGGTTTGATTTATCAAAGAAATAAAAATGAATTGAAAGCAAAGTAATAATAAAAATAATCAATAAGGAGAAAATATTGGTAACAGGATAGTTTCATTCACAAACTCGAATTCTCAACAATGACTAGAATTGAAATTTTAATCTCTCATTTACTAAAAGTCCTAGGATACCTTGATCGCAAGAGTATCCCGCTAATTCCCTGATTTCATCACAACCACATTAAAATATGCATTTGTGAATTCTTCCTAGAAAGCAACCTAAAGTGTAAAAACACAATTAGATTTAACTCCCTAAAATCAATAAGTTCTATGGAATAAGACTAATCAAGGCAATCAAAATGTGTAAAAGCACTAAATCGATTTAACCCAAGTTATGATTCAGATGTGACTAGTAGGATATATCACTACAAGCACTACCCACATTTATGCTACTTAGAATTAGGGACAAACAACGTTTTCGTATTGAAAACCCTGATATAGCTCTAGATATGAATGCAAATCGGATTGATTCCGGACTCAACCAAACAAACAATCAAATCATAAACAATATGAACAATGAATCATAAACAATAAAGTTGAGACAAAACTAATGCATTGAATCAAATCTTATTTGTGAAATCCACTTTATATCCCTAACCAATAAAAGGTATTTAGTTACTCATAGTTTTTGGATTCAACATATTCATATTCATCATCAATAATAAAAATGAAAACAATGAAAAATAAACGAAATAAAACCCTAGTAGAATTGCTCTCCTCCAAAACTCCAGTATAAAAATACATGATGTATGATAAGTCCCTAAAAGAATAGAAACTTTGTAGTTGCAGAATAACCTACAACTACACCCTCAATAGAATTAGTAAAAACTCAAGAAGTTCTTGATGATGAATAACAATTTTCTTATTAATGTTCTCAATTGATTACGAAGAAGTATCTAAATGGAACTAGAATAGTTACAACTTTCTCTATTCTCTTTCATAAGATATTTTCTAACACTCACTAAAAGAACCTCTCGAATTTTACATTTGAACTCCTATTTATAGTAAAACTTATACAGCTGAACATGAGTTACGAAGTATCGCAACTCATACTCGCAAAATTACTTCATCCTCGCAAAACTTCATATTTCTCCCCGCTTCTTCTATCATCGTATCATTTTATAATTCTTTTCTCCTGATACTCGTGAACTATTATCTTGCGATATTCAGTACCTACATCTTGCCTCTTCTCATGTCAATTCTACGAAGAAGAAATGATCGTGAGAACATAACCGTTACTTAGTCTTTTAAAATTTTGACATGTCTTTTGTAACCGTTCTTTTTTAGTTATTCCCTTATATAACTCCTTTATATTCTCTTCCTTTTCTTTTTCTTATTTCCGCAATTCTATCTTCTACTCATACTTTCTATCACTATTTTCTCTGCAATTTTTTCTTCTACTGTATCTTCATGAGTTCTCCAAGGTAATTTCCTTCTATCTCTGCTTATTTCATTTGTTCTCCTCTTTAATTTCTGTATAATTTGTTATCTGATTTTGGTTTATTTCAGCAAAATAACTTCTCAGATGAAATCTCAACTAAAGAATCCAAGCCTTAATCCACGAAGAAGAAAATCTGAGAATCAAAAGGTAGTAAAAATACTCTGCCTTCTTTCCTGATCAATATATTGTTGCCTAAGTTTTTAATCTACATTTTGATTCGCAGGTTGACGAAAAATCAAATCCAAGTAAGAGATCTCGAATAACTAAACCCACACCATTAATTCTGATTGATGATTTCCTTCCTGAAGTTGATAAGGAATTTTCCTCTCCTCCTCGTGAAAATGCTTCTTCACATACTCCTGCCTCTACTCCATTACCTACTTTTCAATCTCCCATCAGTGTCAATTTATCAACACTTCTTCAAGATCAACCCTCTCAAAACATTTCTTCAACTTCTTCTTTTGAAAAACAACCCTCGCAAAATATTTCTTCAACTTCTTCTTTTGAAAAACCTGTCTTGTCCCCAAATCCTTTGAGTGCTATTTCTCCAGACAATTTGCAGCTTGCTCTTATTCCTTCAAATTCTTCTCCTCTTCCTCAAGAAATTCGAGATGGAATTTATTCAACTTTCCGAATGTTATCTGAGGTTTTGACCAATACTGCGAAGTCTACTAATGTTCGTTCGCAATATGAATTTTGCGAAGTTCTGAATAATTTCGTCAATCCAGACATTTCTTCTTCACGTCAATCCTTGGAAAAAGAAATTGAATTGCTTCGCCAATCTTTGAAGGCTTCTCAAGAAAAATGCGAGGATCTTCGTAAAGAAAATCATCATCTTCAGAATAATTCTATGGACTGTGCGATTCTTCGCAAAAGAAATGATGAATTGAAAGGTATGATTACTATCTTCATATTTTTTCTTTTATTTACTTATATTCTTCATATGCTTTAAACATCCATTAAAACCCATTCCCCTTTATAAAATCCATCCAGAAATGTAGAAGATTGGTACTTCACCATGAATTAGATGCAATAGAATATCGAACCAAGCATGAAAGCCTCTCAAACCAATTCTCCCATTTATCTAATCTTTACTCGTGTGCTCTTGACAACTCTGATGCTCTTTTTCAAGAGAATACTCAATTAATATATGATCGAAATTTTTTGAATGATGACATATCTCAACTTTTTTCTTCCTTAACCAAAGCTAATTTGAGAATAGAAACCTTATTAGAAGAGAACAAGACCTTATCAGAAGAGAAATGTTCGTTTTTGAATACAATGATTGTTTCTTCGCAAGAATTAAAGACTCTTCAGAATAAATGTTGCGATCAAGAAAATCTTCTTTCTTTGTTGAAAGGTGAACTTGAGGAACTAAAGAAGTCTTCAGATCTTGAAAGAAATTCTTTTGTTATTGAGAAGAATTCCCTTATTAATAAGAATATAGTCTTGTGTGCTAAGAAGAATCAACTTGAAGAAGATTACTCGTCATTAAAAAGTCTTAATGCCAAACTTGCGAAGGATAAAAATTTTCTCCTTTCTAAAGATCAAAAGCTTCAATCTCGACTTAAAGGATTAGTTGGTGATGGTTTTGATAATGCGATGAATCAGATGAAGAACTATTGTCTATCTTTAACTCAATCTCTTACTTCGCAAAGAGAAGGTAGTCATTAAAATTTGACTGCCTCTGGTATATCTTTAAATTTCGTTATACTCGCAAATTTTATTTGCAGAATATGAGAACCACCTTCGTAATGCAAAAGTTGGATTAGAAGCCTCCTGTTCTGAGCTTCGTAAGAAGAATGCTTTGCTTTCTACTCGCTTAATCAACTCTCGTGACCGTGCTACTCGGAGATTCAATTATCTTGCTTATTCCAAAGATATCGAAGATACCAATCATCAAAAAGCTATACTTCGTGAAAGTCATCTGAAAGCTCAAGTCTTTACGAATAACATTCTCTTATCAAGAGGCTTGCCTCATGTAAAGATTACTCCTCTGAAGATATCTGACGATGAAGTTTCTCGTGAGCCTGATAGTGATTTCGATTATGAGAGTGATGATGAAGATCTTGATGATGAGAAAGAATCTATTCCTCAAGGAGATGTCCCTATTGCGTATTCTTCCAAGGATGATATCTCGCAAAAGTCGAAGGCTGCTAATGACCCTACTGATCTTAAAGATCCAGAGACAGAGTGTTGATGAAGCATGATAATATTCCTTTTTCAATTTATCATTGACTCTCCTGTCTTTCTTTCTTTTGAATTCCTTCCCTTAGTTCTTGTTGGTTTCCTTTTTGCGAACAATTCTATTTTTTGAGAAGTACATCGATATTTTGCGAAGATGATTTATCCTTTCTTTCGATATTTTGCGAAGATAATTTAACCTTTCTTTGATTAAATTTGCCCCATTTGATCATATGAAGAGAAATAATATATAACTCACAGAGATAAAGCTTAGTATATCCTTTTCCCCCTATTATTTCTCTTTAAATGATTAAACATTGTTTGAAGTATTAAAATATTTGCCTCAATTTATCTTACGAAGTTTCAACTTGTTACGATTGTAGATAAAAAATCATCCCTTTTAAGCATAAAAAGTAAAATATATGAAATATCCTTAATAAGTATACTACATATACAATACCTTTGTAGAAGTATTAGAAGTACCAAATCCATCAAATGAAGAGATATAAGAAGTATTAAAAGTATTCAATTCACCAAATGAATTATTAGAAGTACTCAATTCCCTTTTACGTATTAGAAGTACTCGATCCACCAAATGAAGAGATATAAGAAGTATTAGAAGTACTCAACTCATCAAATAAAGAAATATAAGAAGTATTAGAAGTACTCAATTCACCAACTGAAGAAATATAAGAAGTATTCGATCTGTGAATAATTATGTAACATATGACGAAGTATAATGATTATTTAACCTTCACCAAATGAAATATCCATTAAAGAAGTATAATAAATATGAGATATTCTTGAAGAATTATAAGAAGTATTCAATCTTTTGGAGAAATATTCAATATATGGAGAAGTATAAGAAGTATTCAATTCTCGTAAACTTTTACGAATATGAACTTATCCGTATTTGATTGTTATCAAAATTGCATCTTTTGTTAAGTCTTCCTTAAAATTCTTCAATGATGTTGTCTTCTTTGATAGGACTTCTTGTAAAAATTCTTCAATGATATTGACAGAGCTGTCTTCTCTTCAAAATTTCTTGATGTATATTCTTGTAAAATTTCTTCAATGATATTGACGAAGTTGTCTTCTTTTCAGATCTTCATAATGTATATTCTTGTATAATTTCTTCAATGATGTTGATGCAATAGATTTCATTAATTTCTGTGGTCTTATCATGCCTTCCTAAGTAAAGGTCTTATTTTGCCACCTCTTTTGTATTAATTATTTGCGATAATATGACAAGTCTGAAAATTCTTGCGAACATACAACCTCGTGACATTATCGTCTTGCGATGAAATCGCAGGACGTTCTTACACTTTCATGCAAAAACCCATTGATCTCATCTTAACTTCTTTGTATAGTATTTTAGCCTCTTCAGGAATTGTTGCGACAATATGACAGGCCTAAATATTCTTGCGAACATAAAGCCCCATGACATTGCCGTCTTGCGATGAAATCGCAGGACGTCTCTACACTTTCATGTAGTGACCCATTGATCTCATCTTAACTTCTTCATTATGTTCTGCGAGTTCTTTATTCTTTTCTTTCTTTCTTTCTTTCTCTTTTTTTTTTTTTTTAGAAGGCTCGCAGAACTTCATTTGTTGCACAAATATGACAAGCCTTTATGTTTTCGCAAACAAGAAGCCTCGTGACATTTGCGTCTTATAGCACGTATCAGCTCCCTAATGGAGGGTGCTTCCATTTATCTTCCCCCTGATTTCCCCTTCAAGGAAGCGTACATCGACCATACAAGGTTAGCTCTTCCCATCCGGTTCTGCCAACAACCAGCTTTTGATCGCAACCTCTTATCCTTTTTTCCTATAGGGCTTATAGTTACGAGGTTGCACCCTATGGGGTATCTTTGGGCCAAGTGCATCATTTGCCAAGACTTGTCAAAAATGGCAGATGTGGTTCAACCTCACCCGGCACTCTTGACTCAACCATGTACCTCGGCGCCTTGATCGTTTTCTGCACTTCTTGGGAAAGACAGTATGCCTTAGTCGCCCAACCTAAATCCTCTTACACCGCATTTTATATTGCGTAATGTCGTTAGATTAGGTGAGAATCCAAGGTGTCTAACCCGGATAGGTACCCCATTATTGGGTTGTACCCCAAATTTTTTACCATGTACTAAGGGCCCTTGGTGGTGTTCCGGTTACCCTTAGCCACGTTATAGGTACCCCCCTTAAATGACGTACTTTAGGACTTTGCCTCTTACGAATTATAGCTTCGCGAACTAGGGTGTACGCCACAAAGGTTTGCCTGTATAAAATTTTCTGCGGCTCTCTTTCTTTTTTGGAGGCTGATCACAGATTGCGGTCTTTTATTCGCAAATTAATGAGAGTTTAATTGGAATATAAATTCTGAAATTCGTAACTTTTCCCAATTTCCTGCGAGCAAACAATATTCGTAAAAAATTTCATGAGTTTTATGGGTAATACCTTTTCAAATATAGTCTGTTCCAAGGTCTACCAAGCCTCAAACCCATGTCTCTCCCTTCCGGATCCATCAGCCGATAAGCTCCGCTTCCTACAACTTCTTTAATAACATATGGTCCATCCCATTTTGGTGCTAATTTTCCTCCATTTTCTTTTTGATATTTAGGTGTTTCTCGCATGACCAAATCACCTGGTTTATATTCACGTTCAATGACTCTCTTGTTGTATTCTCGAGCTAATCGTTCTTGATAAATCTTCATATGGTGCAACACCTTTTCTCTTTTTTCTTCCAAATCATCCAATTCACTTAATATTACTCCCGCACTTAAATTTCTTTCCCAAGCTTATTTCTTTGTTGTCGGAATTACAACCTCTGTGGGTATCTATCGCTTCTACTCCATATGTTAGACAATAAGGAGACATTCCAGTTGCTTCTCTTCTAGTTGTATTGTATGCCCAAACTGCGCTAGGTACTTGCTCGCACCACCCTTTGAGATGTCCTTCTAATTTCTTTTTTGATTGTATCTGCGATTGTTTTATTTGTTGCTTCTGCTTGTCCATTAGCTTGTGGATATAACGGGGTTGACTTCCCACATTTTATTCTAAAAGCACCGAGTAACATCTCTATATTCTTCCCCTCAAATTGTTTTCCATTATCGATACTAGTTGTCTTTGAACCCCGTACACAAAATGAGGTTCTCAAATATAAACGTAAAAACATCTTTATCACGAATATGTCAGATCTTGGTTTTACTTCTGCGAGCTTCGTGAAATAATCTGTTGCAACTATCAAGTATCGTCTTTGTCCAGATCCAGGTATAAATGGTCCAACAATATCCAACCCCTATTTACCAAAAGGCCAACAGCTTGTTGAAGAAGTTAATGTAGCCCCTGGTGCATGAATTCTTTTACCATGTCGTTGGCATTCCTTGCATCTTCGTACGAATAATTTTGCGTCTGTATGCATATAAGGCCAGTAATATCCTTGTATCTTTGCTCTATATGCTAGAGATCTTCCCCCACTATGATTGCCAGCTTCTCCTCCATGTAACATCTTCAATATCTTTTATCCTTCTTCGCGAGTTAAGCACCTGAGAGGTGGTCCATTGAAAGATTTTCTATATAAAATTCCTTCTCGCAACTCATAGTTTGTTGCACGACTCTTTAATTTATGTGCTTCTAGTCTGTTCCTGGATATTTCTCCTGTTGCGAGGTATGCATGAATTTCTTTTCTCCAATCTGCGATGTTGTTTGATAACTATCTTTCTACTTCCATCGCAACATCTTCTTCAATTTCTTTATCTTTGTCCACTGATGGGTGTTGAATTGTTTGTATTTGGATTTGTCATCATGCTTGGAATAAATGCAAAAGCATCTGCGAGACGGTTATATTTTCTTGATATATGTCTCCATTTTAATTTTGGTATCTTCGCAGATAATTCCTCAACGAGTATCTTGTATTTCTTCAAAGAAGATTCATTTGTGGTATATTCCCCTTTAATTTGACAAATCACTAATTGCGAATCACTTGTTATCCTTATACTTTCAAACTTCTTTTCTATTGCGATCTTTAATGCATGCACTACAGCTTTGTGCTCTGTTTCATTGTTCGTGGATGCAAATTCTAGTCTGAATGAGAATGTTGTTCTTTCTCCTTCTGGTGAAATCAACACGACTCCAATTCCATTTCCCCCACTATTGGATGATCCATCCACTAGAATTTCCCATCTATCAGGCTCTGTTAACAAGTCTTTTGGATTTCCAAATTCTTCTTCAACATCCATCATTTCCTGTACTGCTTCATCTTCTTCCAAAGGAAATTCTGCCAAAAAATCTGCGACGACTTGTGATTTTTGCGATGACAACAATTCGTATTTTATCTTGTAATGGTTTACTTGTGCATTCCACCTTTCTATTTTTCCTGACCTTTTTGTGTTCTTCATGACTGATTCAATTGGGACTTTGGTTACCACTTTTATTACATGTGCTTGAAAGTATATTCGTAACTTGAATGATGCATAAACCAGGGCTAAGATTAACTTCTCCATTTTAGAATAATTCTTTTCTACTGCATTAAAGGTTTTACTAATGTAGTAAATGGGCCTTTCTACTCCTGCGTCTGCTCGCAACAGAACTGCACTTAGAGCATGTGGAGTTGTTGCGAGGTATACCAATAATTCTTCGTTTTTCTCTGGTTTCTGTAGTATAGATGTATTTGCGAGGTATTCTTTGATTCCTTGAAAAGCTTTTTCACATTCATCAGTCCATTTGAATTTTTCTCCTTTCTTAAGTATGTTGAAAAAATGCTTGCACTTATCTGACATTCGCGAAATAAATATTCCAAGTGAAGCCAAGAGTCCATTTAGCTTTTGTACTTCTTTTACTGTTGCAGGTGTTGGCATGTCACGAACTGCTTGGACCTTTTCTGGATCAACTTGTATTCCCTCCTTTGATACTATGTATCCCAAGAACTTTCCAGATGAAACCCCAATAATACATTTCTCAGGATTTAATTTGATGTTGAACTTTCTCATTTGCTCAAATATTTCCTTCAAATCTTGCACATGGTCTTTAGCTTCCTTGATTTTTATCAACATATCATCTACATATACCTCCAAAGTTTTATGTATCCACTTCGCGAACACTTTTTCAACCATACGTTGATATGTAGCACCCGCATTCCGCAAACCAAATGGCATCTTCACATAACAATACAAACCCCTTAGAGCAAAAAAGGCAGTATGTTCTTGATCTTCTTCTGCGAGTGATATTTGATTATACCCTTTATATCCATCAAGTGAAGTGACTCTATCATGACCTGCAGCTGATTCCACCATTTGTGGTATATCTGGTAATGGAAAACTGTCTTTGGGACATGCCTTGTTTAGATCAATGAAATCTATGCAAATTCTTATTCCTTTATTCTTTTTCTAACAATGACCATATTCGCAATCCATTCTGGATATTTTTCTTCCCTTATGATCCCTGCATCCAACATCTTTTGTAATTCTTCTTCTATCTGTACATGATAATTTTGTGATATCTTCCTTATTCTTTGTTTGAATGGTCTTACATTTTTATCTATGTTCAATCTATGACATGCCACTGATGGATCAATTCCTGGTATCTCATCTAAACTTCCTGCGAAGATATCTTTATATTCTCGCAAAAGATCAGTAGTCCTTTTTTCTTCTTCTTCATCCATCTTAGTTCCAATTCGTAAGAATAAAGGCTCCTCTTTACTTCCAATATTTATTTCTTTAGTTGGTTCAGCTGCAACATAGCTTGGACTTTGCTCCCCCATAAGTGTTGGCTCTTTGATTATTTTTGCTGGTTCCCCTTCCTTTTCTGGAATTTCATTTGGTATACCTCTCCCTTCCTTTGCTCTTATTGTATACACTCGGAATTCTTCTTATTTTCTTGTTTCCTTCGCAAGTTTCCTACGAAGTTGTTTCTTTCTTGCTCTTCCTCCGCATTGTGTTACTTCAATTTGATAACAAAATTTTGCACTATCAAGATCTCCTTTAATTTCTTGTATTCCATTTGGTGTAGGAAATTTGATTTTCTGATGTAATGTTGAAGAAACAGCTTTGATCGCATGAATCCACGGCCTTCCTATCAGCATGTTATATGGAGATTCCATATCTATTACACACAAGATTACATGTGTTTCGATTTCTCCTAGTAATATTCGCAGCACGATTTCTCCTTTAGATTTTGTTGTAGATTTTCCTAATCCATGAATAAGACACTTTGAATTTATGATTTCTTCATCTTTAATTCCCATCCCCTTAAGTGCATGATAGAATATAATATTAACAGAACTCCCTGTATCAACCAAAATTCGGTTTAATTTCCATTTTTCTTCAGCTTTCTTATCTTCTAGCATGATTGGCAATGTGATCACCAATGGTGAAGTGTGGTTCAAGTCTTCATTTGGAATTTCTGCTACTGAAAATGTGATTTTATGCTTTTCCCATTCTTCTAAAGTTGTTATATTTTCTTCCTCCATGATCTTTCTTCCTCTACAATCTCGTTTGTATATTTTTCCCTTCATATTACTATGAAATTCATCAATCATTGTCTCTGTGATCATATTACATTCTTCTTTTTTGCAATCTCCATCTACTGACTTCATTTGATCTTCAAATTTTCCACAATTCCCTCAAATTTAGGCTACCACAATTCTCAAGTCCCTGTTTCTAGCGCCAATTATGTAGTTGCAGAATAACCTACAACTACACCCTCAATAGAATTAGTAAAAACTCAAGAAGTTCTTGATGATGAATAACAATTTTCTTATTAATGTTCTCAATTGATTACAAAGAAGTATCTAAATGGAACTAGAATAGTTACAACTTTCTCTATTCTCTTTCATAAGATATTTTCTAACACTCACTAAAAGAACCTCTCGAATTTTACATTTGAACTCCTATTTATAGTAAAACTTATACAGCTGAACATGAGTTACGAAGTATCGCAACTCATACTCGCAAAATTACTTCATCCTCGCAAAACTTCATATTTCTACGCGCTTCTTCTATCATCGTATCATTTTATAATTCTTTTCTCCTGATACCCGTGAACTATTATCTTGCGATATTCAGTACCTACAAACTTCTTCCTTTTATAGTTTTTCAACTTGCCAAAACTAGGTCTAATTCTTCAAATTCCATCACCAAAAAGTCCACCAAGCCCATGAACCATGTGTGAGAAAAACCCATGTAAAATTGTCAAAAATAGCTCATCGGAAAATTGGTGCACTGGTCGGAATATGGTACCGGAAAATATCGCAGGTGACCGGCTAAGTCCGTCCGGTCACCGGTCAACTGAGTCAAATCGGGAAGTCAACTGAGTCAACTCGGGTCAAACTGACCGAGTCAAGCGAGTCATGGTGTGAGTCAGAGTTGTTGCACATGCCATATGCCACTGTTGCGCTGCCAGCCATGATGGATGTGCTTCACTAATTTATATCCAGCCATGTTGGCCCTGTCCTGCACCATCTGTAACTTCTCTGAAACCATGCTACAACTCCATCTTCTATAAAAGTTGTAGCTGCACAGTTCCACCTTATTGCACCAGTTGCACTGCTTCTTCGTAACTCGAGTTCCTCATTCCATGAGCATTTCAATCACCAGATGCACTCTTCATAAACTCCACCATTACTGCAACATCAAAATGTTATCACAACAACACTCCAGCCCTGTAACCATTAGCATCATACCCTGCAACCTAGCAGCTGCAATTCACATACACAGTTCAAGCCCTCAAGCCACCTATAACTCAGTCATAACTCCACAGCCAACACCACCAGATCCCAAATCCTAGCAGCAATTCTTCATATCCATCTCCTTTACAGCATCAACAACCACCAACAATCACTTAAGACCATCTCAGCTCATAACCACTACTACATAGCCCAGCAACTCCAAATTCACCTTCTCCTGCTCCAATTCAGAAGCAAACCAAAACTAATTACACCAGAGACCCATTTCTTTCATGAGCTCCATCATAGCTTCAACACCCATCAAAACCTTGTAACAGCTTCATGACACAGCCTTCTACAGTTCACAAACACCTCAAACCAACATCTGCACCAACTTCAACTTCATCTCAGATTTTCTGAATTCAAGAGCAAACCCCAATTTGTAGTTCATCCAACTCTTGATTCTCCACCAACATTATTACAACCTCAGTACCACCACCATAACCCATGACAGATACCCATTCCATCTTCTACCAATTTCAGAGATACACAAACGTGCAGTTCTCATTATAACTCCAATTAAAGCTCAAACATCATCAGAATTTCAACCCTGTAATTCATACATTACCAGAACCACCATGATATTCTCATCATCACACAGAACCCATCAACATCTTCCTTCCAATCTCAGTAAATCTGAACTAAACCAAACTTAAAATCCTCACCAGAAACAATAAATTCATCCCTTGTAACTAGCTCAATCCATTCCAGATTCAACTCTAGCAACACACATGACTTGCTGAGACAAACCCATCTCCTAAATCCTTCAGAATTTCTTCCAAACATCTTGAATTTCTCCCTGTGTTCTTCTCACCACATTCTTCTCTCCTTGCTGATTATCAATCTAAGCACAGAACTCTAACTCTGATGATTCTCCTCTAATTCGAATAAAACAACTAACCCAGCTCTTTAATCTTTCATTAGTAGCAAACCCCATCTTCTCTGAAGTTTAAATTCAAAACCCTACTGTGAATCAGAAGCTTTACCCATCCAATTCGACAACAGCAACAATTGTTCTTCAGTTTCTGGTTCAAAGTCAATTCAAACCCATCTTCACATCAAACCCACCATGACCCTGTAATTTCTATCTTTGTCGATCTCTCCTCTCTGAAATTCAGAGAAAAGCCACAACAATCTTTATTTCTGTGTCCTCTCTAACTTTCAGGCAAATGTAATGAGACGAAAATAAATTTCTTGTTGTTTTTAGGGATTGGTAATGAGAGGTGGTACAACCACCCAGGTAAGGCAGATAAGGGGTAACCAAGGTGATTCTAGGCATCACTCATCAGATAAGGGCCATCATGGTTGTTTGGATCCCTTGCTTCTCTAGACTAAGTTATCGTGGCAGTCTCATATTATCGGCTCGGCTCCGCTTTGCGCCTAGTAAAACTCGCATGTGAATTGACCTTTTTGCCCTTTTACGCTCCAAATGAAAGCTTTATCCTTCTCTCGAGTTCCTCCACCAGCAACAGCCTCCTCTTACTTCTCAAACACACTTTATCTCTTCAATTTCTATTCATCACTAAAGTTGTCATGCCTTTCAGACAGAAATTGCATCACTAAAGCCGACATACTTTTCAGACAGAGTTAAATAAATAAAAGCGAATAATGAGAAATAGTTCGTCCCCAATAGCACTTGAATATGAGATGAGACTTTCGCGCTGTTTATTCTTCCTTTGTTCCAAATGACTCTAAAGTACCTACATACTCAAAAACAAAACATAAGATACATAATTCACAAGAAAACTAGCAGAGAAAGCATACATAATAGATAAATATTAAGGTGTTTTAGACACCTATCAAATTCCCCCACACTTAGACTTTGCTAGTCCTCGAGCAAATCAAACAAAATAATTCTAAAAGATACATACAACTCCTTCTCGTCGAGGCTACGGTTACTCTAAGCATAAATAACAAGCCTTTGAACCCCTAGGTGTCCCTAGTGGGCGAGTTTTAGTCTCATGAAGGTTTACAAGAGTTCTGCCTACAAACCTATATTTCCAACACCGTCTATTTGTGACAAATCAATGAACGAATCCAAAATGACTACAGGAGGAGGTACCTTGCACAAATTCAATTCATATATAAGTAAATAAAGCTTTAATTAGATAGTCGAACAAGCCACAATACTCGGAAACTAACAAACCACAATCACAATGAAAAGATAAAGATAAAGAAGATGGATATAGATGTAGATGTTGGCGAATGTTCACAAGTGATCGATGTATCCCATATCTATATGAAGGTCACCGCCAAGATGAACCTATGCATCCTATTGGATTGAGCTAATGGTCAATTCTAGTATCAACACACTGGCATATACATGGGAACCAGTGGTCAACAATCTTATTTCTGCATCAACTCAACCGGCATATACAAGGGAACCAGGAGTGACTTTATTCAACAACAATAATAATTTTTTTTTTTTTTTTATTAGACATCATGATTAAATCTTTTGGATCCAAGCGCATGCTTCTTGATAGCAAGTACATGATAGTTTCCTTGGATCCTACATTCCACGCTTGTTTATGCGACGGAGACAGGGACAACGTTTCACACATACTTCTATTCCCAAGTATCATTTTTATTCCGTTTGGTCTAATTGGTCGGTCTTTTTTTTTTTTAGCAACTCAATCACTCTATTTCATCCTAGCAGTAATAACAACTCGATTTTTAGTGACCCACCAAAGCACTTAGAGAACAATAGATAAATATGGAAAAATAAAAGAAATAGAATGTGATATGGTGATATTCCGAGATATGGTAACAACTATCATTTTATTTGTGATTTATGAGCTATGTTCGTCCCTTTTAGTTAATTGGTTCCTCAACTCCTGCAATCGAAATGGTTCCATCCACTAATGGTGTCATCCTAAAGGCACAAGTTTCTAGATTTCGGAGTTTACAAAGCATAATTTTTTTCTTGATTTTTCTATTTTTCTGTTTTTTTTTTTACTAAAGGCATAAAACAAACTAAAACAAACTATACAAACATATAACAAACTATACAAACATATAAATGCTCCCCCACACTTAAACTTTACATTGTCCTCAATGTAAATTGAATCGTCCAAAGAAAGTTCAAGGTGGGAAATTCCGCAAATGATATGCAAAAACAAGAGAATAAAGATAAAAAGCTTAAAGAATAAAAAGATAAAGGTAAAGATACAAAACCGGTGGGTTGCCTCCCACTTAGCGCTTAGTTTAAAGTCGTCAGCCCGACTATCTCCTTGCTTGCAAAGCCTTAGCTAGGGTCCCATATATTATGGACACCTGAATGAACATCACTTGGATACCGCATGACTTCAAACATGTTGAAGCGAATTATCTTATCATCAAACTTCATAGTGAGTATTCCCTCGTCCACATCAATGACGGTTTTAGCCGTCTTCATGAAAGGTATCCCAAGCAACAGGGGTATGGATGCATCCGAGCCATCACCCATTTCTAGAACACAAAAATCAGCTGGAAAAACTAGTTGGTTCACCTGCACAAGGACATCTTCAATAATACCCCTAGGGTAGACGTTAGAACGATCCGCAAGTTCAAGCACAATATTAGTTGGTTTCAATGGACCCAAATTTAAAGACTTATAAATAGATGTTGGCATGATATTCAAGGATGATCCTAAGTCAAGCATAGCCTTTCCAATTCTTGTCTTACCAATCTCTACGGGTATAGTGAAACTACCTGGATCCTAGCATTTGGGTGGGAGTTTCTTTTGCAAGACCGCTGAAGCATTTTCCCCCACACTCATAACCTCATTACCGGTTAGCTTTTTCTTCTTGGTACACAAGTCCTTCAAAACCTTTGCATATTTTGGCACTTGCTTGATAACATCAATAAGTGGAATTTTTACATGAAGCTTCTTGAAGATATCTAAAATCTCCTTTTCTAGTTCCGCCTTCTTAGAACTTGCAAATCTGCGAGGAAAAGGTATAGGAGGAACATAAGTAGAAATAGGAGTTTTAGAGTTGGAAGTAGGTACCTCAGAAGTTTGGGGAAAATCATCATTCTTTTCCTCCAAAACAGGTTCCTTTTGGGTCTTCATATCACCCACATCAACAATTTCAGGTTGCACAAGTTGTGTACCGCTTCTCAATGTAATAGCACTAACATTCTCCCTTGGGTTGATAGGTTGAGAAGGAAGTCTTCCACTATTTTGTGCCTTCAAGTTGTTGATATCAATCGCCATGTAGCCCACTTGAGTCTGCAACTCCTTGATAGCACTCTTAGTTTCTTGTTGGCTTTCTTTGAACATGGTAGAAATACCTTGCATCATTGCTTGTAACTTTGCATCGATATCGGAACCTTGGTTTTGAACCGATTGTTGTGGTTGCTGAAATTGTTGTTGTTGCGGCTGAAATTGTTGGTTTTGCGGTTAAAATCCACTCGGATGGTTGAAGTTGGGTTGTTGAACCGCACCTTGCTTGTTGGCATAGCTGAAATTTGGATAATCTCTCCATCCCGGATTGTACGTGTTTGAGTAGGGACCATACCGTCTTTGCTAATTTGGAAAGACTGCATTAGCTTGCTCCAACTCTTCGTCACAAGAAGGTAAGATAACCACAACCATCCTTTGCATCATTCGCTCCATGTTATCCATCCTTTGATCAAGATGTGATGATGATGAATCACTAACTTCTTGCACTCGCCTTACCATTGGTTCACCTCTTGTGTAGAATTATTGCGAGTTTGCATCCATGCTTTCAATCAACTGGGTAGCTTGGGCCACTGTCTTGTTAACTAGTGCACCACCACCCGCTGCATCAAGAAGATATCTATCACTTGATTGAAGACCTTCGTAGAAGTATTGGATTATCATAGCGTTGATGAATTGATTGTGAGGACAGCTTGCCACCAATCTCTTGTATCGCTCCCAACATTCATACAAAGATTCTCCCGCATGTTGCTTTATTCCACAAACCTCTTTGCGAATTTGAGTTGCCTTTGACGCAGGAAAATACCTCTCTAAAAAGAGTTTCTTCAACCCGTTCCATGTAGTGACACTTTCGGCAGGCAAACAATACAATAGAAAAACTTTCATCATTGCACCATCATCTTCAGTCTCCACCGGAAGCATATCCTTGACAATGGTATAGAACTCCATAAGATGCTTGTTTGGGTCTTCATTCGCCATGCCATGAAACTTTGGCAACTCTCTAAGCAACCCCGGCTTGATCTCAAAAGTTGAGTTTGTTTGGATACACCACCGTTGTGCATCAAGCTTATGAGAAGCCAAATACTTGAGTGTACGATTTGCGTCACCCATTGCTTCTTCCTCTTAAACTAGTGGTTCTTCTACAAATGGAACCTCTTGTTCTCCTTCTAGTTGTAATTCTTCTTCCACTTATAACTCTTGCTCATCCGTGTCTTGACTTGGTTGGAGTATTGTGCCTCTTCGAGTAGCAATCCCGCACCTTGGATAGTTCCAATCCTTAGAAGCCAGGGATTAGGTACCTGAAAACAATTCTCGCAAACAAGAATCAAGACAAGAAACAAAAAGCAAAGATAAAAGCAAAAATTGTAAAAAGAAACTAAAAACTTAATAACAAGCCGTTTTCCTCCCCGGCAACGGTGCCAAAATTTGGTCGGTTGTCAGCCGGTCAAATATAATTTCACTTTCTTACTTCACTAAAATAAATGTAGTATGCGATAAGAAAGAGTTCGTATCCACAGAGAGGCTTTTTGTTGTTATGCAAATTTCAGTTTGGGGGGGGGGGGGGTTTGATTTATCAAAGCAATAAAAATGAATTGAAATCAAAGTAATAATAAAAATAATCAATAAGGAGAAAATATTGGTCACGGGATAGTTTCATTCACAAACTCGAATTCTCAACAATGACTAGAATTGAAATTTTAATCTCTCATTTACTAAAAGTCCTAGGATACCTTGATCGCAAGAGTATCCCGCTAATTCCCTGATTTCATCACAACCACATTAAAAGATGCATATGTGAATTTTTCCTAGAAAGCAACCTAAAGTGTAAAAGCACAATTAGATTTAACTCCCTAAAAGCAATAAATTCTATGGAATAAGACTAATCAAGGCAATAAAAATGTGTAAAAGCACTAAATCGATTTAACCTAAGTTATGATTCAGATGTGACTAGTAGGATATATCACTACAAGCACATTTATGCTACTTAGAATCAGGGACAAACAACGTTTTCGTATTGAAAACCCTAATATAGTTCTAGATATGAATGCAAATCGGATTGATTCCGGACTCAACCAAACAAACAATCAAATCATAAACAATATGAACAATGAATCATAAACAATAAAGTTGAGACAAAACTAATGCATTGAATCAAATCTTATTTGTGAAATCCACTTTATATCCCATAACCAATAAAAGGTATTTAGTTACTCATAGTTTTTGGATTCAACATATTCATATTCATCATCAATAATAAAAATGAAAACGATGAAAAATAAACGAAAGAAAACCCTAGTGGAATCGCTCTCCTCCAAAACTCCAGTATAAAGATACGTGATGTATGATAAGTCCCTAAAAGAATAGAAACTTCTTCCTTTTATAGTTTTTCAACTTTCCAAAACTAGGTCTAATTCTTCAAAGTCCATCACCAAAAAGTCCAACAAGCCCATGAACCATGTGTGAGAAAAACCCATGTAAAATTGTCAAAAATAGCTCACCGGAAAATTGGTGCACTGGTCGGAATCCGGTACCGAAAAATATCGCAGTTGACCGGATAAGTCCGCCCGGTCACCGGTCAACTGAGTCAACTCGGGAAGTCAACTGAGTCAACTCGGGTCAAACTGACCGAGTCAGGCGAGTCATGGTGTGAGTCAGAGTTGTTGCACAGTCCATATGCCACTGTTGCGCTGCCATCCATGATGGTTGTGCTTCACTAATTTATATCCAGCCATGTTGGCCATGTCCTGCACTATCTGTAACTTCTCTGCAACCATGCTACAACTCCATCTTCTGTAAAAGTTGTAGCTGCACAGTTCCACCTTATTGCACCAGTTGCACTGCTTCTTCGTAACTCGAGTTCCTCATTCCATGAGCATTTCAATCACCAGATGCACTCTTCATAAACTCCACCATTACTGCAACATCAAACTGTTGTCACAACAACACTCCAGCCCTGTAACCATTAGCATCATACCCTGCAACCTAGCAGCTGCAATTCACATACATAGTTCAAGCCCTCAAGCCATCTGTAACTCAGTCATAACTCCACAGCCAACACCACCAGATCCCAAATCCCAGCAGCAATTCTTCATAACCATCTCCTTTACAGCATCATCAACCACCAACAATCACTTAAGACCATCTCAGCTCATAAACACTACTACATATCCCAGCAACTCCAAATTCACCTTCTCCTGCTCCAATTCAGAAGCAAACCAAAACTAATTACACAAGAGACCCATTCCTTTCATGAGCTCTATCATAACTTCAACACCCATCAAAACCTTGTAACAACTTCATAACACAACCTTCTACAATTCACAAACACCTCAAACCAACATCTGCACCAACTTCAACTTCATCTCAGATTTTCTGAATTCAAGAGCAAACCCCAATTTGCACTTCATCCAACTCTTGATTCTCCGCCAACATTATTACAACCTCAGTACCACCACCATAACCCATGACAGATACCCATTCCATATTCTACCAATTTCAGAGATACACAAACGTGCAGTTCTCATTATAACTCCAATTAAAGCTCAAACATCATCAGAATTTCAACCCTGTAATTCATACATTACCAGAACCACCATGATCTTCTCATCATCACACAGAACCCATCAACATCTTCCTCCCAATCTCAGTAAATCTGAACTAAACCAAACTTAAAATCCTCACTAGAAGCAACAAATTCATCCCTTGTAACTAGCTCAATCCATTCCATATTCAACTCTAGCAACACACAGGACTTGCTGAGACAAACTCATCTCCTAAATCCTTCAGAATTTCTTCCAAACATCTTGAATTTCTCCCTATGTTCTTCTCAGCGTCTAAACAAATCCCAGTTGCCATAAACTCAACTCACAGACCACCTTCTTCTCTCCTTGATGATTCTCAATCTAAGCACAGAACTCTAACTCTGATGATTCTCCTCTAATTTGAATAAAAGAACCAACCCAACTCTTTAATCTTTCATTAGTAGCAAACCCCATCTTCTCTGAAGTTTAAATTCAAAACCCTACTGTGAATCAGAAGCTTTACCCATCCAATTCGACAGCAGCAATAATTATTCTTCAGTTTCTGGTTCAAAGTCATTTCAAGCCCATCTTCACATCAAACCCATCATGACCCTGTAATTTCTATCTTTGTTGATCTCTCCTCTCTGAAATTCAGAGAAAAGCCGCACCAATCTTTCTTTCTGTGTCCTCTCTAACTTTCAGGCAAATGTAATGAGACGAAAATACATTTCTTCTTGTTTTTAGGGATTGGTAATGAGAGGTGGTACAACCAACCAGGTAAGGCAGATAAGGGGTAACCAAGGTGATTCTAGGCATCACTCATCAGATAAGGTCCATCATGGTTGTTTGGCTCCCTTGCTTCTCTAAACTAAGTTGTCGTGGCAGTCTCATATTATCGGCACGGCTCCGCTTCGCGCCCAGTAAAACTCACATGTGAATTGACCTATTTGCCCTTTTACGCTCCAAATGAAAGCTTTCTCCTTCTCTCGAGTTCCTCCACTAGCAGCAACCTCCTCTTACTTCTCAAACCCACTTCATCTCTTCAATTTCTATTCATCACTAAAGTTGTCATGCCTTTCAGATAGAAATTTCATCACTAAAGCCGACATACTTTTTAGACAGAGTTAAAGAAATAGAAGCGAATAATGAGAAATAGTTCGTCCCCAATAGCCTTGAATATGAGATGATACTTTCGCGTTGTTTATTCTTCCTTTGTTCCAAATGACTCTAAAGTACCTACATACTCAAAAACAAAACATAAGATACATAATTCACAAGAAAACTAGCAGAGAATGCATAAACAATAGATAAATATTAAGGTGTTTTAGACACCTATCAACGAACATAGGGCACGACTGCTGAACCCTCACCACGACAAAGAGACGGCATGGTGGATGAGCTAGGAACAGAAGGAATACCTCGAGAAACGCCCAGACCCATGTCACCAGTAGAAGGAAGATTACATAGTATAGTCCAGTCTGGTAATGAAGGTGGAGCTCCAACAGATTTTCTAGCAGGGGCAGTAGAGAAATACTGAGCACTCTCTAGTGAAGCATGAACAACATTGAAGAAGAAGCTAGCTAGTGAAATCACAACCTTCTTCTTCGGCTGCGAATCTGAGCTACCAACCATCACAGTGGGGGTAAAAGCCTTGGAAAACGAACCACTTGATTTAAGGGAGGTAGCAGGAGATGAAGGGAGACTATTAGAAGCCACAACAGAAGCTCCAGCAGTGGCGGAGATAGCATGCAAAGCTTTTCTAGGATCAGAAAGCGAAGGCATATTCAAAGACAATGTAGGAGCATGGGCTTGAATACTTACATGCTCGACCAACTGAGCACCAGTACCAACAAGAAAGTTCTCACCCTAAATTGAAGAAGCTCGGACGGGGCTAGGGTTATCTTTGGAAAAATACTCCTCAATATCATCCAAATAAGGGCTGAGGCCAGTATCCTCCATGTCCTCGTTACATGGTACTTTTACAGCAGCCTTAGGATCCTCTTCCAAAGCATCAAGATCAATAATAGTCTTCAATTTACCCTTCCTCTAGGAAGACTATAAAAAAACACATGCGTCAGCTAAGAATCAGGGGCAAGGCACTAAAGAACTTACAAGCACAAATGTATGATAATGATCCTTACCTCCGCAGGTGTTTCAACCAAAGCTTTTCTCTTCCTAGTCCTTGTGGCTACAAAGTTACCAGCAGAGCCTGAAGCAGCCCCAACAGAAGAAGCAGGGGCAGGCTGCAAAATGAAACCATCAAAAAAGAAGACAAAGATATCAAAGAAGACAAAGATACCAAAGCAGACGAAGATACCAAAGCAGATGAAGATATTAAAAACAAGGGTACCTCATGAGAAGTAGCAGGATTAAAAATCCAAGGCCGATACCCATCATACTTCTCGGGCAAAAAACGAGATGAACGAGGGATAGAGGGATCCGCAGTGGTGAAACCATAGGCCCAAGGACTAACCACACGAAGAGGAGTACGAGCCCAGCGATCATCGTGATCAAGACGGATGCGATCATTCTTCGGCAAAGACAGCCTAGCACAATAAGAGATGGTAGTCAAATCAGTCTTATCAATCTCTTCCAACAAATGAAGGCTATTTCCCTCCATGATTTTCCTGGGAGTAACATGGATATGACGAGGACTAACATTCCAAGGAAGAAGATTACTCTTCTGAATAGCATCAGCATACGTAGTATTGAAGTTAGCAGGGGTATAATCCTCCCACTTAAATCTCCCTTCAGCAAAGGGGTCATAAGACTCCAGAGTTGTTTTTCCCTTGAAACTGTACCATCTCTCACAAAGAGCATGCCATAAGTTCCCAGTATATTGCATAACTCCTTTAACCTGAGTCTTGTTTTTCGGATCATCCCTCGAAGATAAAACGTCATAGTAGAAGGGAACATTTATACTAAACAAAGGGAGAAGCATACATGCGGCCAATTGGAAAACGTTAATAAGAAGTTTATGCTCATCATAAGGAAAATCCCGTATGAGAGACTCAATGAGAACGTTAGGGCCATTGGCGAAGGAAACCTCGAATTTATGAAGACGAAAAGACTTGGTAATCTCAGCAATAAACAAATGAGCAAAGATGTCTTTGTCACAAATTTGGAGCCTCTAAAGCTCATGGTGAGGAGGAGGAGGTGGAAGGACTTCAACAACAACTTCTTTAACCTCAGGGTCCGCAACCTCCTCAGGGACCGTAGCCACCTCAGTCCCAGCAGGCACCTTAGAGTCCTCAGGGGTAGGGGACGGCGTAGCATCAAGATGATACATTCGCGGAGGAGGATCATTCGACGAAGATGTCTTCGGACCCTTGTGCGTAGGCTTCTTCGGGAGCCTCATAATACCTAACACCAACAGGAAGAAATTCTCCATCAACAATGGCAGAGGAAAATTGCAGTTCGTTCAAAAGCAAAGTAGGGGCGAAAACCGAAATACTTTGGGCATGGGTTTCACTTAACCAACCAAGGGGAACGGTTTGATCATACCATAAGGCAAAAACGAATATCATACATCACGAAAATCAAGATTTCAGGCAAGGGACGATCATGGAGAAACCATTATTAAAGATCAAAATGGAACAAAACCCAAGTTCCCATACAGTACGAGCAAGTAAAAAAGAACAAAAGTTCTCACATGCAAGAATAACATAAACATCATTAAACCCCCTAGTCTAAGAAGGAGACACAGGGACAAGCATGAGGAAAATCGAAACTAAAAAACGAGTATCACTTACTTGTACGATCAACTATGGAGCCAAAGCACTCGAAGAATCAAAATGACCAGTTAGCAGTAGAAGAAGAATCTCATTGAAAGAGATGGAGAGCGACAGTTCGAAGAAGAAGAAGAAATGGAATTAATAAAAATTCCTTCTCTTTGTTCCCCTCTTATAGGCGGCTGGAAAATCCAAAACTTTGGATGTCCCGAAATTTAAGGGGAAGTTATTGCATGAAAGGACATGTAGGGACCACCCAATCGATACGTGCAAAATGGCGGCGTAACAGAAGTTTTCTTTCACATCTATGAAATGGTGAAATATGAAAGAAAAGGGGAAAACCGTGAATACCAATATTATGTGTAGCACGTGTCGCGATCTTAGTGGTCACATACAAATCCAACTATATAGCCTTCGCTGGACAAAGAAACCTAAGTAGCAAAGGATACCTCCGCATATCTACTTTATCTCGCCCCAAGAAAGGAGACATCGACGGTTGAGATAAGAATAGTATAAGCCTAGTCTACTAAGAGGCAGCTGCAGCTGGCGAAGGTACATAGGTAGATGACGTATATAATCGGCCTTAAATGCACAAATCTCTTATCTACACGCATGAATCAAGGCACATGGAGATAGGAGGCGTGGCAGAACCCGATTGGCAGAAGATGGCGGTGAACGAAGGTACAACCTATAGGTAGTTCCCGAAGGAACGTGGGTAAGCTGAGGTGGCAGAATACTACTAGAGAAGGTACATGGTGGATTAAGGTACCATTGGTACGAAAGGTATATCAGCAGATGATGGACCCAGAGGCAGCGAAGATATACCTGGAGCAAAAGGGGATATAAATACCAAGCCTCACCAACAAACTAAAGGCATTCAATATCTAGGAGAAGAAGATATAGTCTCAAGCTTATACCTCTTAAATGTTTAGAACTTAAGTATTTACTTCAACTTGAGTTCTCTTTATTACTTTGGGAAGCATTTAAGACCTTTGTAACCACCACAACTTAATACAAAACAATCACCCATTACCCAGTGGATGTAGACAAATGTTGAACCACATAATCTCTTGTGTCTCATGATAACTTAGAAGCTTTTATATTATATTTGTGTTCTTCGTTATTATTGTGATCATACACATATTTTATTACTTAGCATTATCGGTTCAACAGAGGTATCGATACTACTTAGCATCATATCCTCAGAACTGTATACATTACGTAGACTACGGGAAAACAAGTAGTCACAATAACAAAATATAATGCGGAATAGAAATAACACAGACACCAGAAATTTTGTTAACGAGGAAACCGCAAATGTAGAAAAAATCCGAGACCTAGTCCAGGTTGAACACCATACTGTATTAAGCCGCTACAGATACTAGAGTACTACAAACTAACTTCGGTATGGATTGTAGTTGAACCCTAATCAATATCACACTAATTCAAGGTACAATTATGCTCCTTATGTCTCTGATCCCAGCAAGATACTACGCACTTGATTCCCTTAGATGATCTCACCCATAACCAAGAGTTTCTACGACCCAAAGTCTAAGAATTTAATAAACAAATATGTATCACACAGAAAAGTCTACGATAATAGAAAAATCTCTCCCCCACAGATAAACCTACGAGTTTTGTTCCGTCTTTTGATAAAATCAAGGTGAACATGAACTGATCAATAACCCGGACTTATATTCCCGAAGAACAGACTAGAATTATTGATCACCTCATAATAATATTCGCATGGTAACGAAACTAGATAATGCGGAATCACAAACGATGAGACGAAGATGTTTGTTATTTCTTTTTATCTTGCCCTATCAGATATATAATCTCAAGCCAATTATTCAATTGAAATCGTATGATAGAAAATGGCAAGATTAGATCGCTCAACTACAAGAGAAGTAATTTCGTCTGGCTTCACAATCCCAATGAATTCTTTAAGTCGTTTACTGACAGGGTCTCGAGAAGAAACCTACGGTGAAAGGAGAATCGACTCTAGCAAAACCAACTAGCATCACACATGAGGTATGGGGATTAGTTTTTCCAGTTGCTAGACGTATCCTTTATATAGTTTTCATACCAGGGATTGCATTCTAAGTTACCTTGGTAACAAAGCATTCAGTATTCACCGTTAGATGAAAAACCTAATTTATCCAAGCTAATATGTTTCAACCGTTAAATCGAAACTTAGATTGTCACACACAAATGAAATGTATTTCATTTAGGTTTGAGTAATCATACCTAAATGTGTACATTTGGTTGGTTCACAAATAGTTAACCAATGGTTAGCCATATGAGCACTTTCATATCAACCATATTCATATTCTTCACAACTAGTTCAAATGACTCAAAAGAACTAGTTGAAGAGTTATTCAATTGCATAGATCTTCATACATAGACACAATTGAAACAAAATCGATTTGATTCACTCGAATCAATTAATGAACAATATAGCCACGATTTGCAAAGATTCCATTCCTTATTGATTTATTGTTTAAGTTCATGAGCTTACCGATTTGAGAAATATAACCAGCTTGGGTACGCATACGGGTATGCGTACCTTAGCTACCAGATTTGAGTTTACAAACTCAGCAGAAATTTTCAGTTCAAAAACTTCCATGGGTACATGTACGGGTACACGTACCTAAGGTGACTGGTTTGATAGTTTTCAAACTTACAAACTCAGCAAAAAAATTCGGTTCAAAATTTTCAGCCAGTACGCGTACCTAACCTGTCTCCTTCACCAATACCACATGCACACATATGCGCGCACTTGGTTTCCAGTACATGGATTTATACACTAATGTGCGAACACACTATATATGCTTATATCCATTGATGGTTACGTAATCTCAACTCTACATTTGAAACATTGAAACATTCTTCTATAATGTTATAACAATCGTCATCAAAGCTATTTTCAAGATTGAAACGTCATCATGACTTTCATCACGGGTAAAGATGAAAAGTGGTTAAAGTGAAAGCTTACCAACACATATTTCGATAAAAAGATAGGCGAGTAAACTCGTCTCAAAATAACAAATGTGTATGTATGAAAACTATCATACTTATATGACTGTTGTCTCAAGAGTAGGAGATAGATTAGATAGACTTTTGAGTGATAGATAAGTTCAAGTATCCACATACCTTTTGGTATGATAAAGTTCTACTGGTTCCTTGAGTAGTTATTCGTTTTCGTAAGATAATCACCATGGAGTCTGGAACTCAACTATACTTAACTATCCTAGACCGAGAGTTAGTCATAAGTAAACTTGAAATCAAGACATATAGTTTTGATCACTAATATTGACAAACATGCTTGAGATAACAACGCATGCGAGTTCGACCGAGCAATGCTCTAACAATTACTAACCTCAAGAAGAAGGATGATGTCGTCGTTGTAGCTTGTTACTTCTTCACGATCTTCAGGTTTTCGAGTAATACTTGTATGTCTCAACATTCCTTGACTTTTTAGTCTAACCTAAACGAAGTTGTCTCTAGTATATAATCAAGCGACTCTTAGATGAGTTTTGACTTTCTAAAATATGACAACCAAACTTGACATACCAACGCTTGGTGGGTTCAACCGAGCTATGCTCTAACAATATCCCCCTTTATCAATTTTAGTGACAAAACTTTTAATACATATGGATAAACAAATTACAAGAATTCATTATACATACGCTTAATTCCAAGTTTCAACATCACAATAACCTGCATATATTCAATCAATAAATTCCATTGTTGACATCTGAATAACAAAGCTTATACTCCCCCTAAAGGTAAGATATATAGGTAGATATTCAATATGAACATCTTTGTTACTCCGCTTTTGTAGTCCAAATAACTACACAGCAATATGATATGTTTCTCCCCCTTAGTCAATGCTTACTTCTTTTGTTAGATATAACGTTTAAGCACAACTGTCCTTTCCTTAGTAATTGAAAATCACTTGTTTAATCCATATATTTATCCCCATTTTTGTCACAAAATGACAAAGGTTCGAGCGAATATAGGTCAAACCATAAGGATCTTTTAAATCTACAAGACTTGTAAACAGCCTATAAGAGTTAAGCACGAAGGTTTCATATACCACTTTAGATAACCAATATTAAAACCGAAACTACAAGTAATTTAGTTTTAATATGTTATCAAGGAAAACCATTGCCCTGAGAAATTTTCCCTAATAATTTAACAAATTGACTAAGAAACTTAGTTCCCTTGTTAAACCGATTGTAAACATACGATCGCTTATTTCCATAAGACCAAAATAAATATCAGAATTAACTTTATTTCTCTCATCAGGTTCTAATTATTCAGACAATAACTTTGACCTTTCTATTTAGACAAGACAAGCACTAGGTTAGTTAACTAGTATTTCTTGTCAAGGCATTCGATTAGACTTGAATAACCGAATCCTTGAATTTGATACATCTAACTAAGATCAGAATTAACTTAGTTTCTCTTATCCGGATTCGAATTGGACTAAACAAATCATCCCAAATTTTTTTAGGCCATAAACAATACATACAAACCAAAATAAATTGACTTGCACAATTATTTTCTTAACCAGAAGCAATTGAAACAAACATAGATATTATAACATCGCAATTGCACCGAAATTTCATTAAGCAAAAACACTTGATACCAAACAATAAAGAAGATACCAAACAATAAGCCAAATAAATTGACACATTTTTTCTTAACCAGAAACAATTGAATCACACACACACAGATCCATACACATCATAATATAATATATCAATTGTACCGAAATTTTGTTAAGCAAAAGCAAAATATATGCAATATAAACAAGATTTTATTAAACATGAAAATGATTAACTAACAAATTCGTTACCTCATATTCCGCATCCTCTTCTCCCCAGAAATATATATATCATTAAGCGTAAGTTAAAGTTAAAACTCTCCCCCAGTATGTTGTCATCCTCTCGCAAGAATAGAAGAAGAACAACAAAGGCAACCTTTACTAGAGAAAGGTTGAAACGGTTTTTAACTAATGCGCGCCAATAGAAAAATTTGAAAACCCGAAACAAATGTGTTTATGCTAAATACAACTCATGAAAACACAAATTGATTCAACATATTATGACTTTTCACATATGAGTTTCAATCGGAACACCTTATGATCCTTTGATAAAGCCTACCAACAAGGGCTAGAAATTAATCCCACTAAATCAAAAATATACACAAACCATAAGGGACACATCATATGAGATCAAATATTAAGGTTAATGAAAACCGAAATCAGACATCCCATAAACCGAAAACACATAGAAAAAATATAGACATTCAAGCACAGGCTATGTAATCGGAAACTATCAAAAGAAAAATTATAAAATAATAATTTTATTCATAGATAATGATAGTTTTATTCAAAATAGACCTTATACAATAATCGAAATAAATCAAAAACTGATGTCTATTTTTTTCTTTCTTGAAAGATCTTTAAGAAGTAGAGTATTCCTTGCCTTCAAGTTCTTTTTGACATCCTTTTTCTATTTTTGATTCTTGGTTACCTTCGCCTTTCCAAAACTCTGACTCAATGTTTAGAATACTTTTAAGAGTTTCTGGATCTTTTCGATCAGCAAAGGCTAACTGTTTCTGGAAGATGAACCAGAAGAGACTTGTTGTTAGAATTCTGTGAAGTTCTTTCAACGATTTTATTTTTGGCTTGTCCTCCAATCATTTGACTTATAGTCTTTTTAGAGACATCATTAGTGATTCTCATGTCATCAAGGTCATTTCCCATAATAAATTCACTTTTTGGTAATTATACATGGAAAACCGAGATGCCTCTTGATTCCTAGAGAAGAAATATAATCTGATATCTTGATCATTTGGCTGGCAATGATTCCACCGAGATCAATTTGATAATCTTTTTTCAACATAAAACAGACAAATTATGAAAAATCCTTATCCCAAACCGACTTATCTCTTGTACTTGCAAATAGAGTTGCTATAACAAGTTTTCCGAAAACCCTTATAACAAGTTGCAACCTACCATTTTCCCAGTCAATCGTCTTTCTAATGAGATGTGTTGAAATGGTATCATGTTCAATTTCAACTCCGGTAATCAGGTGATTACATTCCACATTGTACTTGATGATGTTTGAAACCGTCTTACGATCAACACAATAAAGTCCACAACCAACTAGAGTCACAAAGGTAAGGTTTTATGATCAATATTGTGAATATTAACATAGAAAATTCTTACCAAATTAGGTGAATATTTTTCAAAATCAAAAAGCTTTCCCCAGTTTTGATTTTGAACAAACTTCACATAATCTTTATCTTGGACTTATGAATCAAATATCTTTTTAGAAGTAAACTTTATCCTCTTGAAAGTTTGTATTTCTCAAAACATGATTTATCAACAAAAGAGGTGAGTTCATGTAAATCTTCTATTTTGTAAGGAAATCTGATCCTTTCAATCTCATCATATCTGACACGATCATCAGAAGATTTATTATTTATAAATTTCCTTTTTCTCGTACTTCCAATCGTCAGTGGAATATGAATAACCCTAGTCTCGGTTCCGGATAATTTCTCCCAGGATATTTGTAAGAACAACATAAAATAATCTTTTTTTGTAGGGAGTAAAGATATCAAATTCCGGAAATAACTAGTTTTAGGAAATCCTTTTAAAATAGGAAACCTTGATTTGTGGGGAAACAAATCTGATTTTGCAACAAAGTCTTTCTTTTCGAAAACCGATTTTTCTTGGACCGGATCTATATTATGGATCAATTCTATATTTATGTCCAAGTGTTTTTTAAATCTATTATTACCAAAATATAATTTTTGAAATTCATTCAAGAATTCTCCAGTAGAGTTTGCAAAAGCAACATTGAACATAACAAGAAATTTCCAAAAAATATCTTTAGAATCATAAATCCAGTAATGCTTTAAAAGATCACTTGCTTCATTAAAAGTGTTGTGGGGTGTATGAAGCAATCCATTGTTAATAGAATTATTAACCGATAAATTATTATTTGTAAAATCACAAAGCTTCCAAAACCGCATCCTGATCAGCGATACATTGATAGTCTTAGATCTGAAAATGTACATATATATATATATATATATCTCGGCAGGAATTCCAAAATATATTTAAGATCCCAGATTTTTCATGAACATAATAGTCATGGTTCATATGATGAAAAATCCTATGTGAAATCTTATGCATTTTCATGATACAACATGTCACGTAGAGTATTGTATCATTATTACTAACCTTGTTAGTATTTAACACCATGAGATACAATTATATGATAATCACGGAAGTATGTAAGTCATTCAAGACATACATAGGTTTAATCCAAATTCCTAACTCATTTAGGAACAATAGTATTATAAACTTCATTCGTGTCTTCCACCACGAGTTTTTGAAGTAGTCAAATCCTGCTACTACGTTAACTGAATCAAACATTGGATTCAATTATTATAGGTTGGATCGCACCAAACATAGATTGTTAGATATTTTCGTGTTTGCCTGCTCTGATACCAATTGAAAATACGAGGGTACCCAAATACACCACAATATTTAATTTATCTACCTATAAGTCCTCTTACCGAAAGTGATTGTCTATGGGAAAAGTCGATACAATACTACAAATCGGTATTCACACTTTGTGTGATTTTCTATGGATATGAGATCGAGACAATACGACAACCAAAGTGTGATTACTTGATAATAGTTTCGGACTTAACTAAACTCTATAGGATCACTATCAAGTAAAGTGGAGTCAACGTTTGTGTATTTTACTTCTAATTATAATTGCGGAAATAGAAAAGTAAAAGACACATCAAGATTTTGTTAACGAGGAAACCGTAAATGTAGAAAAATCCCGGGACCAAGTACAGAATTGAATACTCTCATAATTAAGACGCTATACTAAATGTAAACCAACTTCGTATAGTTGAGACCAAGCAACTACCCCTAGTTCACTTAGTTTCTTCAGTATCCCCACGCTTCCGACTTCGATGAATGCATGCACTGGAACAATTCCTTTGGATTATAGTCTAAACAGTAAAGGAACAACAAATCTATTTGGTAACAAATCTATTGATTCTTTATGATAAAGATATCTCAAGTTATATGTTTGTACCCAAAATTACTTTTGGGCACGAAACACAATGAATAGGTGATTTTGGTGTGTTTTTTAGGGTTAGGAGATGAGATAAAGAACAAATTAGAGACAAAGATAGACGCAGGTTTTACGTGGTTCGGCATGGTTTTCCTACGTCCACGGGATAGTCCCCTTGCGGAGAAATGTTTTATTGATATTTGAATTACATTGTCTATTTTTCCTCCCTATTGGCTACCTTCCCCTCCTCTTTCCTCTTCTTCTACCAGGGCGTCCCTATTTATACCATTGAATAATTAATTTGGCGATAAATTTAAATGGCATTAATCTCCCTGCATGCCTCCAAGCCATAAATTGTATTAATCTTCATGGCCATAACTTGTATTAATTCTGCATGGACATAAACTGTATTAATCTTCCTCGCATGGCTCCTGAATGCCTATTGACTTGCCCTGCATGCCTCCTGGCATTAATCTTCCTTGCATGGCTCCTTGTATTTATTTGCGGGCCTCCCGTGTATTTTATACACGGTACAAACATCGCCCCCTCTTAACCTCCAACTTGTTGGGGGTTAAGAATTTTGTTTTTCCTTCACGTTCATGACGTAACTCACCAGTCGCCCCCAAGCGTGAGTAGAGACATTACAAAGACGCCCCCAACTATGATAACCTGCAATAAAATTTGCTCACGTGCTAGGTAAGACTTTTTCGCCACGTGGTGGACTTGTGATGCTCGATATCTAGTCGAGTCTTGAGTAGAATGTAGTGTGTGCTTGCGGCTTGGGCAAGGCTTTTTGCTCGCAATGTAACAAGGCTAGCGCTTGCTGCTCGGGCAGGCTGACTGTTCCTTGTGTTGAGTACGAGTCTTTGGACCAATATCGGGCATTGGGCTCGTGGTTGAGACGAGATTTTATGTTTTCCAAGGTGCAAGTCTTTCATACTCACGTACAAGACGAGATTTTATGCTTGCAATAAAAGCAAGACTTATGTGCTCACGTGAAAGGTGAGGCTTTAGGTGCTTGCGAAGTGATGCAAGGCTAAATATTGAATGGTCTATGCAATCCTCATCTCGAATTCAATCATGTCGCTATCCACGAACCACGAACTCGATCATGTTGTTATGCACGAGCCTCGAACTCGATCACGTTGCTGCTCCAAGTGCATATAAAAGTTTCTCGAACACATAAATTTTTGCTTCCATGCTGTAGGGAATTGAAAACCGGTTGAACGTTTCATCATGATGCTTTATGGATTTCACTAAGCTTGAGCCTGTTCATTGCGCAATTTAATTCATGAAATTAAATTAAAAATAAAAGAGATTTAAGTATTGAAACGTATGCTTTAATTCATGGAATTAAATCAAAAATAATTTAATGAGATTTAAGGATAAAAACGTATGCTTTAATTCATGGAATTAAATAAAAAATAATTTAATGAGATTCAAGGATAAAAAAGTATGCTTATCTCCTTTGCATGTGTTGTCCGTGCTGATCGCATTGACCAGTTCAGGCTGAGTACTTTTGGCGCTGGTTATTATTTGGTCTTGTAGCGAAATTGGTAGCTCCAACCGTTGTTATTGGCTTAGGAGCAAACCGCCTAGAAGTTTGTTAGAAACACCTTTCGCGAGCTTCATCTATTAGACCTCCCATTTCGTACGAAGGTTGCAAGGGCTTTATTTTATTTTTTTAATCGGATCCATTGATGTTTACAACAACACAAACTAGAAAGTGATTCCACCACTAACAATAAGAAACAGAAATAGATTCTAGTGGACCATCACCATTTTTTGATTAAAACAACAACCAAAGAAGTCTTTCTCGGATTGATTTTGAGATTCGTCACCGAATCTTTTTTTTTTTTTTTTTTGTTCTTCTTCCTCCTTGCGTCCATGTTAACCCTTCCTGATATGACGAGTCTTCTGCTGAAGAAGACGAACATCCCCTTTCATGAACACAACTTTTAAGCTTTTGTAAAACCTTTATTGCATGGGAAAACATGTTTCTTTCACTCGGTCCCCTTAGTCGGCGCCAATGTTTGTACCCAAAATTACTTTTGGGCACGAAACACAATGAATAAGTGATTTTGGTGTCTTTTTAGGGTTAGGAGATGAGATAAAGAACAAATTAGAGACAAAGATAGACACAGGTTTTACGTGGTTCGGCATGGTTTTCCTACGTCCACGGGATAATCCCTTGGGGAGAAATGTTTTATTGATATTTGAATTACATTGTCTATTTTTCCTCCCTAGTGGCTACCTTCCCCTCCTCTTTCCTATTCTTCTACCAGGGCGTCCCTATTTATACCATTGAATAATTAATTTGGCGATAAATTTAAATGGCATTAATCTCCCTGCATGCCTCCAAGACATAAATTGTATTAATCTGCATGGCCATAACTTGTATTAATTCTGCATGGTCATAAACTGTATTAATCTTCCTCGCATGGCTCATGCATGCCTATTGACTTGCCCTGCATGCATCCTGGCATTAATCTTCCTTGCATGGCTCCTTGTATTTATTTGCGGGCCTCCCGTGCATTTTATACACGGTACAAACATTATATTCAAAGGCTCTCCCGTTTAAGCTAATAAACTCATTTTCCTGGTTAGATCAATCTATCCAATAACTACCAAAGCATTCAACTTTAGATTCGCAATCAATCGATATAGATTCCAACAATAAACTATAAAGTGATGTCGATCTCATGCAACTAATCAATTGAATAAATCCGATTGTAGTTGGATCCCATCCGATCAAGGTTTGTGCAACACAAAGATATGAGAAACCAATAATAAACCTTCTTCGTCTTCATTTTTTTAATCTTCAATTAAAACCTACACAATACCACTTGAATCTCTTGTGATCAATCACGCACTGAAAAGATGAGGTTACCCAAATATAACTCAATGTAAAAAAATTGGGATATTTAATGTTTAGTACCCAGCAAATGTCCAACACCTAGCTTTGGTACCCAATATTTAGATAATTAAGGGTTGGTACCTTGACCAGTTAAAAACTGTTAAGACCAACGGGTTGACCTAACAGATAAGTATTTATTTTTGATAATCAATTTTTTTTTTGAAAGTAAAAGAACAGTCCCAAATCATCCTTAATCCGACGGTCCAAAAAAGTCACCCAAAAAACCCTTAGTCTTCTTCCCCACTTCGCGTTCTTCCCTTATATAGCTCATCAGATTTTTGAACTTCGGCATCATCAGAATTTCATCAGATCCAAAACCACCATTTGATAAATCATAGTTATGATAATGACCATATGTTAAAACTAAAAGTGCAGTTAAGCTGCCGCCACCACAATGAGTGTTCTTCCCTGATTATTTTCATCAAACCACCAATCACCATTTACACTATTTCGTGAGTAACTCTCGAACAACCATCACCATCTATCTAGTCACATGTACACATTTCACATTTTTAAATCTCAGAAAGTCAGATTGAAAAGAACAATCAAAAATTACCATAAAATAACCTTTGAAAAGTGGGATTCGTTCCAAAATTGAGATAATTGCTAGGTAAAACCCTAACAATAATTTCTCATCTAATAGATCTTTGAAAAGGTAATGGTCATCTTATTCACATTAGTTAATTGACCCAAAACACAAAGCCACGAAATACTAAACAGTAATTGAATCGTTTTGAATCTACATCAATTGAAAAACAGAACCCAGTGAAAGAGTATCATCTTACTTGTAAATGAAAGTAATGTTATAGTACTTAAAGTTGCAAATCTAACTGAAATATTGAGGAGTTATTACGCTCATAATCAAAAATCACAAGTATCTTCACGAGCTCGAGCATCTTCAGCAAAAATACCCCCGTCGATACTCACCACCACCAGTTCTTGTGTGTTTTGATTTTGTTTTTAATGGTGGCGAGATTAGGGCAAGGCTAGATTTTCTTTTAAGTTTCCTTCTGTATCTTATAGTAATCGCAGTTCTGACAGTGGTGGAGGTGAAATCAAATCGTTTCTTCCTTCTTCTTTTTTTGTTTTTTTCTCTCTAAAGCAACAGCTACGCAGATGTACGTTGATGGAGAAACAACAGAGAGTGAGGAGGAAGACGATCTTTTTAGGGTAAAATTGTAAAAGTAATTTTTTATATATAATCAAATCAGAGAAATAAAAGTAATTCGGTCAAAAGGAGAATTTAAAGGTCAACAGTTGGTCAAGGTACCAACCCTTAATATTTCAAATATTAGGTACCAAAGCTAGGTGTTGGTCATTTACTGGGTACCAATCGTTAAATAACCCAAAAAAATTCCACCTATAATTCCTTTCTCCGAAAGTGATTGTCTATGGACTGAGTCGATACAATACAACTAATCGGTTCACGCTTCGTGTGATCATCTATGGATACAAGATCAACACAATACGACAACAAGATAACTTGTCTAATTGACTATGGATGTAAGATTGAGACAATATAATAACGAAGTATGTTTACTTGATAATAGGTTCGTACCTAACCAAACACAATAGGATTGCTATAAAGTAAATAGGAATTAACGTTTGTGTATTTTACTTCTAATTATAATGAAAACAATTATAATTACGGAAATAGAAAAGTAAAAGACACGTCCAGATTTTGTTAACGAGGAAACCGCAAATGCAGAAAAACCCTGGGACCTTGTCCAGAATTGAATACTCTCAGGATTAAGCCGCTATACAAAATCAAACCAACTTCGTATAGTTGAGACCAAGCAACTAAACCTATAGTTCACCTAGTTCCGTCTGTATCCCTGCACCTCCAACTTGAAGTAAGTCACGCGCTTAGAATAATTCTTTTGGTTCGTATTCCAAACAGTAAAGGAACAACAAATTTATTTGGTAACAACTCTTTTCAAACAATGTGATATGAGTTTGACAAAAGGCTCTTCCATTTATCCCAATAAACTCCTTTGCCAGGTTATTAGATTTATCCAATAAACAACTACAAAAGTAATTATCAAGATTTTGGAATTAATACTTTGAATCACAAAGAAACGTATTGATGCCGATCTACTCAACTAATCAATCAAGATTATCACAAAGATTAACCGATTATAGTTGGATCCCAAGCTGATTAAGTTTTGTGCATACCAAAGATTATGAACCCAAATTAGAAATCTTCTTCGTCTTCAAATCTTCTTAGATCTTCAATAAACACCTGCACACAATCAACTTGAATCTTTTGTGATCAATCACACACAGAACGAAGTCTGTTAATAATGGATTATCACAAAATGTCTTTAGATTTACAAACAATCAAAAGATATCCCGTCGAAACTTCGATCTAGTTTGAGTGAATCTTATATCAGAAGAGAAGATTATCAAGCATAAACAAACTAGGTGCAATCAAAGTTCAACAACCGTTAGTCAATCAAATCAATCGAAAACTAATAATAAACTACAATTATCTAGTTTCCCACCAACGGTACTAATAGAGCTTCTCAATCCCAAAGAAGTATTTAAACCGAGCGACCGTAAGAGATTTCGCCTAATTAGGTTACTTTCCTCTCCGAATAGGCGACTCCACCAGTAACAACACAACTAGGTAGTTTTTCTTGCTCTGAGGATTAGTTTGCTTGAAATGCAAACTTCAATATCTATAGACCAAGGAAGTTTGGACACCAAGGAATTTCCAAAACCGAAAATATTCTCAAGATATGCAATATATTTCCAAATTCGGTTTTCATAATTCCTGGAAATGCTCTATCCAAATATTGAACGAAATCTATTAGAAAATCTCCAACTAGTAAATGTACATTACTAATTTTTTTATTCTAAAGATATGCATTTTAATTGCTGGAAATTAAAAGCATATAAAACTAAAAACCTTAATTAAAAGATTCTCAATTTATTTCGATCCGGGATTCTCCTTTAGCAATTAAGGAATATCTTTGAACAATAAAAGGTAATAATTACTGCACGTGTTCAAAGTATGTCGACATCTTTATTTGGTAAATTCTTTTTCATATTTACCATATTGGAACCGATTTACCACACTTCCAAACAAGTTTAGAATTGGTTCATATGACTTCCAAGAACTATGTGATTGATTATCCTATCAAATCACAAATCATGGGTTTCACGGTTCTACCGAAAAAAGTCCCAGTTCTACCTCTATGTGGGTACTAGAATTAGTCACACTAGTTACCAAAACTTGGTTGACTAGGTACTAGGATCGGTTCCCGCATATATATGGTATCTAACTTGTATTTGTTGCACATGTTCATAGGATCGGTTCCCCAATAACTAAAAACTTGTTGCACCTCTTACAAGGATCTATTCCCCTTTTGTGATCAGTTGCACCTCTTACTAGGATCGGTTCTCCTATGTATAGATTTAGTCATACCAATTACAATAAATCAATCATACCATCTCAGGTGATTACTTAAGATCGGTTTCACTAATAAAAGTCATACCAATACAAAATTCAGGCCTTGTGAATAGTTTTACCAAGATACATAAACAAGTTATGAGCGGTTATACTAAACACACATATTGGTAATCCAAATATTTGCAATGAATAACAAATACCAATAAGCCTAGCGATGTCCTTTAAACGAATGTAAAACATTGTTTCCTAGGACGAAATCTTCACCCATACCCATGCATAATCACAATAACATTCATATGATTATGTCGATGTCTTATATAGTAAGTTCAAAAGATAGGCGTTATACTTCGTATTGTAATTCCTTAATACTATGTCTAACTAGAGTATAATCATTTACAGCTTCGCAGTTATGTTTTCAATATGCATGACTTGAATATGTTAGGAATGAAACAGTTCAATTCAAATATTACTAGCCTCAAGTGGAAGGATGATGTCATCGATGTAGCTCTTTACTTCTTCACATTCTTCAAGTCTTCACGTGATACTTGTAAGTATCATATCCTAGTAACTTTCTGCTAACCTATACTAAGTTGACTCTAGTAAATAATCAAGCAACTCTTTAAATGAGTTTTGATTCACTAAAATATGACAACCAAACTTGACATACCAACGCTTGGTGGTTTCAACCTAGCTATGCTATAATAATCTCCCCCTTTGTCAATTTTAGTGACAAAACTCTTACATCATATGGATAAACAAATTACAAGAATTCATTACACATACGCTTGATTCCAAGTTTCAACAGCACAATAACCTGTATACATTCAATCCATAAATGTCGTTGTTGACATTATAATAACAAAGCTAATACTCCCCCTAAAGGTAAGATAGGTAGATTTTCAATCCGCACGTCTTTGTTATTTCCATCATCATATGATATGTTACTCCCCCTTAGTCTATGCTTTACTCTGTCGTTAGATATAACTTATAAGCACCATTGTCCTTTCCATTAATGATACCAAATCAATATCAAATCACTTGTTTACTCCATTTATTTCTCCCCCTTTTTGCACGAGGGTTCCACACATCATTTTTGATAATCAATATCAAAACCGAAACTACAAAGTAGTTTTGTTTTGATATGTTACCAAGGAAACAATTGCCTGAAGCAATTTTCCCTAATAGTTCCTCAAACTAAAAATAGACTAAGAACCTTAGTTCCTTTGCTAAACTGATTATACAAATACAATCGCTTGTTCGATAAGACCAAAATAAAGATCAGAATTAACTCTATTTTTCTCATCAGGCTCTAGTTATTCTCATCAATAACTTAGACCTTTCACTTTTAAATAAGATAAATACTAGGTTAATTAACTAGCATTTCTTTTTATGGCATTCAATTAGACTTGAATAACCGAAACCTCCACTTTGATAAGTCTAACTAAGATCAGAATTAACTTAGTTTCTCTTATCCAGAATCAAATTGGAATAAACAATTCATCCCGAAAACCTTTTTGTTAAAACATAAACAATTCATACAAACCAAATAAAATCAACTTGCATAATTATTTACCTCAACCGGAAGCAATTGAAACAAACATATACATTATAGTACCGCAATTTCACCGAAATTTTGTAAGCCTAAACAATTGATACCAAACAATAAAGCAAGATAACAATAGTTTTTCTTAACCAAAAACAATTGAATCACACACACATCCATGCACAAATAATGGAATAAAATTAGGCTTTTCTTAAACAGGAAAACGATTAACTAACAAATTCGTTACCTCAAATTCTGCATCCTATTCTCCCCTTAAGATATATCATTAAACGCCAATTCAAGATAGAAATCTCCCCCGTTATGTTGTCATCCTCTCGCAAGATAAAAGAACAATAAAAAAGACTAACCTTTACCAGAGAAAGGTTGAAAATTGGTTTTAACTATTGCAATGCAAAAGTTGAAACCCCGAAACACATATGCTTTTATGCTAAACCAAAAGATTCAACATATTGTGACTTTTTCACATATTAGTTTCAATCATAACCCCTCATGATCCTTTGATAAAGCCTACTAACATGGGATAGAACTTAATCCCGCTAAATCAAAAAGTCACCCAAACCATAAGAGTTCGCACAATATGGGATCGAATATTAAGGTTATGAAAACCGAAATCAGACATATCATAAACTCAAATGCAATACACCATAAATATTCAACAGAAAATAAAGTATTGCAATTACCTCAATCTTGTGGTAAATTGAATTATGAAACCAACGCAAAAAATAATGAGGTTATTCCGAGTTCGGACGAAGAAGTTATGGGCAAAACAGTTTTACACTCCTTCGTATGAACCAATCACACCAATCACTAGGATCTCTTACACATCTCACTAGGATCGGTTACACCAATCACTAGGATTGCTTACACCTCTCACTAGGATTAGTTATAGTAGTTACTTGTGATGGATCACAACACTAAACTATTTTTTGACATAACTTTTGCATATAATGTCCGAATTTAGTGATATTTGGCTCGTTTTAACCGTAAAAACAAGAGCTACATATATATGATTAGTAGATATCAACATCATAAACTCAAAATTACCATTTCTATAAAAAAATCTCAAATATAGATAGATAAGGCACAAGTATATAAGAAAAGCAATATCCCTAAAGATGTTAATTAGTCATATAATAACCGAGAGATCATGTGCACAGTTTCATGTGCTTCTTCACCCTTCATAAGATTGAGTACAAAGGTGAGCATGCATAATTCAACATAACTAGGTTATGTTGAGTTGATCCTTGTCTTGTTCATCATGAGTGACTAAGACAAAATCATCATTCTTGACCTCTTGCGTGGTTTGTTTTCTCTTGTTTTTATTCTTTGACTTGTGATGAAGAGTGTCATTATCACAACGTTCACTAATACAAGAGATTTCAGACAAGATGTCTTTCTTTAGTCTTTCAAGAAAACTCTTACAATTATTGTCACCAATAATTAATAGTTGAGAGTCATTCTTATGACTAACTTTTGGTCCCTTCTTGGCTATGGAGGACTTTGGGACCCATTTAGAGTTGGGTTTCGCAGGAGCATCTTTTTCCTTCATACTATTAGGATCATTGTCCTTTTGGATATTTTGCGAAACAACCTTTCTCTAATTTGGAACATCAGATCTTGTATTAGTATTTGCAAAGTCATCTATTTTTCTATAATAGGGTCTTTTATAATATGTCATTTTCGAGCGATGAGCAAAACATGATTTATCATTATAATAATTCTTTTGCCTAAACTTTAGAAAATATCGATTTGAGTTCCTTTGGGGAGCAATCTTATCCAATTCATTTGATACAAAGGAAAGTGCATCCTGCATCTTACGAATATTGCATCCCCATTGCAAGTGCCCTTTATTACCACAATAATAACAATGCTTAGAAACGTACGAAGTCTGAGTTTTAATGTTACCATTTTGTGGATCCGCTTGCATTGGATCTCGATGAGTTTTCTTATTCTTTTTCTTGTCTTTGTTCAACGATTTTTCTTTCTTCACATTAGCAAAAGTGATCTCTTTGAATTCCTCACTTGACGAGTCTGGTTGAACACCATTCTTAGGCTTATCTGGATTTACTTCTTTACAAGAAATAATATTATTTTTTATAACAGTGGAAGCATCTGGTTGAGAAGAACTTGCAGCTTTAACAAATTTTACCTCTTTGCTAATATTTGAAGCATTTAATCTTTTTCGTGTTTTCATACTCTGATACCAATTGAAAAGACGAGGGTACCCAAATATACCTCAATCGAAAACTTTTCCACCTATAAGTCCTTTCTCCAAAAGTGATTGTCTATGGACTGAGTCGAGACAATACAACTAATCGGTTCACACTTCATGTGATCGTCTATGGATACAAGATCGAGACAATACGACAACAAGATAACTTGTATGATGATGCAAGATTGAGACAATACAACAACGAAGTATGTTTACTTGATAATATGTTCGGACTTAACCAAACACAATAGGATTGCTATCAAGTAAATTAGAATTAACGTTTGTGTAATTTACTTCTAATTATAATAAAAACAATTATAATTACGGAAATAGAAAAGTAAAAGACACAACAAGATTTTTTTAACGAGGAAATTGCAAATGCAGAAAAACCCCGGGACCTTGTACAAAATTGAGTACTCTCAGGATTAAGTCGCTATACAAAATCAAATCAACTTCGTAAATTTGACACCAAGCAACTAAACCTATAGTTCACCTAGTTCCATCTGTATCCATGTGCATCCAACTTGTAGTAAGTCACGCACTTGGAACAATTCCTTTGTTTCGTATTCCAAATAGTAAAGGAACAACAAATCTGTTCGGTTACAACTTGAAAAAGCGGGGGTCTAACAACCACACCCAATATTTAGATAACAATCTGTATGGACTAACTCCAATATAGTTTTAAGAGAATCAACTAGACTCAATCTTAATAAAGTATATCAAAGAGTTCTAATGTCTCTATTTCACAATGTAATCAGAAAATCAAATAGATAGAAATCCGTGAGCCTGATTATTATGTGAATGTTGATGGTGGATTTTCATTTAAGGCTAAGATTATAAAAGCCAAAAATTATGCGCTAACATCTTGTAAAAGATAAGGCCATTAATAAGTGATGTATCCTCCTTCACTTTATTAATTCACCTAGAATTGAGCATGTGGCTACAATCCCATTCTGTGAATAAAATACACGAAATTCATCCAGGTTGGAGCATGTAGCAACAATCCCATATACCCTGTGAATTTAAAAAATTATTAATTAATGCGCAACTAGCCTTGTATTTCCTGTACTCATTATCAGTGTGGCATGATGACTGAGTGTTGCTCTCAGCAGAGCAACACGAATCTCCAAGCATTATAATGAAACATGTACGAAATACACGTACAGGCTGCAACTCTCGGTGTGTTATACTAGCCCGATTGAGCACCCGGACTGACTGAATCAGTATAGATATGATCACGACCATCCAACTCCACCAGCATGATTGGATGGCCCAGATCGATTCCATAACCCCCAAGCAGGTATGGAATATCCACTGCCGTACCAATGCGGGACCCGCATGGTCGGCCTCCCCAAAAGATTGGCCTAGCTTGCCAAAACATCCAAACCATAGCAGTATGGACGCAAAACAGTCTCAACCATCCATCTTCGCAGGTATAGATGGAGGGTGTAGATGTAGATTCAGAAGGCCCAGAGCATGTCAAAAAAACCACCATGGGCCCACCTGCATTCCTGACTGATCGTTCAGGACCAACTATAGTTGGTCACCTCGATTAGAACGCTAAAAACCGGGTGTGACACACGGCCAGCAATACCCTAACTAAGGTTTGTCTTGCGATCACGAACGTCCATCTTCTCCGGAGCGGATGGAGGGTCCCGGAATAGGCTAAGCAAGTCCGGTAAGTATCAACATGATCACTACGGGCCCACATATCTCCACACCCAACCGGCCAAGATCGAGCTTGGCTATATGTCTCGATTCGCGCGCCCAAAACAAGTGTGGTCGCACCTCCCAAGCTGCAAACTAATCTTGACCTCTCGATTTCACCGGACAAATTGAGTGGCTTAGATCATGTTTCTATGGGATGTCAGGGTATGGACGTGAACTCCAGCCTACCACCAACACGCTAGGTCAATAGTCCAGGACCGACCAAGCTTGGTCGTCTTGGAACGTGTGCTTTAAGATGTCATGAAGAGCGGCTTTTGCGGCACCAGTTTTCTGTCGCAAATTGATCTCAACCACACAAGTTCGCAGGAGAATTGAGTGGCCCAGATCACACTTTCGTGAGACAATGAGGTGTGGGCGCCTACACCATCATGTCGTCTACATGCATGCAGGATCGGCCTAGCCAAAATTATGTCCCAAGCTTGGATTCGACCAAGATGAAAAGTGATGCTTGCGGACTTCTTCATAAACCCTAATTCCATCAACGATCGCAGATGAGTGTCTCAAAGATCATCTCGTCCGTCCAACTTCACCGGCTTAGTCACACAGCCCTGGTCAGGAGTTAATTGGTCAGTACGGAGTCATGGTGATCACCATCCATCACTCTACCACACTATGTGGTCGGCCAAGGGAGGACTTGTTTGCGCAACCTCCAAACCATCACATGAAGTAAGCTGGACATGCGGTTATTTTGAGACTCTCAAACAACGATGCTTCATACATGCTAAATATACTCGATGCAGTACCTGAATAGTATACACACGATACTTCACAAGTATCAATTTCCTAAATAACGTAGCATTACATGCTACTTTCTGTGGGTCCCATGATCCACTCGTTCAAGACATCAATCATGTCACAAACTGGGGGGATACCTACTGGGGTATTGGTCTGGCGGTTTACAACGTGTAGCACATAACGCGCCATCACAATAACGTGTCAGGAAGTCATGGGCGGTTAGTGATGATGGGAGAAGTGGGCAAGCCTGGTCGTGTGACACCAACACACTACTCCACTACTCCACTTTCTCCACTTCCCATGAGATACGAGGGTTAGGCTAAAAGACTTGTATAAATAGGTTCTCTGCCCTATTTTTCAAGACAGAAAAAGACGAGACAACAGAGGCAAGTGTTGATACAATGGTATTCAAACACCGAAATTGATAGCTTATATTCTGCAAGCCAGTTCAGTTTTTTGATAAAATTCATACATAGCCAACACCTTCACAATCTCAACACCTTCTTCGCTTCCCTCCATAAGATCAACCCTATGTCCTTCACTTTGTGACCGAAAAAAGTCTGGAATGGCCATTTCTTGGTTTAGGCCGGACTTGCACAGATTGATCTCTCGAATCTACAAGCACTCACCATGCAGTGCATTTGTTTAAGGTTTAGATTCATTCCTCATCCACACACCCCAAATTACCAAAATCGGCAGGAATAGTTTTCACCCATAAACAATTGGCAACCACAGTGGGAGATTAATCTCTCGGTTGTGAAGTCAATTTCTTCAATACTATTCAATGAATTTGGAGATGGTTGGTCTTAGGACCGCCTCGACAGACTCGAATCCTGATGGTTCCTCCAATGTAGATACCCCTCCTCCTAACGACGTACCTGACGGCATGATCAAGAGATTCCCAACATTAAGCTAACTAGAACGGGTACATGAGATTCATACGAATAACATGGAGTTAATCAAAGAAACGATAAATAACATACTTGATATCCTCATCAAGATGATATCAGAGGTGAGCGTTCCGGAGACCTCTACACCGGATACTAGTTCTCCCCAGATCAACAGCTTTACTACGAACCATAAACCAGCAGATCAGGAAGCGGTATCTCTACTGGAACTTTTGTGTGAACTCTTGCACCTCTCGAAGAATCAACGGGCGAAGATGTTTGCTGCAATTAATTAAATAGATCTGGACATACGCCTGACTCCTTCACGTCCGAAGGCTTTAATCTCATCAAAAACATCCGTAAATAATGTTACGTTTACATAAGATGACATGATGGCAGAGGAAGGTCACAATCGGTCCCTATACGTTACCGCGCGCATCAAGGGTTCAGAGTTCAGGAGGGCCCTCATCGACACAGGAGCTTCTTCGAATGTGATTACTCTCAAGACTCTCAGGATGACCAAGTTTAATCCGTGCAAAGTTGTACGGCAGCCCACCACAATGATGGACTTCAAAGGAAACCAGACTAGCACGTACATGTATGTTAATCTGAATTTATTAGTTGGACCCCTTTAGTCGAAAGTAAAATTTGAAGTCATAGAAAAGGAGCCAGACTACCATATGATACTAGGGAGACCGTGGCTTCATGATAATAAGGTCATCCCTTCAACATATCACCAGTGCCTGAAGACCATGCTAAATGAAGAAGTCATACGTATTCCTACATCATTGTCTCCGTACGTGCCAATATGCGGAGTGGAACAATGAGGTGTGGGCGCCTACACCGTCATGTCGTCTACATGCATGCACGATCAGCCTAGCCAAAATTATGTCCCAAGCTTGGATTCGACCAAGCTGAAAAGTTATGCTTGCGGACTTCTTCATAAACCCTAATTCCATCAACGGTCGCAGATGAGTGTCTCAAAGATCATCTCGTCCGTCCAACTTCACCGGCTTAGTTACACAGCCCTGGTCAGGAGTTAATTGGTCAGTACAGAGTCATGGTGAACACCATCCATCACTCTACCACACTATGTGGTCGGCCAAGGGAGGACTTGTTTGCGCAACCTCCAAACCATCACATGAAGTAAGCTGGACATGAGGTTATTTTGAGACTCTCAAACAGCGATGCTTCATACATGCTGAATATACTCGATGTAGTACCTGCATAGTATACACACGATACTTCACAAGTATCAATTTCCTAAATAACGTAGCATTACATGCTACTTTATGTGGGTCCCACGATCCACACGTTCAAGACATCAATCATGTCACAAATTGGGGGGATATATACTAGGTATTGGTCTGGCGGTTTACAGCTTGCAGCGCATAACTCGCCATCACAAGAACGTGTCAGGAAGTCATGGACGGTTAGTGATGATGGGAGAAGTGGGCAAGCCTGGTCGTGTGACACCAACACACTACTCCACTACTCCACTTTCTCCACTTCCCATGAGATACGAGGGTTAGGCTAAAAGACTTGTATAAATAGGTTCTCTGCCCTATTTTTCAAGACAGAACAAGACGAGACAACAGAGGGAAGTGTTGATACAATCGTATTCAAACACCGGAATTGATAGCTTATATTCTGCAAGCCAGTTCAGTTTTCTGATAAAAGTCATACATAGCCAACACCTTCACAATCTCAACACCTTCTTCGCTTCCCTCCCTAAGATCAATCCTATCTCCTTCACTTTGTGACCGAAACAAGTCTGGAATGGCCATTTCTTGGTTTAGGCCGGACTTGCACAGATTGATCTCTCGAATCTACAAGCACTCACCATGCAGTGTATTTGTTTAAGGTTTAGATTCATTCCTCATCCACACACCCCAAATTACCAAAATCGGCAGGAATAGTTTTCACCCATAAACAATTGGCGACCACAGTGGGAGATTAATCTCTCGGTTGTGAAGTCAATTTATTCAATACTATTCAATGAATTTGGAGATGGTTGGTCTTAGGACCGCCTCGACAGACTCGAATCCTGATGGTTCCTCCAATGGAGATACCCATCCTCCTAACGACGTACCTGACGGCATGATCAGGAGATTCCCAATATTAAGCTAACTAGCACGGGTACAGGAGATTCATACGAAGAACATGGAGTTAATCAAAGAAACGATAAACAACATACTTGATCTCCTCATCAAGATGATATCATAGGTGAGCATTCCGGAGACCTCTACACCGGAGACTAGTTCTCCCCAGATCAACAACTTTACTACAAGCCAGAAACCAGCAGATCAGGAAGCGGCATCTCTACTGGAAAGTTTGTGTGAACTGTTGTACCTCTCGAAGAATCAACGGGCGAAGATGTTTGCTGCAATTAATTAAATAGATCTGGACATACGCCTGACTCCTTCACGTCCGGAGGCTTTAATCACATCGAAAACATCCGTAAATAATGTTACGTTTACATAAGATGACATGATGGCAGAGGAAGGTCACAATCGGTCCCTACACGTTACCGCACGCATCAAGGGTTCAGAGTTCAAGAGGGCCCTCATCGACACAGGAGCTTCTTCGAACGTGATTACTCTCAAGACTCTTAGGATGACAAAGGTTAATCCATGCAAAGTTGTACGGCAGCCCACCACAATGATGGACTTCAAAGGAAACCAGACTAGCACGTACGGGTATGTTAATCTGAATTTATTAGTTGGACCCGTTCAGTTGAAAGTAAAATTTGAAGTCATAGAACAGGATCCAGACTACCATATGATACTAGGGAGACCGTGGCTTCATGATAATAAGGTCATCCCTTCAACATATCACCAGTGCCTGAAGACCATGCTAAATGAAGAAGTCATACGTATTCCTGCATCATTGTCTCCGTACGCGCCAATATGCGGAGTGGAACTGTTCGAGCCAAAAGAAACTCCACGGGGTAGGACGGATGAAGTCATGTGTACCCCACTACCCACGTGAGCCTCAATCCAAGAAGAAGACCGACTTGCATCACTAGGGACTAAGCGCCATGACACACCTTTTCTGACGAGTCCACCTTTACCCGGTGAAGTTTCAACCCATGCTCACGTCAAAAGGGAACGCACTTTCGAGGAAAGCCGTGATCAGAAGGGGAAGACAATATATCGGCGCCGTTGTTATCAATTAGAAGGAGAGACTGGTACCTTGTCTCTCCGCATAATTGAATGCTGCAAGAATGACAAAACACAAGAAGAGGTGTTAGATGCTCCACGATAGCTACAAGATGGCACCAACTCCATAACTGTCGAACTCGTGATTTTTAATATCGGGAATGATGAATCTCACAGGCCTGTCTCTATCAGATCGACTCTGTCCGTGGCCGAACGTGTGAGTCTTGTCCAACTACTCAAGGAGTACCAAGATGTGTTTGCCTGGACATACGAGGAAATACCAGGTCTAGACGAGAAATTAGTCACCCATCACCTTCATGTCATACCTGGATCCAAACAAGTCAAGCAATCTCCGAGGAAATTCAGACACGAAGTGGAAGAGCAAATCAAGGATGAAATTCAGAAGTTGTTAGCTGCTGGCTTCATCAGGCCTATCCATCATCCAACTTGGTAAGCTAATGTGGTCCCAGTAAAAAAGAAAAACAGACAGATTCGGTGCTATGTGAACTTCAAAGACTTGAACAAGTGCTTCCCCAAGGACGACTTTCCTCTACCTAACATCGACATGTTAGTAGACGCTACCCGCGGACACGGAATGTTCTCCTTCATGGATGGTTACAGCGGCTACAATCAGATAAGAATGTATGAGCACGATGCAAGTAAGACAGCCTTCCGAACCCCTCTTGGCAATTTTTACTATATTGTTATTCCATTTCTTTTAAAGAATGCCGGCGCAACGTATCAACGTGCTATGACGGAAATCTTCCACGACATGATGCATTAACAAGTAGAAGATTACGTAGATGATATTGTGGTCAAGTCCAGGGCTCGAGCAGATCACGCCGATGTCTTACGGCAAGTGTTTGAGAGGTATCGATAATACAAGTTGAAGATAAATCCTTTGAAATGCGCTTTCGGTGTCTCTTCAGGAAAATTTCTGGGATTCCAAGTAACTGCGGAAGGGATCAAGGTAGACCCGTCCAAGACTCGGGCTATCCTCACAATGCCGCCTCCCCGAACTATGTAGGAACTCCAAATTTTCATGGTCAAGGTAAACTACATCCGACATTTTATACCTTGTCTAGCCCAACTTGCCGCCTCATTCACTCCCTTACTGAAGAAAGGAGCTAGCTTCGTTTGGACCGAAATCCAGCAGGAAGCTTTTCGAAATATTCAACAAATACTGTCATCTCCAGCCATCATGAAGTCTCATGTCCAAGGGAAGCCGCTGTGTTTCTACACCGCCTTCAGTGACACCGCCGTAGGGGATCTACTCGCTCAGGAAGATGATGAGGGAGTCAAACGTCCTATATACTACTTCAGCCGAATATTAAGAAACGCCGAACTAAGATACCTCAGGGTGGAAAAAGCATGTTTGTCCTTGATCCATTCCATTCAGAAGTTTAGGCATTACCTACTGTCTAATAGGGTGATACTCGTGTCTAAATCTGATCCTGCAAAGTTTTTACTTTCAAAGACGGTTCTGATAGGAAGGAAATGCAAATGGCTTCTCCAAATGTTAGAGTTGGACATAAAATTTGCGTCACTTAGAGATATAAAGGGACAAGCAGTTGCAGACTTACTGGCAGCATTTCCTGGAGAAGGCACTACAAGATTACACGAAGACCTTTCTGGAGAATTTCCAGACGTCTCCGTTTTCGAAGAAGAAGTGTGGATCCTGTATTTTGATGGCTCTACTACCCCTAGCATTAATACTGGAGGAGCGGGTGTGGTATTAGTCTCTCCAACTGGGGAAGTATTCTCACATTCCTTCAAGCTGGACTTCGAATGCTAAACAAGCAGGAGTCACGCGTCTGGAGATAAGAGGTGACTCCAAGTTACTGGTAAATCAGATGAATAGAGTATGCGCATTAAATGAAGTAACACTAGCTCCATACCGTTCAAAAGCGCAATGATTACTAAACTATTTTACCGACGCAACCATAATCCATGTTGGTCGCAGCAACAACAAACACGCCGATTGTCTGGAAACACTGGCTTCCAAATTGAAGTTTGGAGGTTCGGAAGAAACCCTGACAGTAAAGATAAGGACCATAGAATCAACATGGATATCACAATATAGAGACACCAAGACTGATGATTGGCGAACTCCGATCACTCAAGATCTCAACAACTCGCTCTCCCAAGGAAAGGTCAGTTTCAAAATCCTACAGAACTTCTTCATGCTTCATGGTATGTTGTATTATCGAAATCCGGACGGTTCTCTATCAAGATGCCTTGGAGATGACGAAGCACAACTACAGCTAAATTGTGTTCACAATGAAGTTTTCGGACAATCACTGGTGGTAACACTTTACCGAAGACTCCAACATCTGGGCTATTACTAGCCGGAGATGGAGACTCAATCCAGACTACTTCAGAAGTCCTGCTCAAATTTCCAAGCACCGCCACACCAATTGGAGGTTTTTAGTGTGAACCACATTAGGTACTGGAGAGAGCCATACATCAACTATCTTCGTGACGGAGCAACTTTTGTCAATCAAAAGGATGCCATCAAGATAAAGAAAAAGTCCAAGAGGTTCGTATTCCATGAAGGGATCCTGTACCGCAAGCAGGAGTCACGCGTCTGGAGATAAGAGGTGACTCCAAGTTACTGGTAAATCCGATGAATAGAGTATGCGCATTAAATGAAGTAACACTAGCTCCATACCATTCAGAAGCGCAATGATTACTAAACTATTTTACCGACGCAACCATAATCCATGTTGGTCGCAGCAACAACAAACACGCCGATTGTCTGGCAACACTGGCTTCCAAATTGAAGTTCGAAGGTTCGGAAGAAACCCTGATAGTAAAGTGAAGGACCATAGAATTGACATGGCTATCACAATACAGAGACACCAAGACTGATGATTGGCGAACTCCGATCACTCAAGATCTCAACAGCTCGCTCTCCCAAGGAAAGTTCAGTCTCAAAATCCTACAGAACTTCTTCATGCTTCATGGTATGCCGTATTATCGAAATCCGGACGGTTCTCTATCAAGATGCCTTGGAGATGACGAAGCACGACTACAGCTAAATCGTGTTCATAATGAAGTTTGCGGACAATATCTGGTGGTAACGCTTTATCGAAGACTCCAACGTCTGGGCTATTACTAGACGGAGATGGAGACTCAATCCAGACTACTTCAGAAGTCCTGCTCAAATTTCCAAGCACCGCCACACCAATTGAAGGTTTTTATTGTGAACCACACTAGGGACTGGAGAGAGCCATACATCAACTATCTTCGTGATGGAGCAACTTCTATCAATCAAAAGGATGCCATCAAGATAAAGAAAAAGGCCAAGCGGTTCGTATTCCACGAAGGGATCCTGTACCGCAAGAGTTTCGGAAGTAATCTATTAAGATGCCTGGCTGGGGTGGAAATTCCAGTCATTCTGAAAGAAACACACGAAGGGGAACATCAAGGGAAGAGGAAACTATTTCTCCAGATACACGAGAAATACTATTGGACGACCATGGAGGATGACGCAACCGCTTTTATTCAAAGCTGTCACAAATGCCAGATTCATGGGAACCTTGTTCACGCGCCTTCTACCCATTTGCATTTAATAAGCAGTCTGTGGATATTCTACATCTGGGGACTGGACATTATCGAGAAAATCAACCCGCCCTCATCGAAGCAGCACGATTACATTATAACCGCGACAGAATACTTCACCAAATGGGTATAAGCTATTCCCCTGCGAGGAACTACAGGAGCAACAATTGCGGCTTTAATTAAAGAACACATCATTTGTCGTTTTGGTGTACCTAAGCATATTATCACTGATAACGGCACTCCCTTCGCCAATAAATAGGTGCGAGAGTTACTTGAAGGATATGTCATCAAACAGGTTTTCTCCACCATCTACTATCCTCTAGGGAACAGGCAAGCTGAAAGTACCAACAAGACGCTGATTCGGATCATCAATCGAACAGTACGTAAAAATCCTAGGGAATGGCACGACCAGTTACCAATGGCACTGTGGGCATACCGGACGTCACCTAGAAGCTCCATTGGAGTTTCCCCATATTCACTTGTTTACGGAGCGAACGCAATTCTCCCGGCAGAGATCAAAATCCCATCATCCAGGATTGCGGCAACGACCGGGATCCACTGGGACGAGGATGAAGCTTCTAACTCTAGAATAGAGGAGTTAGACACTCTGTATTTCAAAAAAACAAAGTGGAAGAACGCACTTAGGTATACATGAACAAAATTTCCAGGGCATATAACAAAACAGTGAAATCACGTGTTTTCAAAGTGGGAGATTTGGTCTTGAAAACGGCCAAGCACATCCATCAAGATATGTCCGCATCAAAATTTTCACCAAAATGGGAAGGTCCCTACACATTGACCAAGGCTTACAATACTGGCTACTACAAGATCATCAAGGTGGATGGAGGTAGGCTGGAAGCGGTCATCAATGGAAAATGGCTCAAAGCATATCATGCTTGACCATTGTCCATTTTGTCTCGTGACGCTACAATGCAGGCATTTATTTTCATTACATGTTTGAATCCTCAATTATATTCATTGATGCATTAATGAAAACCTATTTCACCAATCAAAAACCAATGCAATTTATTCCGCAAAGATGTTCAAAAGAAAACTTTGACACAAACGTCATTAATAATGAGGGAATACAACTACATGCGACTTAGAGGAGGCCATCTAGCAGATTATAGTTCCTTGAGAGAATCATCTATAGTCTAGCCTGATACCTCTTTGTCATTTTATTCAAGTCATGTACTGCCTGTTCTACCTTCTTTGATTCCGCACCCAGAGCCTTCTCCTCTTCCAAGATAGTTTTCGCAGAAGGAACAACATTTACGATGATACCAGCTCGATTAACCTTGATGATATCAAGATGATGTCGCAACCAACCCACGTTAAACTCCATGGATTCACAGGTAGATACCATATCCTCCCACTTTTCGAGTCTTGATTCGGCAACATTGCGGATATAAATATTCTCCATCTCAGCAACCATGGGAAGAAGGCAGTTTACCATGGTGACCAAAGAAGATGGACAGTGTCGGACCACATTCCTAGTTGCGATATGGCCGTACTTTCTCCATAATTTTGTGTACAAAGGTACGAACTCCTTCCGCACTAAGAGTCCACCGAAGTCTCGGTAGCTGGATGATAAACACTTCATGTGAACATCGAATGGAAGACCTGCATTGGGGTATTCATAAGATGAGATACCCAGATCGGCATCCTCGAGGTCCGCAAGAGTAGGCGTATTTGAGTTTGAAGGAAGAGGACTGTTTAAGTCGTCATCATCGATAACTGTCACGCATGTTCCGGTGGGATATCTCTGCAAGAAGGAAAGGATTATTCACCTGATCATTATGGGGAACAAGCAATTTTATCAGAAAATAAAAACAAGACGAACCGGTATGATCTTCTTGACTCGGAGAACACGATCCGGGGATTCATCATGAAATTCAGACGAAGGTCGCGCACGATTGATAGAAGATCCTGGGTGATACGAAGAAGACGATCTAATGTTGCTCGACATGTTGGAGAGATAGAGTTTTCTGCAGAAAAATCTATCGGAAGTTTTAAACCCCGCATGCATACTGAAGGAAACCCTAAGGGAGACCGGATCAATTACAACGAAACTCGTTCGATGAATGAGGTCTCAACTTCGACCAGGTCGTACTTCTCCTCTAACCCTAATCAGGACTCCCAAGGCGTTGCCTGACGATGTCGACCTATCCGGTAAATATGCATTCACTTTAGCTTGGTCATTTCAGTGTATAAATTTGTCACCATCTCATGCCTACCCCACAATAGTGTGACCATTATGTGCTAGGCAGGGGACTTAATGTTGATGGTGGATTTTCATTTAAGGCTAAGATTGTAAAAGCCAAAAATTATGCGCTAACATCTTGTAAAAGATAAGGCCATTAATAAGTGATTGATACTCCTTCACTTTAATAATTCACCTAGAATGGAGCATGTGGCAATAATCCCATTCTGTGAATAAAATATACGAAATTCATCCAGGTTGGAGCATGTAGCAACAATCCCATATACCCTGTGAATTTACAACATTATTAATTAATGTGCAACCAGCCTTGTATTTCCTGTACTCATTATCAGTGTGGCATGACGACTGAGTGTTGCTCTCAGCAGAGTAACACGAATCTCCAAGCATTATAATGAAACATGTACGAAATACATGTACATGCTGCAACTCTCGGTGTGTTATACTAGCCCGATTGAGCCACTCTCGGTGTGTTATACTAGCCCGATTGAGCACCCGGACTGACCGTATCAGTATGGATATGATCACGACCATCCAACTCCACCAACATGATTGGATGGCCCAGATCGATTCCATAACCCCCAAGCAGGTATGGAATATCCGCTGCCGAACCAATACGGGCCCCGCATGGCCGGCCTCCCCTAAAGATTGGCTTAGCTTTCCAAAACGTCCAAACCATAGCAGTATGGACAAAAAACCCTAAATTAGGGTTTGCGGTACATTACATGTGTTGCAAAACAGGCTCAACCATCCAACTTCGCAGGTATAGATGGAGGGTGTAGATGTAGATTCAGAAGGCCCAGAGCATGTCAAAACAACCACCATGGGCCCACCTGCCTACCTGACTGATCGGTCAGGACCAACTATAGTTGGTCACCTCGATTCGAACGCCCAAAACCGGGTGTGACACATGGCCGAAAATACCCTAACTAAGGTTTGTCTCGCGATCACGAACGTCCATCTTCTCCGGAGCGGATGGAGGGTCCCGGAATAGGCTAAGCAGGTCCGGTAAGTATCAACATGATCACTACGGACCCAAATATCTCCATACCCAACCGGCCAAGACCGAACTTGGCTATATGTCTCGATTCGCGCGCCCAAAACAAGTGTGGTCGCACCTCCCAAGCTGCAAACTAATCTTGACCTCTCAATTTCACCGGACAAATTTAGTGGCTTAGATCATGTTTCTATGGGATGTCAGGGTATGGAAGTGAACTCCATCCTACCACCTACACGCTGGGTCAGTCGGCCAGGACCGACCAAGCCTGGTCTTCTTGGAACGCGTGCCTGAAGATGGCATGAGGAGCGGCTTTTGCGGCACCAGTTTTCTGTCGTAAATTGATCTCAACCACAAAAATTTCTCAGGACGAATTGAGTGGCCCAGATCACACTTTCGTGAGACAATGAGGTATGGGCGCCTACACCATCATGTAGTCTACACACATGCACAATTTTCCTAGCTAAAATTGTGTTCCAAGTTTGGATTCGACCATGCTGAAAAGTGATGCTTGCGCACTTCTTCATAAACCCTAATTTCTTCAACGATCGCAGATGAGTGTCTTAAAGATTATCTCGTCCGTCCAACTTCACCGACTTAGTTACACAGCCCTGGTCAGGAGTTAATTGGTCAGTACAGAATCATGGTGATCACCATCCATCACTCTACCACACTATGTGGTCGGCCAAGGGAGGACTTGTTTGCGCAACCTCCAAACCATCACATGAAGTAAGCTGGACATGAGGTTATTTTGAGACTCTCAAACAGCGATGCTTCATACATGCTGAATATACTCGATACAGTACCTGCATAGTATACACACGATGCTTCACAAGTATCAATTTCCTAAATAACGTAGCATTACATGCTACTTTCTTTGGGTCCCACGATCCACATGTTCAAGACATCAATCATGTCACAAACTGGGGGATACATACTGGGTATTGGTCTGGCGGTTTACAATGTGCAACGCACAACGCGCCATCACAAGAACGTATCAGGAAGTCATGGATGGTTAGTGATAATGGGAGAAGTGGGAAAGCCTGGTCGTGTGAAACCAACATACTACTCCATCACTCCACTTTCTCCACTTCCCATGAGATATGAGGGTTAGGCTAAAAGACTTGTATAAATAGGTTCTCCGCCCTATTTTTCAAGACAGAACAAGACGAGACAACGGAGGCAAGTGTTGCTACAATCGTATTAAAACACCGGAACTGATAGCTTACATTCTGCGAGCCAGTTCAGTTTTCTGATAAAAGTCATACATAGCCAACACCTTCACAATCTCAACACCTTCTTCGCTTCCCTCCCTAAGATCAACCCTATCTCCTTCACTTTGTGACCGAAACAAGTCTGGAATGGCCATTTCTTGGTTTAGGCTGGACTTGCACAGATTGATCTCTCGAATCTACAAGCACTCATCGCACAGTGCATTTGTTTAAGGTTTAGATTCATTCCTCATCCACACACCCCAAATTACCAAAATCGGCAGGAATAGTAAAATTCACCAATAAACAGTGAAATAACTTGAACGGTACCAAAGAACAATGTTCAAGTGTCAATCAATGTAAATCAATTACCAAAGGTTGGATATTCTAATTGATTGATCCTAACGCACAACCTGTGATATTTCAATTTTATAACAAAATATAATGCGGAAAATAAATAACACAGACACTATAATTTTGTTAACGAGGAAACCGCAAATGCTGAAAAACCCCGGGACCTTGTCCAGATTGAACACACATTGTATTAAGCCGCTATAGACACTATCCTACTACAAACTAACTTCGGTCTGGACTGTAATTGAACCCCAATCAATCTCACACTGATCCAAGGTACAATTATGCTCCTTACGTATGTGATCCCAGCAGGATACTACGCACTTGATTCCCTTAGCTGATCTCACACACAACTAAGAGTTGTTATGACCCAAAGTCAAAGACTTTAATAAAGAAATCTGTATCACACAGGTAAAATCTGTCTCCCACAGAAATACCTACAAGTTTTTGTTCCGTCTTTTGATAAATCAAGGTGAACATGAACCAATTGATAAACTAGACTTATACTCCCGAAGAATAGCTCAGTATTATCAATCACCTCACAATAATCTTAATAGACGCGGTGAAAGAAGATATTATGGAATCACAAACGATGAGATGAAGATGTTTGTGATTACTTTTATATCTTGCCTATCGGAGATATTAATCTCAATCCAATCGTTACAATTGTACTCAACATGATGGAATCAGAAAGATCGGATCACACAACTATGAGAAAGTAGTATCGGTCTGGATTCACAATCCCGATGAAGTCTTTAATTCGTTAACCTACATGGTCTCGAGAAGAAACCTAAGGTTAAAGGAGAATCGACTCTAGCTAATATAACTAGTATCACATAGGAGGTGTGGGGATTAGGTTTCCCAGTTGCTAGAGTTCTCCCTTATATAGTCTTACAGATCAGGGTTTGCAATCAATGTTATCTTAGTAACAAAACATTCAATATTCACCGTTAGATGAAAACCTGATTAGATTCAAGCTAATATCTTTCAACCGTTGGATCGAAAACTTATCTTGTTACACACAAATAAAATGCACGTTTTAGGTTTGTGTAAACGTACCCAAACTTGTACATTTGTTGGTTCAATAGTAGTTAACCAAAAGGTTAGCCATATGAGAACTTTCATATCAACCTTATTCTTCTTCACCATAACTAGTTAAAATGACTCAATTGAGTTAGTTAGAGAGTTGTTCGATTGCAAGGAAATCTTATAGAAGTATACAGGACATAATCGAAGCAAAAACGATTTGATTCACTCAATTCGATTCATGAACTTTATAGCCACGGTTAGCAAATTGCATTCCTTAGTTAATATAAATATAAGTTCACAAAAACCGTCTTTAGATATAACCAACTCAAGTACGCGAACTTAGTTCGCGGACTTAAGTTCCCGGAAGGAGTTCACAAACTCCAACAGATTTTCTCCGGAAGGGAACTTCCGCCAGTTCGCGGACTGATCTCACAACTCTTGTTCCGGTTTTCCTGATCAACAAAGTACGCATACTTTGGTTCAAGTAATAAGGACTTATACATATATGTGTTGCCACACAATTATTATATAAATCTCATTTCAATCATTGGAACATTCTTAGAGGACATTATATATAGTTGTTATTCACAAACTATTTTTCGTCAAAGATATTTTCAAAGTGATTGAAACATAACATGACTATCGTCACTAGGTAAATATGAACTTGGCCAAAGCGTAAGCTTACCAACATATATTTCGAGAAATAGATAGACGAGATAAACTCGACTCGAAATAGAAAATGTGTATAATCAAAGTCTATATAGCAAAATGACTTTTGTCTCAAGATAGGAGATAGAGTAAATAGACTTTTGAGTGATAGATAAGTTCAAGTCTCCACATACCTTTTAGTCGATGAAGTTCCACCAGTTCCTTGAGTAGTTCTTCATATTGTATGATGATCGCCATGGAGTTCTTGAGCTTAACTACACTTTCTATCATAGTCCGAGACATTAGTTATAGTAGACTAGAAATCAAGACTTATAGTTTTGATCACTAACATTGACAAACATGCTTGAGATAGCAACGCATGCGAGTTCGACCGAGCATTGATTTAACACAACTCTTTTCAAACAACATGATATGAGTTTGACAAAAGGATCTTCCGTTTATCCCAATAAACTACTTTGTCAGGTTCTTAGATCTATCCAATAAACAACTACCAAAGTAATTGTCAAGATTTTGCAATCAATACTTTGAATCACAAAGAAACATATTGATGCCGATCTACTCAACTAATCAATCAAGATTATCACAAAGATAAACCGATTATAGTTGGATCCCTAGCCGATCAAGTTTTGTGCGCACCAAAGATTATGAACCCAAATCAGAAATCTTCTTATTAATACTAATACTAAAAGGACAAATTTTCCATTATAAAAATATTTGGTTAAGGGGATTTTAAATTTACTATATACTGACCTGGTTTCTTCATTACTTGATATGCCCAAAAAAAAATTGGTATGCCCTAAGACATGGTTCTAATTGAATACCCTTAACAACTTATTCACCACGATGTGGTGCTACATTTCAGTTTCTTTTGTTTCCAAGCGGGGCCATAACAAATGAAACTCCATTGTCGATGTTTTGTCTCATCTCCCGGTGTACACAAGCCTTTATTCCACGTGGTCACACTTGACCATTGAGGTAATATAGTCTAACCTCGATAAACGAATAATCTTGTCAAATAAATATTTTTTTTCGGTCCCTACTTGGGCAAAGGGGCTAAATGAATAACCTCACTAAATGCATTAATGAATAAAAAAATTGAGTCCTTAAAGGTCCTATGAAAACATAAATGAAAATAATTACTAAATTTTATAAAAGAATATACACTAGAAACTCTATAAATTAATGTTGCTTGTACAATCAGAATTTATTAATTAAGCGAGATATTAATTAACCGATAAATTAATAATTAATAATTTATATATTTTACTCATGATTATAAGGATTAAGATTCGTACATAACTTTGGTTGGTAGCCTAGCAACAAGTTGAGATCCAACATGTTTTTGAATAGCTACACCCAATCTATAAAAAATAAAACTACATAAACCACTGCTGGCATCATTACTAACTACACAATTTTTCAAACGTTTAAAAAAACACAAAGTATCCTCACTAAGCTCTCCCAAAGTTTGGTTGAACAGTTAAATGGTAATATCACCCAATACTTGCAAAATTTGATTCGAAAAGTTGGGTTATCGCAATTCAGTGAATGTCAAGATATCCTGAATATCTGGAAGAAAATGAAGTTAACCAATTGTTGACTAATGAAGGAATAATTGAGAATGTTATGAGAACTGATAAAGATGGAAAAAAGATGATGAAAAATCTAAAATAGATCCCCCTTCACAAAACAAGGTTGTTAAAATGACAGTCACGTTAAATAATTTTTCGTTGGGATATGAGAAACAACACTAGAAATTCTTATGATGATAAGAAAAATTAGTTCAATGTTATATTGATTTTAACAAAAACTAGAAGACAATTGATTCATTTTCAAGAAATCTTCATAATACATTAGTGTATTAGAGATATATAGTGGATTATTAATTTATTTTTCATATGGGGTCTACATAGGTAATCAAAAATGTATTAATTTATAATTTTAGCGAATTATTAATTTGGCACGTTGTCCCCGACTCGGGACCGGCTAAAAATATTATTTAAGAGGGTTTATTAAGTAATTGAATATTAATTAATGAAGTTTCTACTGTATATATTTGAGTAAAGCAAAATACTTCATCCAATCAACAATGTTCATATAAGAAGTCATTTCTTTTCAAAAAATGCATCTTAAGTTGATTTTTTTTTCCTTCCGCATAAACAAAAATGCACCTCATCATTAATTTTTCATAATAAATGTTTGAACTATGAAATATTTTTCTCGTGTTGTAGCAAGACATTATTCATAGTGATTACTGCTTGAAATACGTCTTTTGACAATATATTTGGTATAGTGCTACTCTCATCTAGTGCATGATCATTCTCATCATTTATTACTGGCTCGATAATTTCTTAGACCATAGACGATTCCATAATTGTGTCATTGTAATTACTGTAGTTCAAAATATACTCGATATCAATCACATTTTTATAGTATAAGATAGAAATTACATCAAATAATTCTTTAATATTTGTTATTTGTCCAACTTCTGATTTGGAAGCATCAAAATCATATATGTAAAAAACTAAAAATTCTCTTTAAATAAATAAGTATTCAGTTACTTGTAAATGAATAGTATGTTCATTTATCGATAAATAATTAACCTCATTAAACGAATATTTTCACCCAGTCCCAAGGGAATTCATTTATCGAGGTTAGACTGTACCAACCAAGTGACCAACTAAAGTCGTGCCATCTTCACTTCATTTCAATAACTTAACAAAAGTCTTCATAGCTCCACTAGGTAATACGCCCAAAATGCTACATAGTGTGACTAATTATATATAATCATGTGGTTCCCTTATCATCATTTCCTGAACGTCGGGTGTTTGGTGTACCACCTATAAAACATAAAATAAATATATAAATATGAACATGAACATGAACATGAACACTAACAAATATAAATTAGGCGGTAAAAGTGTATAAATTAAGCACCCATCACAAGCTTGACTCGAAAATTCTTCTTTGCAATAAATCTACTAGAAGTCATACGATAGATGATAGTGAGTAAAATTTATGGTTCAGTCTTCACATACTTGATTAAAGAAGTTTTCCAAATGTCTTTGTCGATCTTCAGTCTTCGAGGGTGATGTCTGATACTGAACCACCAAATTATAACCTAGTCTGAGTGTTGAATTAGTAAAATAGAAATCAAGATATAGTTTTGATCAACTAACACTGACAACAAGCTTTAGATAGCAAAACCTGTGGGTTCAACCGAACATTGCTTTAACAATATCCCCCTTGTCAATTTCAGTGACAAAACTATTCAATATATATGGATTCAAATAAATAAACTTCTATCTCAAAATCCATTATGCTTGATTTTCTCGGTTCTTTCAACAAACATCTTCAATTCTTCGTACTTCAATTTCTTCTATGGTTCTGCATGGGTTTGTTCAGCACCTTTGTTGTTAAAGATCCGTAGCGATAACAACTTATGAAATACTCGAAAAAGAGCTTTGTTAGAATGAAAAATACTCTACTCAATAGTTGGTATACATAAACATAGTATTGTTATCTTCTTCGATGTTCAATTGCATCACAATTTTGAAGCAATGCTATAATGATATGTAGTCAATACTTACGTCTTTTGAAAAATATGTAAAACCAATAGATAATAATCCACCCCTCCCTACATAATGCTCCGAAAATCCATATGTTGTAGTAAGATACTACTTAATAGTTCTCTCCCTTTTTGTCAACAAAATTGACAAAGACGAAAAACAGTGATCATAATGCATTAAACAAAAGATTGTCAAGACTAGATAACACATACCAGCTTTTAGTTAGACGATTTCACCAAGAAAACTCAGCGTTTTCATCAAGGAGATATATAGTGTAAGGATTTGCAAGCTCGTCAATGCTATTCAACCGTTTAAGAAATAATTAAGCCGCTAATGACTTGACTAATTAAATATGAACATTAATTAATATAATTAAATAATCTAACAATAATTTGGATAAATTAATGGTGCCACTAGATATATCTCTAAAAGTTATGCGAAAATGACAGCAAGAGCGTGCAAATCGTATACCGGAAGAATAAGATACGAGACTCCGAAGATAGAATAGAAATTAGTCAAACCGTTGTTGACCGGAATCGTTGACTTTTGACTTGTCCGTTGACCGAAGCTTGACTGTACCTTTAAATTGACTGGACCTTCTTTTAGTAAAAGTTTGTAGTAGTTTTTTGGAGCGAAATAGTTAATCCTGAATGTGGATACCCCTTATCGAATTCGAGCGGATATATTTATATAATAAAATTTTAATCACAAGGATAATTAGTATGATTTAATTCAGTTATTTACGATTAGGTTAGATAAATACAGGGATTAAATCCATGGATAAAAATTTATACCCATCATCAGAATTTATTTTTAATATATACAAAAGCTGCTGGTGTTGGTATATATGTATAAATAAGCTTTTTTTTCTTTCTTCTTGTCTTTTGGAAGGAGGTGATGTTTCTTTGAGTGAAAAACACATAGCTGGAGAGAGTTTTCGATGAATTATAATAGTAAGTTACGATGATAGAGAATTTTCATGGAGAGTAGAGGAAGAGAATTACTGATATGATTTGGAAGTGATCTTGAAAGTGAAGTAGAGATAGTTGTAGTAATATTTGTATGATAAGTAGTAAATTTAAAGTGATGGAGAATATGATGATATTCAAGGCCGTCTTAGGGGATAGGCATATTATGCGGTCGCCTAGGGCCCCAAATTATTGGGGGCCCAAAAAAAATAAAAAATTCTAACAGTAGCATGTATGTAGCATATATAAGTTTTGGTAAAGTGTTTTGTTACACTTGTGTATATAACTTATGTAGCTATAACTTTTATTCAAATCCTAGTTTTTGAAAATACCAACCAGTTTTGGGGGTATTTTATGCCAAATTTTCAGTTTATAACCCAAAATCTAATCAAAGGGGCTGAAATTTTTGTTGCGGCCTACTCCCGCATAGCCTAATTCAAGATATCACGTTAAATGTATAAAATCTCTCTTCCTATAATCTAAAATTTAAATTCTCACTGTGATTTGGTAACCCGTTAAAAGCCCCAAATTTCAAGTTCACCTAGAGCACCCCAAACGTGTAAGACGACCCTGATGATATTTATATTTATTAATATTGAGACTATATGGAGTGTGAATCACGAATCATAAAGTTTATGAGAGGGAGAAGATGATGGTTGTTTGGTGTTGGTATCTAGTACATGTTGATGGAGATCATGATGAAATTAATGGTGTTCATGGTGATGATGATGTGGTTATCATGAATGTGTTGGAAACTCGTTTAACCAACCAAGGTAACGTTTCTAATTGATTCTTGTGTGCTAATAATGTTTGGGTAATGTTGTGATAGCTTAGAACCAATAAGATAGATAACTTGAGAATCATGATTCATGTGTAGGTTTTGTCTCACTGTCCATTAATATAGAGACTTTTATAGGTGCCTTAGAAATTGAATTAGAATTAGACCTATAAACATAATTTGTAGTACCCCGGGTGAGGATTCTGAGTATATATGAAGTTTATTCAATTTTGTCAAGTAATGAATGATACATCGATGACCAAAAACTAGTCGACGAAGCTGAAACCATGTGTTAACATTCACGAGTAAGCATAAGTTTGAGCTGTTATTTATAGTTAGATTGAGAATTGAAAAACACTCAGTACGCAAAAGTTGTATACGAAGATTCCATCTTTCTAAAGAAGTATTAGGTGATCCATTTGGATCAAAATTGAATGTTATAGAGACCCCGATATTTGAGTACTTGTGTTGAGTACAAGTAAGAACTTAAAAACAAAATACTCTAAACTTCCTATCAAGTGTTTGCGTAAATAACTGACTCAACTCAGTGAGTCATCTGAGTTGGACCGATTTAGTGAGTCAGACCAAATCATATAGGATTAGTTGTCTAGTTTGATGGACCAGACCGGATTGGTATGTGATGCGTGTCGTAAGTGAAACAAATTATTCAAGATATTTCCTACTAATTAACTGGTAATATTGCGGTAGTAAGAGATCGTTCCCACAGAGAGCTGTGTAATTGATAAGTTATTTGATCAGCGAAATAAAATAGATAACAAATGGTGGGGGATTGGTTTTAAGATGAATAAAAAGATAATAAGAAAACAAAGATGATTAAGGAATCGTACTCCATCACTGAAAAGAAACTTGATTAAAAGTACTTGTTTATTTCTTGTACAATTTCCAGTGTCACCAACCATAGAATAGCAATAAGCTCTGCTATCCCCCAGAATTCATGTCGCCACTGGATACGGAAGCGCTCGACTACCAGATTCTATCCAACTAACCCACCAAGAAGTAGTGCACTTAGGATGTAAATTAGAGGATGCTTTACATTTTGTGAATTAGGTTGATCCTAGCATCATACGCATAAGCTCGGTCTGCTTACTAGTGTCATCTCTATACACAATTGCTTAACAGAATCCCTTTGTCAGCTTTTGCGATGTACTACTTGTGTATGGAATTGAGTGACTATTACACGTATCACCAACCCCAATACTAGTAGAAGAATTACTATCAGGTTAATTCTAATGGCCAATTTAATAACCCAATAATAATCTTAGACACTAAAAATAATAGAGATAATAGATAAGAGAAATCAACTTAAAATAAATTTGTGAAAAAAATTAAAGTTCCATTATTCAGGACTTTGAAATCATCCATAATCATTGAAAATTTAGCTACACATGGATTTACTAAAACCCATGAAAATATATGAAAAAAGAAGAAAATAGTTTGGTTTCCCCTAAAGGGATAAACCCTAAAATGGAATATAAAACCTCTCCACTCTCTTCTTTTCTGTGTGTTTTTCTCTCTAAAGTTGTGTTCTCAAAACTACCGCACCATGCCTTTGTATAGGCTTTCTTTCGCGTGAATTCCTAATCAGATAAGGAATACAAAGTCGGTCAACAGAGTTTTGAACTCTGAAAACTCAAGTGATATTGATGCGCTGCAGCTAGAGTAACTTAAGAAGATGTGTACGATTTCTGATTGGCTTACACTATTGTCGGACCCACTTATACTAAACTGTCTTCCTTTCAAGGTCCGCTACTCATCTAATTTGATATACAAAGCTGTATTGGATTACCACTTTTACCTACGGGTAGATCTTTTAACTTGATCGTAAATATTCCCATATTTATCATACAACAACTCGTTTCTCGGTCAAGAGATTCTCCCAACTTCATCTGTTTTCCATGATAAACTCGAGCTACCTCTTCTCTGCCGACATCTTGACACCACAGCGTGATGCATGAGCTCCTTCTGTTACTACTGGCAATGGTATCAACCAAATTCGAGTCTTCCAAATCCAACGAACCATCACCGATAAGGCAGCATCTACAGAACTTCATTCCATCGAAACATCACCACTGCCATTACTATGATCATCAGCCAACTCCGACCAATCAACAGCCACCATCGTTCATGAGCTCAACTACCAGTCTCTCTCGACAGCAGCTAACTCCAACTGAACTCCTTCACAGCAACCTTCATCTCGAACAACCAATTACTGCCAAGCTCAACTCCATATCGAGTCTTGTCCACAACCCGAGCAGTAGCACCATATCCATCATCTTCTCTTTGTTTCATCAAGCTAGAGGTCCAATGGTAGCAGCATCTCCATGAACTTCTTCGCTTCCTCATTAACCAATCACCGAAGTCCCATCATCACTGCCAACAATGTCAGCAACCTAACTGTTGGGTTTACGTCTTATGTAGCCCAATAGTCCCGGTGTCCCCTTATCAAATGGGGGGACTTATTTAGTGGTTGCCCTTGTTATGTTATAACAAGGCAAAAGGCATCAGGAGAGTTAAGGTTTTCATTTTATTCTCAAAACCCGTCGAGAGAAAGAGAGGAAGAAGAAAAAGAGAGTGAGGGAGAAAATTAAGCCACCAATTTTTGGTGAGATTAAGTTATCTTGAAGAGAAGAACAAAGGGTTCTTGTCTAAGGATTTATTGGTTGTTGTGGTGAAGATTGATTGATCAATTTCCACATCTCTTCAAAGGGGAAAAAATCTATGGTTTGTTCAAACCCTAGTAGTAAGTATATCAAATCACTAGTTATTCTCAAATTGATAGTGAATCTCATATTATATGTGAATGAATTGTTGATCCATCCTTAGGGGTGAGTGTAATTAGGCAAATTGATATCCAAGTGCTATATGCACCTTGAATAAGAGTGTATCCCCAAATTGGGAGAATTGTTGTGTAACCCATTATTGTTATAGTGGAAGATTTGCCCGTGGTTTTTTACCCTTCACCTTGGAGGGGTTTTTCCACGTAATTTTCGGTGTTGTGTGATTGATTCTATATTGCATAGTTTGTGTTATTTCCGCATTTGTATGTCATTTCTTGTGTAGGTTTGGTATTGCGCATAGCGGCTCGGATTTCGTAAGCCTCCCCCAACAAGTGGTATCAGAGCTTTTGGGTTGAGCTAATCCTGTGCAATGACGGAACCTAGCACTAGTAATAAAATGGTCAATTTGACCGGTGAGAACTTTGTGATATGGAAGGCGAAGATGGAAGACTGGTTATAATATAAAGATCTCTATGGTCCAATAGAGAGTAAGGGAGTAAGGCCTGAGAAGACAAGTGAAGAAGATTGGAAAGTTACTAATCGAAAATCAGTTGGTTTTATTCGTTAGTGGATTGATGATATCATTTTTCATCATGTGGCTAGTGAGACACTAGCATATTCTTTGTGGACCAAGTTAGAGGAGATATATGATTATCAGTCTCCTTGTGCAAAAGATCTTCTATTCAAAAGGCTTGGAAAGTTGTGTTACAAGGAAGGAAGTTCAATGGCACAACATTTAAATAAAATGAAGGGTATTATGAATCAACTTACATATATGGATCTCAAAATTCCCGAAGAGATTCAAGCTTATTTGTTGCTAAATACTTTACCAGACAGTTGGGAGCCATTGAGGAATTGTCTCAGTTATTCTGCTCCAGACAGGAAGTTGGATATGACTGTTGCAACTAGCAGTTTGCTGAATGAAGAAGTTAGAAAAAGGTCAATAGACTCATCTCATTCATAAGCTCTTGTGACAGAAAATCGGGGTAGAAGAAAAGACAGAAGACAAGTTAGCCGTAGCAAGTCAAGGGGTAAATCCAAGTCCAGAAAGGAAGTTTAATGTTGGAACTGTCGTATGAGAGGTCATTATTCAAATGAATGCAGGAAGCCGAAGCAAGAACACAAGAAGGGGAAAGGAAATGATAACCAAGACAATGGTGTTGCAGATACTGTGACAAATGATGATATCATTGTATTCTCAGATTGTAATGATGTTTGTGTGAGTTTTGCAGGTTCTGATTCAGAATGGATAGTTGATTCAGGTGCATCTTATCATGCTACTCCTCATGAAGATGTATTTACCTCCTACAAGGCTGGTGACTTTTGGGTCAGTCAGAATGGGAAACAGTGGTGTTTTGAAGATTGTAGGATTGGGTGATGTAAAGGTTAAGACCAGTGTTGGCTGTACATTGGTTCTAAGAAATGTGCGACAGGTACCAGATCTTCGTTTGAATCTAATGTCACCAGGAGTGTTAGATGATGAAGGGTACAACAATCACTTGGGTGATGGAAAATGGGAGCTAAGCAAGGGCTCCATGGTTATTGCAAGAGGCAAGAAGTTTGGCACATTGTACAAAACACAAGTGAAGGTGTTGAAAGGTGAGTTGAATGCGGTTGACAAAGATTCAATCTCCGAGCTGTGGCATAGAAGACTAGGTCATCTCAGTGAGAAGGGAATTCAAATCCTCACCAAAAGACAAGTTTTGCCAAATTCCAAAGGTATGCAATTGGGTAAGTGTACTCATTGTTTAGTTGGTAAACAAACTAAAGTTTCTTTTCATAAAGCTTTACCCAAGCACAATTCTGGTATTATTAATCTTGTTCATTATGATGTATGTGGAACTTTAAGGGTCAAAACACTTGGTGGTGCTATTTATTTTATTACTTTCATAGATGATGCTTCAAGGAAGGTTTGGTCATATGCAATCAAGACCAAATATGATGTTGTTCCCGTGTTCAAGATGTTTCACAGCATGGTGGAAAGAGAAATAGGTAGAACCTTGAAGTTCCTTCGTTCTGACAACGGGGGAGATTACATTGGACCACTTGAAGTGTATTGAAAGATCATGGGTATACGTCATGAACAATCAGTACCGAAGACTCCACAACATAATGGTGTTGCAGAGAGGATGAACCGCACTATTCTTGAGAGAATCAGGTGCATGTTATCTCATTCCAAGTTGCAGAAGCATTTCTGGGGTGAAGCAATGAATAATGCTATGTATTTGATCAATCGATCTCCTTCAAGACCGCTAGATGGAGAAGTAGCAGAAAAGGTATGGAGAGACAAAGAGCCTACTTATGATCACTTGAAAGTGTTTGGTTGCAGGGCTTTTTTTCATATCCCAAAAGATCAGAGATCAAAGCTTGACGACAAAGCAAAGCAGTGTGTGTTCCTAGGCTATAGAACAGAGAAGTTTGGTTACAGATTTTTGGATCCAATTGAGAAGAAGGTTATCAGAAGTAGGGATGCAGTATTCCTTGAAGACCATACTATTAAAGACTTTGAGAAGATTGAGATGCCAAAGCTTCAAGATGACATGACCTTGGATCCAAATCCAGTTGTTCCTTCTCTTGAACAACATGATGATGATGTTGATGGTAATGGTAATGGAAATAAAGATGAAGCTCATTAAGATGTTCCAGTGTGTGATGTTGAGCAAGATGTGCAATAATAACAACCAGAAGCTGAGTTGAGAAGATCCAGCAGGACCAGATTACCTTCAACAAAGTATACACCACATGAGTATGTGATACTCACAGATACAGGTGAACCAGAGTCTTATCAAGAAGCTCTTAGCGTTCCTAAAAGTCAGAAGTGGCTGAAATCCATGAAAGAAGAGGTTGGCTTTCTAAATGAGAATGACACTTTTGATTTGGTTGATAAGCCTGAGAACCAAAAAATTCTGAAGAACAAGTGGGTGTATAGAATTAAGACTGAAGATGGTAACTCACAACCAAGGTACAAAGCACGCTTAGTTGTGAATGGTTATGATCAGAGAAAGGGTGTTGATTTTGACGAGATTTTCTCACCGGTGGTGAGATTTCCTTCTATTCGGGTTGTCTTGGCAATAGCCGCTAGTTTGGATCTTGAGATAGAACAACTAGATGTCAAGAAATAATTTCTTCACGGTGAGTTGGAGGAAGATGTGTATATGGCACAACCCGAGGGTTTTGAATTCAAAGGCAAAGAGCACATGGTATGCAAGCTAAATAAGAGTCTATATGGTTTGAAGCAAGCTCCAAGAAGATGGTACAAGAAGTTTGAATCGTTCATGAATGAACATGGGTATAAGAGGATAGCTTCATATCATTGTGTATTCATCCAAAAATTTGCTGATGGTGATTTTCTTACTCTTTTGCTATATGTTGATGACATGCTTATTGTGGCAAAGATAAGAAAAAGATTGACAGGTTAAAGTCAGATCTGAGCAAGTCTTTTGCTATGAAAGACTTGGGTGCAGCAAAGCGTATTCTTGGCATGGAAATCACTCGTGATAGGAAAGCAAGGAAGTTGTGGTTATCGCAAGAAATCTACATTGAGAAGGTGTTGCAAAGATTCAACATGGACAAGGCTAATCCGGTAAGTTGTCCACTTGCAAACCATTTTAAGTTAACTCGTGATCAATGTCCTGTGAATGATGTTGAGAAACGGAAGATGGAGAAAATTCCTTATGCGTCCGCAGTTGGTAGTTTGATGTATGCAATGGTGTGTACAAGGCCGGATATAGCTCATGCAGTTGGAGTGGTAAGCATATTTCTATCAAATCCTTCTATGAAGCATTGGGAAGCAGTGAAATGGATACTACGGTATTTAAGGGGTACTTATAATATGTGTTTGTGCTATGGAGGTGACAAGCCAGAGTTAGTTGGTTACACATATTCAGATTTGGCAGGTGCTCAAGATAGTCTCAAGTCGACATCAAGTTACTTATTTAACTATGAAGGGGGAGCTATGTCTTGGCAATCCAAGTTACAAAAATGTGTGGCATTGTCTACTACAGAGGCAGAGTACATTGCAGCTACAGAGAGTTGTAAGGAGATGATATGGATGAATAGGTTTGTTAGAGAACTCGGTATGAAGCAACAAAGGTTCATCGTTTACTGTGACAGCCAGAGTGCCATCCATCTCAGCAAGAATTCGAGTTTTCACTCGAGGTCCAAGCACATCAATATTAGGTATCAGTGGATACAAGAAGTTCTCGACGAGAAGGTCTTGTATATTGAGAAGATCCATACAGATGCCAACGGTTCTGATATGATGACAAAGTCGCTACCAAAATACAAGCATGTGTATTTCTGCAGCAGGGTAGGTTTGGTGGTGACAGGTACCTTGCCATAAGTCGTAAGGGGGGGATTGTTGGGTTTACGTCTTATGTAGCCCAATAGTCCCGGTGTCCCATTATCAAATGGGAGGACTTAGTTAGTGGTTGCCCTTGTTATGTTATAACAAGTCAAAAGGCATCAGGAGAGTTAAGGTTTTCATTTTATTCTCAAAACCCGTCGAGAGAAAGATAAGAAGAAGAAAAAGAGAAAGAGAGTGAGGGAGAAAATTAAGCCACCAATTTTTGGTGAGATTAAGTTATCTTGAAGAGAAGAACAAAGGGTTCTTGTCTAAGGATCTATTGGTTGTTGTGGTGAAGATTGATTGATCAATTTCCACATCTCTTCAAAGGGGGAAAAATCTAGGGTTTGTTCAAACCCTAGTAGTAAGTATCTCAAATCACTAGCTATTCTCAAATTTATAGTGAATCTCATATTATATGTGAATGAATTGTTGATCGATCCTTAGGGGTGAGTGTAATTAGGCAAATTGATATCCAAGTGCTATATGCACCTTGAAGAAGAGTGTATCCCCAAATTGGGAGAATTGTTGTGTAACCCATTATTGTTATAGTGGAAGATTTTCCCGTGGTTTTTTACCCTTCACCTTGGAGGGGTTTTTCCACGTAATTGCCGATGTTGTGTGATTGCTTCTATATTACGTAGTTTGTGTTATTTCCGCATTTGTAAGTCATTGATTGTGTAGGTTTCGTATTACGCATAGTGGCTCGGATTTCGTAAGCCTCCCCCAACAAGTGGTCCAACACTAACTCCATTATCGATCAACATACTCGTCATCACTGGCATTAATGGAAGTATCCAACCATTCTTTATTTCGTTCAAAACCAATGTCTAAAAACACATTCAGCAATCCACTGTTACATATTCCAGCTCGAACCCTTAACAATCACCATTAACTACCTTCCATATGGTAACATGAGATTGGCCATAAAACTCATCGTGTTCTGTTGACGGGAAAGAAGATGATGGTGGCAGCCCTAAACTGAATGGCTGGGTGCCCTTAACACTATTTGAATTCTAACTTCCCCTTAGTAAATGACATGACTTCCTGTAGCAGTTCCTTTGAAAACAAGTCAACCCTTAACAGAATGACTGCCCCTTAACGTACAGTGGGGTGACAATAGCACTGCCCTTTAAAATGACCATTTTACCCTTATAATCTTCCAAGTTCTTGTTTTGCTCATAACTTCTTCATTCGAACTCATAAAGACTTCGTTCTTTCGCCATTGACTTCATCTTCCTGTCCTCTACAAAATGATGACTAGAAATCCTTCATTTGAACTTCCACTAGGTCTTTGGCTCTTCTTCACTTGTGACTTCACATTGTAGCTATTTCCACTTCTTTTGGATGATTCACCTAATGAAAGACAAATACAAGAAAACAAGCATAATATACAATAATTCACCAGAAAAATAGCAATTACTAGCCTGGAATTGACACCAAATATATGTGAAATATGCACTTATTAGCATGTGGGCTTGGGCTTAGGGATAGTTTTCTTAATTTGATATTTTGGATCTATTGTGGTCCCAATTAGCTTTCGGTTCCTTCTGCAAAGTTGTAGAGCTTTTCAATGACACCTAATTTGGTCTCATTTGGATAAGTTGATATTATTTTAGACGTATAACACTAAATACTAGATTATAAAACCATTGATAAAACTAAAACTATTAGTTATTTCACTTAGCATATTATTGGAGACATGTACGAAATTATGTTATGAACCTTGTATGATCCTATTAGATAAATTCTTATAGTGCTTGTATGATTAACAACTAATCTATACTAACAACGATCGATTCAAAGGATGAATCAGTGATTTCTAGATTTCAAGGTAGGCGTGGCTTGTCATCAAATCAGGTGGGAACTTTGTAACCTTCTTGTAATCATTGAGTTTCTTTTCCTTGCGATCATGATGAGGTTTTACTATTTGTATGACTGTATATTATAATTTCATATACGATATTTTCTTTGAGTGTGTGTAATATGCGTTATGTGATTTTCCCGTGGTGAGTGTCTGTGATTCCCCATGACTCTTAGCTAAGTTAAGTAAGGAGGTAAGTCATCCGTCGGCAATATTATTTTAGTAGAGAATTACATCATCCGTTTTGATATTATTATAACTATTTCATTTAGTAGGGCGGTAAGTCATCCTTTTTAATAATATTGCTTATTAAGATAATATGGCGGTAAGTCATCCTTCGTCAATAGTATCTAGTAGGGCGACACGTCATCCGTTTTGATATTATATATACTATTTTATTTATCGGGAAATCACTCGTATGGATAGTATGCTTGATTGTTATAGGATCAGAATATCGCAACAACAACACACTTGCGAAATCTTCATCAACAACGTTGCGAAGACGTCGTAGAGTGATTTCAGAAATGATATAACAGATGACGACATCGTAAACATAAGAAAAGTGTGATGATCTAGCGAAATTTAGGATGTTTGTGAATTTTAACATTTGTAAGCTTGCGAAATACCGCAAGTCGGGTCCGAAAATAAAGGATAGATTAGCTGTCATCCACTATGTAATACCCTATATAAAGAGATGAATAGGCTCAAAGAAGGGGAGATAATTTTTGAGTGTTGAGAATGTTTTGAGGAGAGAGAAAGTCCAAAACAAAGTTGTATTTTAATTCCACTTCCTTCTTGTAACATTTCTAGATTCAATTAATAAAAAGTATTGTTATTAATCTTAAGAAATGTGTTGATTGTGATGAATTCTTATGAGGGATGTGTTGTAGGATTTCATGCAACTACATAATGGCGCTAGAAACAGGGATTGAAGGTTGAAAATTGCTGAAAAAACAAGATTAAAAGATTGTTATTGAGACTGTTCAAACCAAGAAGATGATGGAACAAATCAGCAAACCAATTAAGAAAAAGATAATTAAAATCAATGAAGATAACAAAAGGATGGAGTGTAACATAATCACTAAAACAATGATCGATAAGTTTCATGAAAACATCAAATGAAGAATAAATAAACGAGATTTTGAAGGATAGAAGATTATGACAGTGGAAAAAGTATCACCCGTGAAGGATTGGGAAAAGCATAAAATTACGTTCACAGCAGCAGAGATGCCAAGAGAAAATTTGAACCACACATATCCTTTGGTGATCACAGTAACCACACGGAAATAAAATGGGAAATTCGCAAAAAATATGGAAGAATGGACGGTGAACAGAACTATGGTGGATACGGGAAGTTCGGTGGATATAATGTTTTATCATGCATATAAAGGAATGGGATACAAAGATGAAGAAATGTCTTGTTCAACATATCATATCCATGGATTTGGAAAATCAACAACAAAACCTAAAGGAGAAATAGTGGTGTGAATTTCGCTAGGCGAGATTGAAACACAGGTGATGCTATGTGTGGTGGATATGGAATCACCGTTTAAAATGTTATTGGGAAGACCATGGATACACACAATTAAAGACGTAGCATCGACATTGCATTATTGCATTAAATTTTCTATGCCGAGTGGGATTGGTGAAATTAGAGGGGATGTTGATAGTGCAAAATTATGTTATCAAATTGTAGTGAAACATTATGAAGGACGTGCGAAGAAGCGAAAAATTCGCAGGAAGATGGCAAGATAAGCAAAGAAAGAAGAGGAATTTAGAATTTACATGATAAGAGCAGAGGAAGGAGAAGGGATACCCGGCGAAATTCCGGAAGGAGGAAATGAATCTGCGAAAATGATAAAAGAACCAACACCTATGGGAGAACCTAAGACCAATTACATTGCGGCAGAACCAATAAAGGAAGTGAATGTTGGAACTAAAGATGAACCCAAAATACTAAAAATTGGGACCATAATGGAGGCAGATGAAGAAGAAAAAACTATTAGTCTTTTGCGAGAATACAAAGATATTTTCGCATGGAACATGGATGATATGCCTAGAATAGATCCGACTGTGGCGTGTCATAGGTTGGAGATTGACAAAAGTGTAAGGCCCTTCAAACAAAGAATAAGAAAAATCGTGACCGCGTATCACCCCCAAATAGAAGAAGAGTTACAGAAGATGCTTGATGCAGGGATTATAAGACAAGCTAAATACCCAGAGTGGATAGCTAACATGGTTGTGGTTCCAAAGAAAAATAAGGGGATAAGAATCTGTATAGACTTTACTGATCTAAACAAAGCTTGCCCGAAAGATAGTTTTCCATTACCAGATATTCCACAAATGGTTGAATCAGCGGCGGAAAATAAAAGAATATCTTCTTTAGATGGGCCTAAAGGCTACAATCAAATCCCTCTCGTTGAAGAAGATCAAGAGCATACTGATTTTTTCGCTCCAAGAGGGTTATATTATACAAAAATACCATTTGGTCTGCGAAATGCTAGTGTAACATATCAAAGGATGGTGGAGAAAGTGTTCGCAAAGTGGATACATAAAACATTAGAGGTGTATGCACTAGTGGAAAATGGAAGTCAAACCACTGCCAAAACAAGAGGTAATATCTTTAAAAACGATTGTGTTCATCAGTTGGAATCTGGAAGTAGTTTTTTCCAAAATGACTATTTCTGGAAAACGTTGAATTCTTGAAAAGAACCACTTTCTTCGACAGTCTATAGACAGATATTGATGGACACAGTTGTTTTACTAGTGATATTTTAATCATAAAAATGATATTGATTCAGCTGAATCCAAAGATGATTCAACTGAATTACTAAAAGTTGAATCGCAATTAAACAAATAATGATTTCAAAAATGGATCTAACAAAATTAAATTGATAATGACTTTAGTGTATTTAGTTTACAATTTCAACTTTCTAAAATACTGCAAGTTCCAAATCTGAAAAAATTGGAGACTCAGTTGGAAAACCTTGACCAATATCCTATTACAAGCTTAACAAACCATAAAATTTCAACTCCAGTTTAAGGTAGGACTTCACCATATATGCCTTCATTTTCTGACAACGTAGCTCAAATCAGGTCCATTTCTCCATCCCTAAGAAGTAAACAAAAACCAACCAAGATTACATTAGAACTAATAGATGCATAACTCATAACAATCTTTACAGTCAAGTAGTTAATACTTAAGAGAATTCCTAAACACTCATTTACATTCAAGTAGTTAAATAAATAGCATATAAGTAAACTAATAGATGCATAACTCATAACAATCTTTGCTATTCTTGCGTCCTGTTTTGTCTCTCAAATCTGCAACACTTATAAGGTCCATGGTATGGATTGTGAGCACCTTCTGCAAGGAAAGCATCCTATTTTACTTTCTGCTATAAGCTATCAAATGAAAATCTACCACTGAAGACCCATCATCAATATTACATGATGCAAATCCCAGAGGTATAGCATGTGGAAGGTATTGTTCAGTTTTGCGAATAATATTTCAATAGCCTTCAGCATGGAGGAATGAAATAACTAAGCATCAAGACAGTGACCAAAATAAGACAGTAAATGGATGTGTTACTGACTATATCAATGCCGGCATTAGTTCCGACTTCAATGGGATAGCTGCAATCACATAGACGTAACTGATAACATAATAAGACCGAAGAATTAAAAATCCAACATTCGGGTAACGAAAAAAATTGATGTATATGCCATCTATTAAACTCAATTTATTTTTTTTGATATATCTTTATGTGAGTTAGTTAACAATCGTAGGACGAGATGATAAACGCACAACAAAAAATCAAGTTCTCATATATAATGGGAAGCAGCAAAGAACACTTATTTAACCATCGTTTAAAGTTACAAAACCATCACCTCACTACCATACACACCATCGTTTAAAGTTACAAAACCATCACCTCACTACAAAACTATCCCCAAACCTTCCGTCAACAATTGAACTGATCATTTTTTTTTAGACATCTGTAAAATCTTGCAATAACTACCTCGCAGTAAAATCTCATTATATGTAGAACCATCAAGAACTTTCGCAGCACAAAACATTTTAATAGTTACAAAATCAGGGACTAAGATATATACTCAAGAATTTATATCCAATAACAGGATTACTTAGTTCAACAAGCATCTCCACTGTTGGCACATTATTTAAAACAAAAAATAAAAGTTGGACAGTGTCCATTGTTCTTATCCCATTTCATGGCAACACTTGGAAACAAAAAAAAAGAAAAAACAATAAGAGAACCAGCATATGAGCAAACAATGACAAAAAGGAACTTGGTGACGATTAAGTATGGATAGATGCACGGAAACATCAAACACCTGAATTTTAGCAATATGGTCTTTATGGACAGTGTAGTCCCTATAGTACAGTTTAACATAGCGGTTTTAACTAATATGGACTATATAGTAATGGATTTTCACAATGTTGGAGCAAACTGCTTAATCAACAACATATCATTTTCCACAGCTTGTTTATCAAATAAACAACTAAAATATCAAAATAGATCAATTGTCTTACTCCATATGTATGGCTGGATTATCAACTCTAATTTTTCTCAACGCTTAAGTTGTCATCAACTATTCATGGCACTCTTCTATTTAGTAGTTGATTTCACCAAAGTTCAGACTCAAGAGTTATATACTCACCAACCTTCATTTCCTGTAATAAAAGACTTGAATAAAATAGAAAAGACTTATGATTATGTGTATAATTTCAAATGATTGGGTATGCGAAGCAAGGGATTCGAACCACAAAACTCCATTGAGATTTCTTACACAAATTTAAGTAAACAACTAAAGTTCGCAGATTACCTGAGGCTCAATGAAGTCAGTGGTGCTTTATTGACCCAATTAAAGATCTATTCAGCCCTTGGAGATTCCGATGCTCAATTGTAACAGTATCGTACTTAATTAGCACCGACCAAGCATGCACGATGAGTAAAATACTTAGATCCCAGTCATAAGAAACAAAATTCCTATCAACACCACTTATCTTCTTATCCAAAGAAGATGGAGAAAGGGGTTTGGGTTTAAACCTCAACAACATACAAGTTAAGAGCTGCAACAACTCAACCACAAAGAGGTATAATCCAGATTCTACCACAGGAAAAACCAACTCAGTATGCAGAGATGGTTACCATTCAAATAGGGTGCGCTGGGTGACAAGTTACAAAGTTTAGAATACTCAAATTATTACTTCTTTTGGGATTTCCTGCTGCTTTTCATAAAAATCAGCCCAAGTATTTTGTTCTAGCAAGAGTATTTTCAAAAAAATTAAAAGGGGAAACATAAATTAAGAAGATGAAGGATTTTTGTACCATCTCCAAGCAAGATTAGCTTCAGCCGGACAACTAGTATCTGCACACAGCGATTCCAAGTATCTACCTTGGTCACCAATCAAAGAAACTGCTCCTCCTAATTCAATATACATACATAAAAAAGAATTAGTGTCCAAAAAATATATCAGCCAAGTCCCTAATTAGTGACCATCCTTAAATGTTAAATTTCATTAAAAGTTGAATTATAGATTTTTTTTTACCAGCACTTTCAGAGTCATCAGGTAGGAGTATTAAACTTAAAGCCGAAAGAACTGGTTGGATTACTTTGTCATTCATTCCAAGGAGTTGCTGAAGATACAAATTTTTCACTGCTAACCCCATAATGTTACTATGATCATTTTCTCACCCTTCAACATAATCATCGCCAATTCCCTTGTCATGCCTTTCCATTAGGTTGTCCAATAGTGAATTGAAATTTACATGAATTCTGCATAACGGAACTCTAGAGAGCGTATTAAACCAATTGAAATTTACATGAATATGCAGGAAGAACAACAAGAGCAACCCATGGAGGAAAAACAATTGCTTCCGATATATTAAACATGGTAACAAATCCTCACCTAGATGTAAATTTGTTCAATCCATCATCCTTCTTCAGATCCTCACCTGCTCAAATTGTAAAACTTTGCTTTCTACAAATTAAACACGGCCAAATATAGAATCGCAATCAATTTATTAAAACCAAGTCTTGTAAAATCTGATCAATCTATCATAATTCATCAAATCCTCACCTGGTTCCTGCAATTCCGCATCAAATTCAGCTAAAGTTGATAAGGCTGCGAAATTCCTTTCCTCTGGCTTTAAATCCTACATCATAGCCAAAGCAACCTACATACAAAATTATAAATTGCAAAATCCATCAACACAAAATTGAATTCTGCAAACACTGCCAACGAATCAGGGTATTAAGAAAAACCAAATTAACCTGAAATAGTTCTGCTTAACATACAATTTATCGACTAGCTTCTTGTCCCTTCTCTCCGTAGCCACATCTGCTGCAAAATTAACATAATCAATAAAGTATAAGTAGTCATAAGAAGAAAATCTCAGAAAATTAGGGTTTTTATTGTGTTTCTTACCCTGCCATTTGTAGATGTAATACTACCCATAACACAAATAAACCCACTGATAATTCCTAGTACCAAAACCTCATTTCTTCGATATACTCCTGATGATGAAATCAAAAGAGGTTCGACTTCTTTAGTTATATGACGAAATAAAAGAAGAGTTGATTAGAACCGATCGAAGAAACTGATGAAAGAAGATGATGTTACAGATCGAAAAATTGAAGAAAGAAAAAAAATATCATAGATTGAAGAAATTGAAGAAAGAAGAAAACATTATAGATCAAAGAAATTTAAGAAAAAGAAACCATTACGGATCGAAGAAATTAGTGAAAGCTACAGATCGAATCATGGGGGAAGAACGAATTGTGGGAGAACGATTACTGTTTTGTTTGAATGAAGTATATCAGCAAAACGAATTATAATGAAACGAGGGGTTCAGGGTTAAGCTTTGGCAGTTTCAGTTTGGTAGAAAAGATGAAGAAGATGGAAGAGACAGCGTCAACTAGGTTAGATTTAAAAGAGAGGGAAAGCAATAAAGTTCAAGGAGAGATAACCAAGGATAAATCCGGGGCTATAGAAACTATTTGCTCCCACAGTGGTTCTTTAAACTCCAGATTTTTATATAAATAGTATCCTATAAGAAAACTACTTTCGCAGAGACAAGTTTTTTTTTTCCTAATAAAACAACTGTTCCTCACAGCATATATAACTACATCAGCCCTGCAGCAGTAGTATTTGTGAATCCCAGGAAGTGGTTAAAAACTCATTTTCCACTAGTGATGTGGATGATATGCTAATAAAAAGTAAAGAAGCTAAAGATCATGTACATCCTGAAGGAGATTTTTGAGCATAAGCGGCATTTTAACATCAAGATAAATCCAGAGAAGTGTATTTTTGGGGTGGCATCAGGAAACGTTTTAGGCTATATTATATCAAACGAAGGAATACAAGTTGATCCAGAGAAGGTACAAACAGTTCACGATATGCCAACACCAGCGACGGTGAAAGATGTACAGAAGTTAAACGGACTCTTAGCTTCGCTGGGAAGGTTTATTTCTCGATCTTCAGACAAATGTAAACATTTCTTCAACGTACTCAAAAAGGGGACAAAATTCATATGGACAGATGAATGTGAGAAATATTTCCAAGGAATAAAAGAACATCTGATGAATATATCAATTTTATAAAAGGCAGAACCAGGAGAAGAACTATTAATCTATCTTGCGACAACTTCGCATGCATTAAGTGTTGTGCTATTGCGAATTGACACAGGAGTTGAAAAAACGATTTACTACATCAGTAAAACCTTCAATGCCGCAGAGAGAAATTATTCAAAAATTGAAAAACTAATTCTGGCATTAGTTTATGCAACGTTTAAACTTCGCATATATTTTCAAGCACACAAGGTGAGGGTATTGACAAAGGTACCAATTGAATCAGTGATGAAGAATTCAATAAGGTTAGACAGGGTGGAGAGATGGAATGTACAAGTAGGACATTTCAAAATTAAGTATGAAATATTATCTTCACCAAAATCACAAGTTGTTGCAGAATTTTTAGCGGAATTTCCTCTAGAAGATGATGAAGCAGTGGAGGAAATGATGGATGTGGAGGAAGAACATGGGAATCTAAGAGATCTGTTGACAGAACCTGACATATGGGAAATTTTTGTAGATGGGTCATCAAATGGGGAAGGCAATGGAGTTGGAATTGTCCTGATTTTTCCAGAAGGAAACAAAATGGCTTTTTCCTTCAGATTAGAGTTCGCATCTACTAACAATGAAACATAATACGAAGCTGTGGTACATGCCCTAAAATTCACAATAAAAATGAAATTGGAGAATATTAGAATTACCAGTGATTCGCATCTAGTCATTCGCCAAATAAAAGGAGAATACACTACAAATGAACCATCCTTGAAAAAATTCAAGAAACTTGTTGAAGAATTGTCAGCGAAAATCCCAAAAATAAAGTGGAGACAAATATCAAGGAAAGACAATAGACTTGCAGATGCTTATGCTTTCATTTCAAGCATGATGACAGATCCTGCTGCGAGGTGCATAAAGATACAGACACTTCTATCACCATTTGTTAACAAAGAAGAAGAAGACTAAGTAGATGTTATGATAATAGAAGGTGAAGAAGAAGAAAAAATACCCAATGCCGAAGATTGGAGAGCAGAACTTCATGCATATTTGGAAAAAGGAGAAACACCAAGAAATAGATTGGAGGCACATAAACTAAAAAGCCGTGCGATAAATTATGAGTTAAGAGATGGGGTGTTGTATAGAAGATCTTTTAATAGACCATCACTCAGATGTTTAACACGAAAAGAAGGAGAAGAAATGTTAAAGATGTTATATAGTGGGGATGCTGGCAATCATAGTGGAGGAAGATCCCTGGCATACAGAGTGAAAATGCAATGTTATTGTTGGCCATATATGCATGAAGATGCGAAACAAATATCAAGGCGTTGCGAAAATTTCCAGCGACATGGAAAGAAAATACATGCACCTGGAGCACCATTAACATCTTCAACAAATGTATGGCCCTTTGTAAAGTGGGGTTTAGACATTGTGGGACCGTTTTTACCAGGATCTGGCAAAGGAGATACTTAATTGTTGCTATAGATTATTTCACAAAATGGGCATAAGTGAAAGCAGTACAGCATATTCGCGACAAAGACATCTTCACGTTCATATTTGAAAATATCATTTGAAGATTTGGAATTCCAGCACAATTAGTATCTGATAATGGGAGACCGTTTGAAGGGAATAACATAGAAATGTTACTCAATGCATTTAAGATAAAGTATGGAAAATCCACCCCTCTATATCCACAGGCTAATGGACAAGCAGAAGCAACAAATAAGACAATTGCAGATGTATTGAAGAAGAAATTAGAAGAACATAATAGAACATGGTGCGAACAGGTGCATAATGCAGTATGGGCTTACAATACAACTAGGCGAGAAGCTACGGGAATGTCACCTTTTTGTTTAACATATGGAGTTGAAGCTGTGCTACCAACAGAAGTCGTTATTCCAACAACAAAAAGAGAAGCTTGGGAGAAAAACCTTAGTGTAGGAATGATTTTAACCAAACTTGATGAATTAGAAGAAAAGAGAGAAAAAGCACTACAACATATGGAAAATTACCAGTGAAGATTAGCCCGAGAGTATAATAAAAGTTTCAAAAAACGTGAATTTCAACCAGGGGATTTGGTGATGCGAGAAACACCAATATATCAGCGAGAAAATGGCGGAAAACTCGCAAGAAAATGGGACAGACCTTATATAATTAAAGAGATAGTTGGAATGGGGGCATATAAGTTGATGGACCCAGAGGGTAGAGATGTGGGTCAAAAGCTTGGGAGACCATGGACCATATTATATCTAATGAAGTATTACCCATAAAAGATTTTGGGAAAGGGTAGATTGCAAAGCAATGTATGATTGAAAAAAAAGGAATATTTGCGAAAATCTTATAAAAGAGAAGTTTCAAAATTACAAACATTCAAAACAAAATGACAATCTGCGAAAATTTCGCAGAGATTAATAACATATTAGAATGGGGCGAACCTACTATGGCGTGCATCCTAGTTCGCGAGATTAAAATTTTTCAAGAGGCAAATGTAAGACCTAAAGTGCGTCATAGAAGGGGGTACATGTTGCATGGCTCAGCGAAAAGGTTTCACCGCTACTGGAACCTAAGTCATGGAGATTTGGGGTCAATAAAAACCCATCCAGGAGAGGCACCTTGGATTCTAAACTTAAGCATATGACTTGAGTTGGGCGACTAGGGTAATAAGGACTCTCCTAAGGAGTACAGAATATGACCAAGGCATCGAGGTACACGGTTGAGTCAAGAGTGCCCGGGGCGTCTGGAGCATACCTTGCCATTCTTGACAAGTCTTGGCTATGATGCACTCGGCCTGAAGAAAACCCCACTTAGGGTGCAGTCTCGTAACCATGAGCCATATATGCAAAAGGGATAAGAGGATGCGAAAACAACTGGTTGTTGTCAAGACTGGATGGGAGGATCTAGTCTTGTATGGTAGAAGTACGTCTCCTTGAATGGGAAACCAGGGGGAAGATAAGGGCGGTACCCTCCATTAGGGAGCTGATAAGTGTCTTAAGACACAAATTTCATGAGGATTTTTACTCATGGGAGTATCAAGGCTTGTCATATTTGTGCGACAATCCTGAAGAGGCAATAATACAAGAGAAAAAGATAAGTCGAGATCAATGGGTCATTACATGCAAGTGTAAGGACGTCCTACGATTTCGTCGCAATACGACAATGTCATGGGGATTTATTTTCGCAACACTTTTTTAGGCCTGTCATATTGTCGCAACAAAAATCATAAAAGAAAAAGACTAAGGCAAGATCAAGGGGTTTTTGCATGAAAATGCAAATACGTCCTGCGATTTTGTCGCAATGACAAGAGGTGGCAAAATAAGACCTTTAACTAGGAAGGAAAAATAAGACCACATGACAAAACATAAAATTTATAAAAATTAACTATTCTCTGTGCAGGAATAATTTGTTCATCGCAAGAAAGATAATGAGAGGCAAGTATAGGAATTAATAAACCAAATATCATTATCTTTCTTGCAAGCATACAAAATACTAAAAGAGCAAATGAATCTCAAAAGTTGACTGAAGTACATTATTCGCAAGAAAGAAAGAAAAAGAAGTAATTCAAGAAATTAAAACTAAAGCTCAGACTTCAGTGTTAGTTTCGCCAGAAGGAGATAGTGGACGTTCTTCGCCAACTTCATCATTTTCGCCAGAATTCTCCTTATTCTGATCTACTTTGGCTTCCTCTTCATTTGGGTTGTCACCAATAGTTGACTCATTTATTCTAGATTCTTCTTCATCTGGGGCATCACCAACATTTGTTTCTTTAAGAGGGATTTCTTCCTCATTTACGAAATCTTCTTGAGAAAAAGCTTCTTCACCACTTTCATAGTCAAAATCGCTATCAGCAACACGGGGAATTTCATCGTCATCTACTTCCAAAGGTTCGACTGATACAGGAAAAAGAGACTTGGACAACAAGATGTCATTCACTAGAACTTCAGCTTTGAGATGGACTTGGCAAAGAAATTCCTTCTGATGGTTTCTATCTTGAATATCCTTGAAGTAAGCAAGATAATCAAATCTCCTTTCTTCTCGATCACTGGAACAAGCAAGATGAGAGGCAAGTAATGCATTCTCTTTGCAAATTTTAGCCAGTTTAGACTCCAAGACAGAAATGGAAGAATGAAGCTTTTTCTCAAACTCTGTGAAAAAACAGAATACAAGAAGTTCATTAAGATGAAGAATTCGCAAATAAATATTACATAAAGATTTAACAGAGATAAAAGACGGTTGAGGCATTCAAATTTGTATAACTACCTTCCTTTTGTGAAACAAGATACTAAGTTAGAGCCAAACAACTATCTTCAAAGTGGTCCATTGCATCATCAAATTTATCTCCGACTAAACCTTTCAAGCGAGATTGAAAATTCTTTTCTTTAGAAATAAGTGAGGCGTTTTCCTTTGCAAGAGAAGTATATGATTCTTCTAGTTTGGAGTATTGGTCCTTGAGTTGACTTGCCTTTGCACTTAAAGCTATTCTACCTCGGATAAATTCATCCCTCTCAGCAGCAGATGACTCTTTTATTTATTTAACTTTACTTCTCAAAGAGCAAAGAGACTGTTCTTGATCATTACATACTTTTTGACAAATGTTATGTATCTGCGAAGAGATCGCCACTTTATTTAAAAGAGCTCATTTTTCTTGAGATAAGGTCTTATTATCATCTGATAAAGTTTCCATCTCCAAATTAGCCTTAGTTAAAGAATAAGAAAGACGAGATATTTCACTACTTAATAAGTTTTGCTTCTGAACTAATTGAGCATTCTCTTTGGTAAGATTATATATTTGATCGACATAATATGTATGAAGCTTATCCAATTGATTATATTGATCCATACAAATATCTCTGTCCACACGGGCTTCTTCAGCGAGGTATTTAAATTGATATCTCTCCATTATTCGTTTCTGGTTTAAAACTTAAAGGCGAACAAAGGATTTTAAGAAAGTTGAATACAGAAAGAACAAATTTATTGAAAAGGATAAATTAAGAGAAAAGTTAAGAAAGTTGTACCTTGTAGCTCCTTATTCTTCTTGCGAAGGTTATCACAATCTAGCAAGGCATTTTGGAACTTTTGGCTCTCAAGACGAAGATTGCTACATTCCAAAGTCTTGGTTTGGAGATTCTCTTTCAAAACTTCAATTTTTTTCTCCAGAGCTATTTGCGAAACATTTCTATCAGAACCAAAATATTTACTAAAAATCTCGCAGACGCCGGACTTGGTAGGATCAGTATGAGACTTCTTAACATCATCCAGAACATCAGATAACACTTTAAAAGCAATATCTATCCCTTCCATAGTTTCTTTACAAAAAGGAAGAGATTCAGATGAAGAAGTGGTGATGATAGAAGATGAAGGAATTGGATCATTATTCATGATAGATGTATCGTTTGAAGGTGAGGTTTGAGGAGGATCAATAATTGTGATTAAAGAGGAGTCGACTTGAGAAGCATTAACAACAGGAGAAGGGTTAATAAGAAAGGTATCATCCACAAGAAGATTAGTTGAAGGGGTAAAATCTGAGACAACATTTTCGCGATTAAGAAGTAAGGATTCATTTTTCGAATGTATCACTGGAGATTCAGTTTGTGAAGGTATCGCAGGAGATTCAGTTTGCGAAGGTATCGCATGAGATTCAATTTGCGAAGGTATCGCAGAGAGTTGAAGGGATAAGTCAAGAAAATTGAACAGAATTTTCAATGGTCTTAAGATTGCGAGATTTCTTGGGGGGCTTGTTGGCATCTCCATCACCCTGCGAATAACAATACAGATAAGAAACAGAGGCAAAAATATTGTTATTAAAAGAATATGTATTTCTTACTACCTTGCGATTCGCAAGCTTTCTTTTGCTTGCAGCGACTTTAGGCTACGAATCTTAAGGAGCATTAGTGTTTTGGACTGAAAATTTGATATTAGGGGTAATTTTGGTGTAACAGAAACAATATGGGAATTACATAGAGTTGAATAAAGTCAGATAATATAACTTCAATAAACAAGATCAGTTTCAACAAAATCAGAAGAAAATCTACCTTGATGACTCCATGAAAGCAGTAGCAGATGAATCTTCAAGATCGGTTGCAGATGATGAGAACTTACGGAGAGCGTAAAGATGAGGAAGGTGGAGAAGTAAAAGAAGAAAATTATCTCTCTACTAGATCCCTACTTAAATAGGCAAAAGAATGGTGACTGGATGACAATAAACGTACCGGTGAGTAGAGGAGTATTTGACACGTGTGGTCGGTTATACTTAAGTCACGGAATCTTGTCGGGAGAAGAATATGGAAACATGAACAGCTGCGGCATTCTGAAGTAAAAATTCTCATGATATTCTCCCCTTCGCAGAGAAGACATGAGAAGAGGAAAGATGTAGGATCAAAATATCGCAACAAACATACTTGCGAAATCTTCATCAACAACGTTGCAAAGACGTCGCAGAGTGATTTCAGAAATGACATAACAGGTGACGACAGCGTAAACATGAGAAAAGTGTGATGATCTAGCGAAATTTAGGATGTTTCGAATTTTAACATTTGTAAGCTTGCGAAATACCGCAAGTCGGATCCGAAAATAAAAGATAGATTAGTTGTCATCCACTATGTAATACCCTATATAAAAGAGATGAATAGGCTCAAAGAAGGGAAGATTTTTTTTGAGTGTTGAGAAAGTTTTGAGGAGAGATAAATTCCAAAACAGAGTTGTATTTTAATTCCACTTCCTTCTTGTAACATTTCTAGATTCAATTAATAAAAAGTGTTGTTGTTAATCTTAAGAAATGTGTTGATTGTGATGAATTCTTATGAGGGATGTGTTGTAGGATTTCATGTAACTACAATTGTCTAACAATCTGATCTTGATGGTGATATACTGAATCATGATTTTGGTGGAGCACTTCATGTGTATGATGTTATTGTTATTGATTAGGGTTGTTCTTACGTCGTCTTCTCCAATGAGTTTGGCGAGGTTAGGATAACACTTGCTTCCTGATGCACTAATTGTTGAATGCTTTAATTAATTATTCTTTCTTTAAATTATTGTTATTATTTTAGAACAATGAAGCATGTTAGTGATTACGTGGGAGTTATATGTTTCCATTAGGCACCCCTTTCGGGATGATGTGCTCACTCATTATCACTACTATGTTTTTCAGTTATCAGAAGAGATAGTGCGCTTGAAGATATTCGTTTCCTTAGTTTAAAGCTTTAGCTAATTAAGAACGTTTCACATATTATGTGTGTGTGTGTCTATAAAATAACACATTAATATATTTATATAACTTGAGAGTCTATCTTTTAAAATGTATCCCAGGGTTTAGGATTTTTCTTTGATATGAATTATGTAGTATGATTCTCAAACTCGATAATTTTATATTTGATGATTCAATTAGATTTTAATCTTGTTAGCTAAGTAGGCTTAGTATTTGGGGCGTCACATATAGGTACACGCATCTCCTACAATTCCACATCCTCTCTCCCTACAAAGATAATATGTTTAAGTAAAAGTTTGAAAGAACTCTCCCCAGTTGATGTCATTCTCGAAAGAACAACATGAATGACCTTGAATCTAATGACAAAAGAAAGATTTTCTTAGACATTAACAAATATACTCGTCAGTCAAGAACAAAGTAGATTTGTGATAGACGTATTTATGTGTCTATTTTGATCTCGATTATCTATTTTGTTAGTACCCATTTTAGTATTTATTTGATTTTTTTATATCTTTGTTGGTGTTTTTGGAGAGATAAGCTTTTGCGGAGAAATCGGTTCGAAAAGTGGCATTTGAACTTCATGAGAAAGGCACCCCAGATTTATGCTAAAGGCACCCAGAGGAGTTGATAAAGGTACCCTGAGAAAAGTACAAAGACACCCAAGTTTGGTTATTCACACCCCAGGATATGTGTTATTTACACCTGCCAAACGGATAAGGGGAAACCCTGGTGCAACTACTATTGGCACCCTCTCAGCGGATAAGGGGCACCATCTTCTACATTTGAAACCTGAAATTTGGCGAGAAATTTTCTTTCATTATGCGAATTTTTCAGAGCAGATTTGGACAAGATTTCTTGAGACTCAATTATGGAGTTGGATTAAATTAGGCATGTTAGGGATAAAAAAAAAAGGCTTAATATGGGTATTTGGGTCGAATAAATTGGGCTATATTACTGTTTTTGGAGAAAACAAGGGAAGATAAATACTCGTGTCCCTGTTGATTATTTTGGGAAGATTCTGAAGAGTTTAAAGCAAGATCAAATTGTTACCAAAACATTAGGGATGTGTACGTGCACTGGAGTTTAAAAATAGGAATAAAAAATACTCGGAATCGTTAAGGACAACACTAAGTGATGTCCTTAACGACTATTAAGGACATCACTAACCTATCTAAATGGATGGAAGCATCTTAGTTGTTGGAGTTGAGGAACCCAAAAATAGAGTTTATTTATAAAAGCACAAAGCTCGGGAGTTAGAAATAACATGGTAGTTTCACCGTATCTCGGAGTCGTCACCATATCACTTTCTGTTTTTATTTTATTTTTTTGAAAAATTATATGTTTCTCTAAGTGATTTGGTGGGGCACACGCATCAAATTATTACCACCGCTGGGATGAAGTAGAGTGATTGAGTTACTAAAAAAAAAGACCAGTCCAATCAGACCAAACAGAATAAATTTAAAAAAATAAAAAATAAAATAACACTTGGATAGCATTATGTGTGTGTTCTCCCTTTCACTGTCGCCTAAAAAAGCGTGGAACGCATGATCCACGAGAATTACCATGTAATCTCCTGACAAGAAGCATGTGCATGGATCCGCAAAATTTAATCATGTTGTTAGTTACCAAATAAAAAAATTGTTAATGTTCAGTGAATAAATCGACCGCTGGTTCCCTTGTATATGCCAGCTGAGTTGATCTAGAATTAAGATTATCGACCACTGGTTCCGTTGTATATGTCATTTGTGTTGATATTAGTTCAGACATGTAACTCAATATGTTAGGATTCTTAGGTTCGTTCTGGAAGTGGCCTTCAGAAAAATATGGGAAACACCGTTCGCTTTAGTCAACATCATTGAAAACCATCCATTATCTCCATATCCATATTCTTATTCTATTCACATGTGATTGTGGTTTGTTGACTCCAGATATTGATGTCCATATTGCGACTATCTGAGTATAGCTATGTCACTCGCATCGGGGTACTTCCTCCTGTAGTCAGTGAGAGTATGCCAACCAAGTAGATTCTTTAGTGCCGCTCCAAGGTTTTGCATAGATAGCTAGGGTTTGGAGTAAACGTTTTGTGGGTATATCTCTAGTAAACCCTCTCGAGTCTATAACTCGGTCACTAGGTCCACATAGGGGTTTAAAGGCTTGTTGCGCACGTTAAGTGCAACCGCGATGCCTGCGACAGTGAGTTAGGATATTATTTTGTAGATCTGATTTTCTCAGGACTAGCTAATAATAAGTTTGAGGTATTTGATAGACGCATTTATGTATCTATTTTGATCTCGATTATCTATTTTGTTAGTACCCATTTTTGTATTTATTTGATTGTTTTATGTCTTTGTGGGTGTTTTTGGAGAAATAAGCCTTTATAGAGAAATTGGTTCGAAAAGTGGTATTTGAACCTCCGGAGAAAGGCACCCCATATTTATGATAAAGGCACCCAGAGGAGTTGATAAAGGTACCCTGAGAAAAGTACAAAGACACCCAAGTTTGGTTATTCACACCCCAAGACATGTATTATTTACACCTCTCAAATGGATAAGGGGCAACCCCAGTGCAACTACTATTGGCACCCTCTCAGTGGATAGGGGCACCATCTTCTACATTTGAAACCTGAAATTTGGCAGGAAATTTTCTTTTCTACTGCTGCTGCAGAATCGCTCTACAGCGATCGTTAATGCTCCACAACTACCCCAAACAGAAGTGTAGTTATGAAAAAAATATTATTTCATCGTCAAAAACTATTCTCTAGGCCAGTTATGAAAAAAGAGAGCAATTAATGCCGTATGACTCAATATAATAATAATTATTTCCCTAGCCATGTACGGACGGAGATATTAAAGTTCACTAGTTATTCCCTGGCGATTACGCAATCAAGAAGGAAAGAAGATTCCTAGAGAATATCTTACGGAATCCTGTAGAAGTATTTTTCACAAAAATATAATCATTGAGAAATCAATATTAAAATTCTCAAAGTACTTTACTCCTGTTTTGCAAGAGTTAAGATCTTAACCTATGAGAAAATATGAGAAATATGTTATAATCACTAAAATATGATAGCTAAGAACAAATCTCACAAAATAAGCAGTACATATATATAATCCATGAAGATTAGGTATTGCAAATCATCTTCCAGAATAAAATTTAATCAAATAAACTTCAAACATGCAAGATAAATAGCTAACACATAAAAACTACTCAAAAAGCTAGTGTTCCTCCTTAAATAATAATAATAAATTCTACAAGGAGTTAACCAGTAAAAAGATCCTTGAAGAATGTTGTATCATCAATGAACTCATTGTCATCAACGGGCATCAGAACATAATGTTTATGAATAAGAGTGTTATGTCCTTCAAACCGATTCAACTATTGTTTGACAAGTTCTCCTTGAATCTCGAAAGATTTCTGTAGAATTTCCTTGAAACCCTGTACTTCCATCTTGATCTTCTTAAGTTCTTCAAGAATATTTGCAAACCTTTGTTGATTTGAGCATGTTCTTCCTTTTTTTCTTAAAGAGCTAATCTTTCTCCTTAGGGAAGGATTTCTCTACATCCTTAGTTGTAAAATCAACAACCATCGGTACACAGGTTTAAGCATAAGAGATCTAGCTCGAAGACTCAATAGCTCAAAAAATAAAATTTTGAGTATGTAACTTGTTCAAAAGCACAAATATATAGAACTTCAAAAGACTTTGTGTTTTGGAAGAGTTCCAAAAATAATGAGAGATTAAAAAGGAATATTATCTAAACCGCTAAGTTCTGGAACCAACATAATTCTTTATAAAAGAAATTTGTTTATGAACCAAATAACAAACTAAAAGGTGAAAAACAATTTTACCATTGTGCATGGGCTAAGTCTTTACAATATCATTACTTGAAATATAATGTGAAGGGAGTGTATGCGATAAGTTTCGAGAAAATGGAATCTTTGAATATTCAAATCAAAGTATAGTCTTAGTTTGTCAGTAGTTCCCTTGGATCATGTTCTCGTCCCTTGCTAAGGAGTTAGATATCCAGGGAGAACCAATAATGTTATAAGATTATACTTTCATCAAATCACTTGACTTTTTGAAAATAAAGTGAGAATAAATTTTGAGCTTTCAGTTACGTAACCGAGTCAAAAACCAGAATAATTGAAATTGACTAGATTTGTACGGAGCAAAGCTCAACATGAAATATTGTTATTCTATTTTTGCTATGGAAAGATCTGGCAAAGAATTTTAACCCCGATTATGTAATGAAAAGATGAAAATTTAAGTAATAAAATTCAAGACACAAACTAGGAAGTTTGTCCCAAATCCTTGGAGGTGCATAGTTCTTGTCTCTTTTAAGAGCGCATGAGACAAGAAAACACCTTTTCAACACAATTAATATGTATGATGGGTCTTCAAAAAGTTTGTTAAGATTAATGTGTGTTAGGGTGAGTGTAAGTAACCTCACCACTAGATTCCTGCACATGTTTGTCAATCTCTATTTTTATTGATTGTTTAAAAATCTAGATATCTTATTTCCTTTAGGTTTATCCTTTCCCTTAGGACCAATCACACTTTGAGGAAAAGTAGGGGAAAAAATTACATACCTTAGATGGGTTTGACTTGTGGAATAGTTTAAGCACGTTTATCAATAGACTATCCCTCCATTGCAGTTTGTTGACATACCTAACTTTTTGTTTGTACTTGAAGCATTGTTTGAGTTCGTAACCTTCAATGGTACAATAAGGGCATGTTCGGCTAAGAGGAGGTTCTGGAGAACTTTTCGTTTCAGCTGATAGACACACTTGAGATATTCCCGAAACATCAGTAATAGGATTTCATTAGACAGTGAAAAATTCATTATATCCTCAAAAAATATGGATGATGGGCCTTCAAAAAGTTTGTCAAGATTAATGTGATTATTTCTACAATCATCAAAATTAGTTACTGTTAGAGAATTGCTCGGTTGAACCCACCAAGCATTGGTATGTCAAGTTTGGTTGTCATATTTTAGTAAATCAAAACTCATTTAAAGAGTCGCTTGATTATGTATTAGAGTCAACTTGGTATAGGTTAAACTATAAAGACTAGGATATGAGACATACAAGTATTACTCAAAGCCTTGAAGAATGTGAAGAAGTAAAGAGTTATATCGACGACATCATCCTTCCTCTTGAGGTTAATAATATTTTGACTTGAACTGTTTCATTCCTAACGTATATTTCAAGTCGTGCTATATTGAAAACATAGCTGCGAAGCTGTGAATGATTATACTCTAGTTAGACATAGTATTAACGAATTATAATACGAAGTATAACGCTTATCTTTTGAACTTCGTATATAAGACATTGACATAATCGTATGAATGCTGCTGTGATTATGTGTATGGGTAAAGGTGCAGATTTCATACTAGGAAACAATGCTTGCATTTGTTTAAAGGAAGTACATTCATAAACTTGTTCTGAGAATCGAATGGGAAATCGCTAGGCTTATTGGTATTGTTATTCATTACATATCTTTGGATTACCAATATGTGTGTATTAGTAGAACCGATCATAGTCTATTATGTATCTTGGTAAAACTATTCGCAATGCCTGACTTATATATTAGTATGACTTTTATTAGTGCAACTGATCCTAAGTAATCACCTAAGATGGTATGATTGATATTTGTAATTGGTGTGACCGATACTAGTAATTGGTGTGACCGATCACAAAAGAGTTGTAAAATCGATCCTTGTAATTGGTGTAACCGGTCCTAGTAATTGGTGTAACCGATCCTAGTAACTGGTGTGACCGATCACAAGTAATACCATGAGTATATGGTAACCGGTCCTGGTAAGTGATGTAACCGATCCTGGTAACTGATGTAACAGGTCCCAGTAACCATATGGAGGTAGAACCGATCCTTGTGTTTGGTAGAACCGTAAAACCATGACTGTGATTTGATATTTGATCAATCACATAGTTCTTGGAAATTAGATGAACCAATTCTAAACTCGTTTGGAAGTGTGGTAAATCAGTTCCAAGATTGTAAATATGAAAATGGATTTACAAAGAAAAAGATGTCGACATACTTTGAACATGTTTAGTAATTCTTATCTTTTATTGTTCAAAGATATTCCTTAATAACTCAAGGAGATCCCAAACCGAAATAAATTAAGAATCTTTTAATTAAGATTATTAATTTTATATGCTTTTAATTACCATCAATTAAATGCATATCTCTGGAAAATAAAAATTGGTAATGTGCATTTACTAATTGGAGATTTTCTACTGATATTTCAGAAGATATTAGACAGAGCATTTCCAGGAATTATGAAAACCGATTTGGGAATTTATTGCATTTCTTGAGAATATTCGGTTTTGGAAATTCCTTGGTGTCCAAACATCCTTGGTCTATAAATACCTAAGTTTCCATTTCGAGAAAACTAATCCTAAGAACCAGCAACACTACGTTTTTGTGTTGTTACTGGTGGAGCCGTATATTCAGATAAGAGAGTAACCTAATTAGGCAAAATCTCTTACGACCGGTCGTTTAAAGACTTCTTTGGGATCAAGAATCTCTACGAGTACCGTTGGTGGGAAACTAGATAATTATAGTGTTATTAGTTTTCGATTGGTTTGATTGACTAACGGTTGTTAAACTTTGAGTGCACCTAGTTTGTTTATTCTTGAGAATCTTCTCTTCTGATATAAGATTCACTCAAACTAGATCGAAGTGTCGACGGGATCTTTAGAACTGTTTATAGATCTAAATACGTCTTGTGATAATCCATTGTTAACAGACTCCGTTCTGTGCGTGATTGATCACAAAAGATTCAAGTTGTGGTGTGCAGGTGTTTACTGAAGATCTAAGAATATTTGAAGACAAATAAGATTTCTTATTGGTTTCATAATCTTTGGTTTGCAGAAAACTTGATCGGTTGGGATCCAAATATAACATCTTATAGATTTGATTGATTAGTTGCGTAGATCGGTGTCACTATATAGTATCTTGATAGACTCTATATTGGTTGTTTTCTTAGTCTAAACACGACTACTTTGGTAGTGTTGAATAGATAGATCTAGAATCCGACAAAGGAGTTTATTGGAGTAAACAGAAGAGCCTTTGTCAAACTCATATCACTGATATTGAATAGATTTGTTACCAAACAGATTTGTTGTTCCTTTACTGTTTGGAATACAAACCAAAGGAATTATTCCAGTGCGTGCACTTATCGAATGTCATAAGCGCAGGGATACTGAAAAAACTAGGTGAACTATAGGTTTAGTTGCTTGGTCTCAACTATACGAAGTTGGTTTAGATTTTTCATAACGGCTTAATTCTGAGAGTATTCATTTCTGGACTAGGTCCCGTGGTTTTTCTGCATTTGTAGTTTCCTCGTTACAAAAATCTTGTTTGGTCATTTACTTTTGTTTTCCTCAATTATAATAATTATTATTATAATATAAAGTAAATTACAAAAACGTTAATTCCATATTACTTGATATTGATCCTATAGAGTTTGGTTAAGTACGAAACTATTATCAAGTAATCACACTTTGATTGTTGTATTGTCTCGATCTAGTATCCATAGACGATCACATAAAGTGTGAATACCGATTCGTTGTATTGTCTCGACTCATTCCATAGACAAACACTTTCGGTAAGAGGACTTATAGGTGGAAAAGTTTTAGATTGAGGTATATTTGGGTACCCTCGTCTTCTCAGATACTTTAGCCAAAAGTGTTATGCTTGAATTACCCTCTTTTTCTGAATCAAGAGTTGCTGCAAGATCCTTGTTACTAGTGTATTTTCTTCAATTTTGACACTCTTTAGAAAAGTGACTGAATCCCCTATACTCGAAGCACTTAGGCATATCCTCATCATCACTATCATTATCCACCTTTTTATATGGAATACGATCATATGGCTTTGTTGATGGTGATGACAAAAATTTCTATGACAACCGTTTATTCCTCTTCTTGAGAAGATCTCTAAACTATCTTGTGATGAGGGAAACCGAATTTTCAAGATCCTCATATGATAATTCGATAATAAGATCTTTCTCAAAGTTTCCAACACTTTCAATTTTATCAAGTATTTCAGTGTTCTTGAGAGCTTTAAAGGAAATATGTTAATCTATTGATTTGCCATTGTTAACAGACTCGGTTTTGTGAGGAAAATCAATATAAGAATCAAGTTTTTTTTTTTTTGCATGTTGTTACTTTGAAGATTAAATCGAAGATTGAAGACTTTGAAGATTTGAAGACTTTGTTCTTATGTTTTGATCTTGGTGTGACTTTCTGTGACTTGATTTTCAGGATTTCAAGGTTGTTTATTTAGATATGCACAAGCCGTTTGAGATCTACAAGTTGTTTGTGATTTTATCGTAAACCTTGTAATCAAGATTGATTATTTTGGTAATCATTGTCTTGTTTGATCTTGTATCCTAGGAGCTTCGGATCTGTAACAGATCCTAAAAATAGAAGATCTGTAACTGTGTTTTTATCATATGTTTCGATATTGTGATTAGAAAGTGAGTTTGGTTACCAAATAGTTTTGGTCCTTTACTGTTTGGAATGCGATCCAAATGAATCTTGTTTCACCAGTTGAAAGATTGGTAGCAGAAGTTATTGTGAACCATTAAGAAGATCTATTAGATCTAGTCCTAAAGAGAAAATCTGTTCTGCTAGGATATATAATATTCTAACGTATATTGAGAACTTCGGTTCTGCTAGATGTTATCAAAACAATAATACTACTGAAGATGAGTAACTAGAAATTTAGATTGCTTGGTATCGTCTACATGAAGTTGCAGGTTTACTTTTTGTAGCATCTTAATTCATTGAGTATTCAAAACTAGACTAGGTCCCAGGGTTTTTCTACAAGATTGTAGCTTTCCTCGTTAACAAAATTCTGGTATGTGCTTTACTTTATTTCCTCATTATAATTGTCTTTATATTATAATTAAAGTAAATACACTTATACGTTAACTAGGCACTTCATATTGATCCTTTAGTGTTTCGGTCTTGTACTGTAACTATTATCATGTGAACATCTTGTTGTTGTATTATCTCGATCTTGTATCCATATACGATCACACATGGTGTATTTTGATTCGTCACTTGGCTTTGATTTTTCACATTGTTAGTCCAGTCCGGACTAACCATGTTCCAAGTGGACACCGTGTTGAAATATTCCTTTAGTGATTGTTGTTTAAAGAGGTTTATATACGGTGGTTCTTGAATAGGTTGTGATCAAACAAAAAAGTTGTGGTTCACTTGGTTACCTTCATCATTTCACACCCACGAAGAAAAAGAAGAAAGTAATATATTTTACCAGCCTGGCTGCTTCAGCTCTGTTCCTTGAAGGAGATTTACGAGACGACGCGCTATTGTACACAACTACTATGGATGAAACAAATGCTCTATGATTATGTCATTAATATTCCAACTATGATTATTCTCTGTGATAACTCCAGTGCTATTCGACTAACAGAGAATCTGGTGGAACATTATCGTACTAAACACATTGATATTCGATATCATTTTATACGAGAATTATATGAGAATATGATTATAAAAACTAGAATATGCTGCTTCTGAACTATAACAAGCTGATATTCTTACCAAACCACTAGACATAGCAACTTTCGAAAATCTTAGAAAGTCTATTGGTGTTGTGAAGGTACATTAGTACCTTGTTGTTTTCGGTTTAGGCTTTTACTAATGGAATGTATTAGCTAAAACCGGTTTCAACCTTTCTCTGGTAAAGGTTGTTTTGGTTGTTGTTCTTTTGTTTTTGCAGGGGGAAAATAACTAACAGGGGGAGAGTTCTTACTAAACCGGTGCTTAATGATAATTCTTTGTGGGGAGAGTGGTTATGGAAATCGAGGGAATAATTATGCTTATAATCTTTCCTGATATGAAAAATAATTTAGTTCTGATCTTAGTTTGTCATGTCGAAAAGTAAGGTACGATTTTTTTTGTTAGTTAATCGTTTTCCTGTTAAGAAAAGATGATTTAATTGCCTATTATTTACTTTTTCTTAACGAAATATGCTGCAATTATTATATTTCCATTATGATGTATGAATTATTATATTTCAATTATTTCCGGTTAAGAAACTTTGTCAATTCTGATTATTATTTTTCGCTTAACGAATAAGGGATCATTTCTTTTAATCTCTTTGAATTCTGATAAGTAAAATTGAGTTAATTTTAATCTTAGTTTAAACTTGTCGAAATTTAGGATTCGGTTATTCAAGTCTAGTCGATTCCTTGATGAAAAAAACTAGTTAACTAACCTAGTTTTTGTTTTGTCTAAAAGAAGGTACAATTGTTTTAAGAATAGTTAGAACTTGATAAGAGAAATTGAGTTAATATCTCTTTTGAGTCTTATCAAATAAAGCGATTATACATACATAATCGGTTTGGTTTGTAACTAAGTTATCTTAGTTGACCAATCAGACTAAGGGGAAGTTGCTTCGGGTAATGTTTCCTTCATGACATAATAAAACAAGATTGCATAGGAAGTTTCTATTTTAGTGATACCGACTTGACTTGTTTCCATTTCTATCGTTGCTTTCAAGTCGTTTAAGATTGAAAACGTAACATCCGAGGTTATATTTAATTATCTAGTATTAGACTTGGTCATTTTTTTTGTTATCAAAGTGTCAAGGAAGAATATTTGATTACGAAGTATAACGTTTATCTTTTGTACTTTATAAATGCGACATCCACATAATCTATGTAACTTGTTACTTGATTGTGTGTTGAATATATGTGTGATTTCATCCTAGAAAACTATGTTTGATTACATATGTTTAAAGGAAGTACATATACGAAACTTGTTTCTTAATCGAAAAGAAATCAATATGTGTTTTGGTCCGTTTTTTTATGAAGATCTATTGGATGACCAATTCGAACCTAAGGTGAGAACTTTGGTAGAACTTGTAGCGCCCCCAAAGCTAGCAGCTTACTAATCCAAGAGATTAACTAAATAAAGAGGCACTAAGGATCTAAACCATATACTTAAGCATTCAATTAAGAAATCTGCTACAAAACTTAACCCAAAAACTAATCCCTCTTTGAATTATATATATATTCAAGAACTCCTCTCAAATGATACATATACAATAGTCATTCAGCTTACAAACAGAATATACAACATAATAAACATAACCGAAGTTAACAAACTAACAAACCCAACTCCTTGAAGCTTTCGCTGCGCAACTCTGATCTGTCTCTGAAACTGAAACTGGGAATAGGTGAGCAAATCATCCGTAATTGGGGTTCCCAGTATAAATAACATTTAGCTTTCAAGTAACCACTGATATGATTTGGAAACCAATTCCCAAAACACTAAAATATAACCAATTCACAGAGTTAAACAATCATGTATATGGAACTAACTCCTTCTTCAAACAATGTATCTATATTGGTATGACCAATTCCTTACACATCTATTAGCATATATTAGTGTCGACCAATTCCTTACACACCTATTACGTATAAAAGCTCGAAAGTAAGTAGATATAAATGAAGGAGCGAATCCTATATACCACAGATGGAAATTCTCATTTTCCAAGCATTCAGATGGAAATTATTATTTCCCAAAAATTCATAAAGACAAACAAATCATTACAATTCCTTTCCAAGAAATGGAAAGATTAAAAGAATCAACAGTACTTTCGAAATTTAAAATAAAATAATGCATGGAATACACAATCAGACAATGCATGAATTTGTTAAACATAAACTCTTGTAAAATAAAATGTCAGAACCCTGGTTTAATTGTGTTTATTTTGTCTAGTTTGTTTTTGTTTGTTAGGAAGAGATGTTAAGGGCTAACCACTTGTTTGGGATGTACCTTGCTATGGGTTGTCCAGCGATTAAAGGCGCCTAGTAGTATTTTGAATTGTACGGACCGTTGTGGTCTCATGCTACTCACACGAGTGGGGTGAGTGAGTGTCTTCTTATCCTGATCTTTGTTGTTAAGCTGGATATGAAAAAGTAAATCTAAAAACTCTTCTCTGAGTTCTCTTCTTCCTCTCAAACCCTTATTCTCTAGTCTTGGAGCTAATTTGTAAGGTTAATCCTTATAATTGGTATCAGAGCAGTCGATCTGCATTGCCTATGAACCAGGGTCCTGCCATAAAACAACAATAATCACAAAAGAATTAAATGTAAATTCCCACCTCTTTTGATGATAAGCCACACTTACCTCGAGATCCACGATCCACTGGTTCATCCTTTGAATCGATTGTTGTTAATGAAGACTAACTGTTAATCACACAAAAACTCTAAGAATCTAACCAAAATGGATCACATAAGAATCATATAAGTCTATTTAATGGTTCTAAGCCCATTTTTGACTTTACACCCTTTTCATTCTCTATATTTAACATAGCTAAGGTTTACTAATTGAATTGGGTTTGTTTTATAGTCCATTTGCTAAGTCTTATGAATATATACAACTCTGTAGATGGAACCAAAGGCTAATTCGGACCACAAGTGGTCTGAATCATCAACATAAGATAACTAGTTCTAAGCCCAAGTTCTCTAAATAGGTCCATTAACCAAAGGCATGGTCCAACTGGTTAGCTGATGGTCTTTAACGGTCAGAGGGGTCAAGTAACGGTCAACGTCCATCCAAGGTCAAGTCCTGGTCAAAGCCCAAAGGTTAACTCGGTCAACGGTCCACTGAGTCAAATAAGGAATCAGTGAGTCAACTCAGGTTCAACAAGGTTCACTCAACTCAGTCAAACATTGAGTCAGCTAAAATAGCTTAGTCAGACATCTGACTGGCGGGAAAACTCAAGGCTAAAGCATGTGCAAAGGCCAAAAGATGAACTACACCATAATGGTGCATCACAAGACTTAACACACTAAACTAAGCTCAAAATGAACAATATTCCTCCCTGGCATAGCTTCATTTCCAACTCTACTTCATTAATATTTCAAATCTACCAAACTAAAATTATATATTCATTCTTAAACAAACTTTGAATTTCAATCAGAAACGCAAACTAAGTTTACCTGCAACTGCAGCTCTAAGCTCCTACAAGAGAGATTCAACTCCACACACTCATCTAACCCTCATTCCAAAACCTCAATCACATAATTTTCTTTTGCTAGATCAGAAACCTTATAGTTCAATCCACTAACTGCAGGTTATCTACAGATCTCATACACATCCATTCTATACTCCCTGCACATTCAGTTTCTTTCTATAACATCAACTAACCCATTTCAGTTCAACTCTTTACAATGAACACAAACAGTTCATTCATATTCTTCATCTGCAACAGTTAACACATAATTCAATACCCAGTTTCAACTCAGGCAACACAAGCCACTAAAACTGATCACCATTATTCATATTAACTGTAACCACAAATCATTACCACCACTACTCGTATCTCAATATAATAATCCACAACTATGAATCCATTCTAACTTTCCATTGCAGTTACTCATTTGTCACATGTATACTTTCATACATTCTCCTATTTCATCCAACTAGACCTCAATTCAAACAACACTACTTAACTATTATCCTTTTGAAAATCACTACAAACCAACACAGTCCTCATCAGTTCAACATCCACTCAAATCTCTACACAATAACCTTCTATCTAACTCAACTTGTATCATCTTAAACATCCACCTAAATTCAGTTTCATATAAACCCGACAATTCAAAGATTCAATCTCCTCAAAATTCAATCCAACAATCATTACTACCAAACTCGAATACAACACTTCATAACGACAATCTTTACAGCTGCAACAACATTCTTCTAATATTTTTTAAGTCACAGCCATAGAAACTTTGCTATAGTGATAGGTGTAGAATACACCGTATTTATTATCTATTGTTTATGCTTTCTTTGCTATTTTACTTGTAAATTATGTATTTTACGTTCGTTTTGAGTTTTATAGACACTCTGGAGTCGCACGGAGGAAAAGAAGAAGAAATCACCCAATTTGAGCAAAAAGGGAAAAACTTGTCATTTCATGGACGAACACTATCTAGAGCCCAGTCAAGGTCAGGGGGAAACTCGGAGGAGTGTTAGAGAAAATCCTGATGAGGTTAAGGGGACGTTATTGGGTGGTCAGATCTAGGCAAAGTGGGTGCAAATAAACTTCCCATTTTTAAAGCCCTGATTATGTCGAATCAAGAAGAAATATTCTTCTTTTCTCTTTTCCTTTGTTCCTCTAATGAAGCCGCAGGAGATATTCATGGGAGGTTCTGATAGGAGATTGCTCTCGGTTTTGGGAAGAATTGAACGAGTAATAAGAAAGGTAGAGTGGGTAATGAAGCTGGTGGTAGTGATTGATTTGAGATTATAGTGACGAAATGGGTTTTACGAACCAAGAAATCTGAGAAGAAGAAAAGGGAATCTGAGGCTAATATTCGTATGGGTTTCAGATGAAATTGATGAGGAAAATAAGAGAAATCAGAAATGGGTACTTGAGTTCATCTTGATTTTAGTGTTTGCTGGTTTAATAAACAGTGGATGATTAAGGGTTTGATTCGAATGGGTTCGACTGGAAGACCTGCTACTGCTCAAATTACAGAAATTAAGAGATGGGTTAGTGGTGGATTGATAGGATATGGAGACATGGGTAATACATATAGATGAAAAGTGAATCTATGATGAGTTCAGGCTAAAGCAGATTATTACCATGATACTTCTGAGACTCAAATATGAGTTGTGTTGGTGCTGTTGCAATACAGAAATGGAGGAAGAATTGATGTGGCAGATTCAGATTGAATTGAGTAGCAGAGGAATGGATGATGTCAAGACAGAGTGAGGTGATATCGCTGAAGTATAGAGCATTAGATGTATGTTAGGATTTATTGAATGATGCAGGATAGGAAAGAACGACGTGAAATTGGACTGAGAATTGTCATAAAAACAGGGGAAACTCTGCCGGAGTCTTGGCCCGGTGAGTCGACTCAGAGATCCAGACAAATCGGTAACCTAACTCAGAAATAAGACGACTCAGCCCGACTAAGATAGCTGATTTGAGCTGACTGACTCTTTCTGCCTTGACCTTACTAACTAACAGTTGACCTCTTGACCGTTAACTTTAACAGAATCTTGACAGAGTATCTGGCGACTGCGACCGAATTCAAGTGAACGACGATCGGTAACTCCATGGACTTTTTCGGCGATTCAAAATAGCAGAATTTTGTGTGAGTCTCTCTTATGAGTGTGAAGACTTAGACTTGGATGGAGAATTTGGCTTGAATTTGTAAAGAGAAGATGGAAGATTTGAGAAAGACTTGGATTTTGAAGTTGAGCTACAAAGGAAAAGAGATTCTATTCCTAAGAGGATTGCAAGCAAATTAAAGCCTATAAATAGAGAAGTTCTCTACTTTTATATATACACTTCTACACCTTTCACACACACAACACTTCTGTTTTTTTCTTTGTGTGAACTCTTTAGCATGAGTAGCTAATTTTATTGATTGAGGATGAATTCCTAGTTCTTAACATATGATTTAAGTTTTTGTTTTCAATTCTATCTTGAAGTTTTTCACATGATTATCGTTTGTTTTTGCTATTAAGAGTGTTTATGATTGATTGATAGGTTGTTTAGAGTGCACGCTAAATCGATTTGTTAACTCAATCTAAAGCTAGTGAAAGTTAGGGGAGAAGTAATCGTTTCTTGACTCTTTACACAAGTAGAAAAAACGAGACCTTGCGGGGGGATTCCGTGGAGCAATTGTGTGTGAAAACAATGTTAGCAAGTGGACCTTGATCTAAGAGCCTAACTACTAATATCAACCTAATAAATTCATAAATCTTAATGTGTTTAACTAAATTACATCTTGAGTGATCTACTACTTGACGGTTTGGTAAATAGAATCCGGTAGGCGAGAACTTCCGTATCCGGTGATACAAGGGATTTAGGGGTTAGCACTAATCTAGCTGCTATATCTACGGTTGGTGATAATCCATGACTAATAAAAAGTGGAAAAGAACATAACTTGATTCATTATTTTGCAACGAAGAAGGATTATTGATGTAATCTCTCTTATTGATTTCAACTTTATCTTTTTATTTGTTTTATTTACTTTCTTTTGCTTTTAAAATCTTAAACCAAACCCCCCCCCCCCCCTTTGTGACAATTAAACAACTAAAACCTCCTGCTCCTCGTGGGAGCGAACTTGACTACACTATATTACTTGTTAATTAGGTGGGAAAATATTAATTAATTTGTTATGGTTACGACACGCATCAAATTTTGGCGCCGCTGCCGGGGAGCATCGGACGATTTTAGTTGTTTTTATATTTATTTTTGCTTTATTCTTGCTTTGTTAGATTCTATATCGTATCTAACTTAGTTTTTGAGAATCTTATTTCAGGTACCAGTTTTCCATGACAAGAGCAAGCATATCGCAATAATCAATACGGTTTTCAACCTCAACATTATGGCAACTTCCAACCATCCTTAGGATATACATTTTATGGATATTCTCATACATATCAACAACCTTATGACAGGTATGTAAGTGAACAATCACTAGGAGGGGAGGATAGTTATGCTTCTAAACCTATTCGTGATCTCCTTTGTGCAAGGCAACCTAGTTTAGGGGAACTTGAAAAAAGGTTCTATCAATTAATTGATGACGGCCTAGCTTTCTATGAAGAAATTCTTGAAGCTAAAAGATCTTTAAGAAAGGAGCGTGAAAGATGTTATTCTATGGGTTACGATGATGATTTTGAACCTTTTGAAATTCCTTGCAACAATGAGGAAGTCACTCCAACTCCGGATCATAATAAGGATCCTTCACCTATTCAAAAGGTGGAGTTTGGATATCACTCACCCATTGTTGTAAATGGTGTAACACTCTCACAAGAAGATCTTATAATTTATACCGACGAGAATCATTTTAGTGAATGGCCCGATTCCGATGATGAAGATGTTGAAGAGATGATCCTCGATAATGAAACCGAATTGATTCAATTCGTGGAAGACCCAATTGAACTTGCCAATGATTTTCATGATGGCAAAACTTTAGTTAAGGTAGAAAATGATGAAGAATGGTTGCAAGGTTTGATAGAGGACCATGATATGCAAGAGGTAATTAATTCACTCGAATTTTTTAAGAACAAAGAAGATTCCGTAATACAAGAGATTGTGCAAGGTTTGTCTAACCCTTTGCATATTAATTCTTCTCCTTTACCTCTTATTGGTTTGAATGTGTGTGTTTCAGAAGTATTTTTGAATGACTTTGTTTCTCGATATCCACCATTGGAAACACTTGATTCTAACACCAGGTTTGCCAAGAGGAATCCATAGAAATTCCCAAATTCTATGTTCTTTATACACTTCCGGTGTGGACAAGAATAAGTCTGGGGGAAATTTCTATCGGGCGATAATTTCACTATTGTTTTCTTGTGCTAACATTTGTATGAAGCTATTGTTTGCAAAACAGGTACTATGGATGGATCCCCAATTTTCAGATTATTTGTATATGGGGAATGAATCTTACAAGAGCCAAGTCGGGTCGTCGACTTTAAAACAAGCGCTTCATGGGAGACAACCCATAGGTTTTGTATTTCTTAGCCTTTTGCTTTTTATTTTGTTATTTATTTTTCTTGTTCCATATCATGTTAGGATTTCCCACTTTGACTTTACTAGGACGATTCAATTACATTGAGGACAATGTAAGGTTTAAGTGTGGGGGAGTGGTTAAGCATATATTTAAAAGAAAAAAAAAACCTCCAACTTGTAGAGATTTTAGAGTTACTTGCATACTTCTGGGTATGTTTACATAGAGAATTCTGACCGACATAACTGAACTTGGAAGTGTTATGGAACTACCTTCGGATTTCTTACTTGTTAGAGTGTTAAATAATGGATTTAATCATGCCGGTGGCAAATGAGGTACAGAGGGAAATGCATTATTAGAGTATCCGATCAATCATTAGTGGAGAATACCCGTTTTTATATCATGTGAGGCACCGACCATAAATTCTTGGTAGCTGACTAAAAAAGCTTTATTTTGAGTGTGTGTCACCGTACGTTAATTCCGGGTAGAATGGTGAGCTACCCAACTTCACACCAATTTTCAGCACTATTCTTGATCTCTTGAGTGCTAATTTTTGTCAATCATGAGGGTGGCATCTGTATATGAAAGCTTCCTTCTTGTAGTTCAATTTGCAGTTAGCACCATTCTCTGGACAACAACAGGTCCATAGAAATACCATAATCATCATCAACAAGGAGCGACATCAAAATCTACAAGGAAAGTTGAAGACGTTCAAGGTTAACAAGCAATAGAACAAGAAAAGAGCAAATTTTATATCCAAATAAAGCAACATACAATGAGCATAATTATATATCCAAGTTGAAGACTTATTTACAAGAGCAAAGAAAATCAAAAGGTGAGAATTATTGAAGTTTATGATTTCTATACGATACAAGTTGTGAAGAATCAAGCGGTAAAGTACTTTTCCATGTCCATGGTTTGTTTTATTTTTCACTTTGTTTTGTATTTTATTTCTCTTGTTTCTCAAATAAATAAATAATAATAATAATAAAATGGAAAAATGAGATTAAGAAAGAAAAAAAAGAAAATATGAGACAAGAGAAAATCTTTTATCATTGTTTTTATTTTATAAGCCGTGGGGAACAAAAATCTATAAGGAAGTTTCAAGCGACAAGGATTTAAGAAAAAAAGGTTACAAATTGTCAAGGATCTACGAAATTCAAGAGTTTATCATCAATAGTTGAAGCTGAAGACGAAGACTAAGAAGATAAAGACGAGGAGCGGAAGACGTTTCTATTGGATGCCGTGAGAGTGTTGTTATCATAATTGGCAATCGGATATGAAGGTAAGTAAGTAATCTCATCCTCGATAATAGTGGTTGATTTCCTTTCTTAGAGATCATCAGAAAAATGGTTTTTCAAAATGTTAAAATATGTGGGTTTTTTAAAATATTTCGGAAGTTGTCTTTCCCACCATTCAACGTGTTGCATGAATTCTATCTTCATTCCTACCTGCACACATGTGAGACCCATAAAAAAGCAGTCTTTTTTAGTGCAATTTCATAAAACCCTTTTTCGTGAGGCAGAAGTCGAGGCGAAATGCATATTGATCGCTCTCAAAAACGCGTTCTCTCATTATGGTGTGGTTATTTCTCACTCAACATTTAAGAATGAGAATATGTTTTTTAGTATTTCTAACTTCTTATTACTAGTATGCAGAAACTCTATGTCCTCATAGCTCTTTGGATGATTGGGACGCTGGAAAACTTTGAAGCGTGGGGGAATTTGATAGGTGTAGAATACACCGTATTTATTATCTATTGTTTATGCTTTCTTTGCTATTTTTCTTGTAAATTATGTATTTTACGTTCGTTTTGAGTTTTATAGATACTCTGGAGTCGCACGGAGAAATGGAGAAGAAATCACCCAATTTGAGCAAAAAGGGCAAAACTTGCCATTTCATGGACGAACACTATCTAGAGCCCAGTCAAGGTTAAGGGGCAACTCGGAGGAGTGTTAGAGAACAACCTGATAAGGTTAAGGGGATATTATTGGGTGGTCGGATCCAGATAAATTGGGTGCAAATAAACGTCCCATTTTTAAATCCCCGATTAGGTCGAATCAAGAAGAAATATTCTTCTTTTCTCTTTTCCTTTGTTCCTCTAATGAAGCCAATGGAGATATTCATGGGAGGTTTTGATGGGATGTTGCTCTCGGTTTTGGAAAGAATTGAACGAGAAATAAGAAGGCAGAGTGGGTAATGAAGCTGGTGGTAGTGATTGATTTGAGATTATAGTGACAAAATGGGATTTACGAACCAAGAAATTTGAGAAGAAGAAAAGGGGATCTGAGGCTAATATTCGTATGGGTTTCAGATGAAATTGATGAGAAATAAGAGAAATCGGAAATGGGTACTTGAGTTTATCTTGAATTTAGGGTTTGCTGGTTTAACAGACAATGGATGATTAAGGGTTTGATTCGAATGGATTCGACTGGAATACCTACTATTGCTCAAATTACAGAAATTAAGAGATGGGTTGGTGGTGGATTTACAGGATATAGAGACATGGGTAATACATATAGATAGAAAGTGAATCTATGATGAGTTCAGGCTGAAGCAGATTATTACCGTGATACTTCTGAGACTCAAATATGAGTTGTGTTGGTGATGTTGCAATATAGAAATAGAGAAAGAATTGATGTGGTAGATTCAGATTGAATTGAGTAGCAGAGGAATGGTTGATGGAAAGACAGGGTGTGGTGATGTCGCTGGAGTGCAGAGCATTAGATGTATGTTCGGATATATTGAATGATGCTGGACAGGAAAGAACGACGTGAAATCGGCCTGAGAATTATCGTAAAAACTGGGGAAACTCTGCCGGAGTCTTGGCCCGGTGAGTCGACTCAGAGATCCAGACAAATCGGTAACCTAACTCAGAAATAAGACGACTCAGCCCGACTAAGATAGCTGATTTGAGCTGACTGAATATTTCTGCCTTGACCTCACTGACTAACAGTTGACCTCTTGACCGTTAACTTTAACAGAATCTTGACAGAATATCCGGCGACATAGACAGAATTCAGGTGACCGGCGATCACTTATTCCGGTAACTCCATGGATATTTCCGGCTATTCAAAATAGTAGAATTTTGTGTGAGTCTCTCTTATGAGTGTGAAGACTTAGACTTGGAATTGGATGAAGAATTTGGCTTGAATTTGGAAAGAGAAGATCGAAGATTTGAGAAAGACTTGGATTTGGAAGTTGAGCTACAAAGGAAAAGGGATTCTATTCCTAAGAGGATTGCAAGAAAATTAAAAGACGATTAATTGGGGGCCCTAAAAAATAATTGGGGGCCTCACCAAATTTATGTCCACACCAAAAAAATTAGGGGGATTTCAAAATGAGGTTGAAAGTACCATTTTACCCCTTCCTAAAAATTAATAGGGTCGTTAACGACCCCTTAAAATTAATAAGGTCGTCTCCATATATACATAGAGTCGTCAACTGTAATTTGTGGGTCGTTAGGGGTATTGTTATTGTTAGTCGTCATCCAAATTCGGTCACAATTTCCAGTCTTCTATCGTTGTGTGCAGAGGTTGTAGCTTTGGGTTTAGGGAAGGAAATTCATGGGTATTCGATTAGAGCTCTGATGGATAAGAATATATTGGTAGGAAATGGTCAAGTTAATATGTATACAAAGTGCGGTGATGTCATGGACGAGTGTTCAATATTTGATCGAATGGAAGGTAGGGACATAATCTCTTGGAATTCGATGATTGCAGGGTATGGTATGCATGGACGTGCAAATGATGACTTGCATAACCAAATGACGACTCTAAGTGGTGAACTACCAAAGAGTGAATATGCATAACCAAATGACGACTTCTCGGAAAATTATAATGGCAGGTTAGAGTCGTTTGGGTTTATACATAACCAAATGACGACTCTAAGGGGTATATTATACAGAGTCTTTGGGTTGTAGAGTCTTCTATATTATAACAACTCTTCCTTAGAGTCGTTAGGTTATAAAATAAAAGTTGACGACTTTTCATAACCTGGAAAAGTTGCAGGTTTGAATCGTCAATACTAGGGCCAATATAATAAAAACTTTTAAGAGTCGTTTGGGTTTAGACCCCCGATATTGACGACTCTTTCACTGGGTGGTTACCAATTAGCTGTGATTTGACCACTTTAAGTAACATATAAACCATTAGAAGAATATTAAGTTTACCTGGTTATTTTGAGCAACATTTCCCCCACTTAAATCACTCATTTCTACAAATCCTATTTTTAACTCCAAAACCTGTAACTCACAAAAAAAAAAAAAAAACAAACCAGAATTAGGGTCGTTATCTCCCTCCTCGTATATCCTAACGATTTTTCATAGTCTCTACATGTATATGAAAAATCGTTAGGCTTTAGGATTTTTGGGTGGACGACCCTTTAACTATAATTGATTTTTTTCTCTCTTAGTGTCGTCAATGGAACCGAAGATAGTTGAGAGAGAAGGAGAAGAAGAGTAAGCGTGTTTTAGCCATTTCAAAAAAACTGGATAAGGGGTAACCCCAATTGTAACTGGTTTGGGGGTAGTTTATCCATTTCAAAAAAAATGGATAAGGGGTAATCCCAAAGTTCTATTCGGTAACCAACTCAAGGGGCCCCCAATTATTTTCCAGGGCCCCCAATTTTTTCTTGAAATTAAAGCCTATAAATAGAGAAGTTCTCTAATTTTCAATATACACTTCTACACCTTTCACACACACAACACTTCTCTTTTCTTCTTTGTGTGAACTCTTTAGCATGAGTAGCTAATTTTATTGATTGAGGATGAATTCCTAGTTCTTAACATATGATTTAAGTTTTTGTTTTCAATTCTATCTTGAAGTTTTTCACATGATTATCGTTTGTTTTTTCTATTAAGAGTGTTTATGATTGATTGATAGGTTGTTTAGAGTACACGCTAAATCGATTTGTTAACTCAATCTAAAGCTAGTGAAAGTTAGTGGATAAGTAATCGTTTCTTGACTCTTTACACAAGTAGAAAACACGAGACCTTGCGGAGGGATTCCGTGGAGCAATTGTGTGTGAAAACAACATTAGCAAGTGGAACTTGATCTAAGAGTCTAACTACTAATATCAACCTAATAAATTTATAAATATTAATGTGTTTAACTAAATTACATCTTGAGTGATCTATTACTTGACGGTTTGGTAAATAGAATCCGGTAGGCGAGAACTTCTGTATCCGGTGATACAAGGGATTTAGGGTTTAGCACTGATCTAGCTGCTATATCTACGGTTGGTGATAATCTATGACTAATAATAAGTGGAAAAGAACATAAGTTGATTCATTGTTTTGCAACGACGAAGGATTCCTTGATCTAATATCTCTTATTGATTTCAACTTTATCTTTTCATTTGTTTTATTTACTTTCTTTTACTTTTAAAATCCAAATCCAAACCTCCCCCCCCTTTGTGACAATTAAACAACTAAAACCTCTTGCTCCTCGTGGGAACGCACTTGAATACACTATATTACTTATTAATTAGGTGGAAAAATATTAATTAATTTGTTGTGGTTATGAAACGCATCATATAGAAACACCATTATCAATTACACTTCCAGTTTACTACATCAATTTACTAATCTTGTAACATTTATTCTCTGTGTAATATCCTAGCATTCATCTAATCCAATCACACACCACCAGAACCTCCATTAGCCCAATTAACCCATCCAATCCCAATTCTTATTCAATAACAACTCATAAACTCAAAGAACATATAAAATTCAATTCAGAAAAATAAGAGTTTACCTTATACCAAATTCCTGCCAAAATACATCTTCAATCACTCCACTAGAGCATCAATTTCATCTTCAACATCTTCCCTGAGTTACTTTTACAAACCCTAATTCTTTATTTCCTCATGAACAACTCTGTAATATACAATTAACTTCACCTCGTTCCTCAATCGACTAAGCCCACTACTTAAATCTTCTTATTCATCACTAATTGAACTTCCAGTTCATCTTGAGAAACCCTAACTCAATGATTCATCCTCAAATTAATTTCATAACAACCCCACAGATTTAATTTAAAGCTTAACCCTTGTTTCTTCATCCAACCATAGCTCTAATTTCATATCTTAAATCTTAAAAAACTGAATCATTTCTACAAACCCTAATTACGACACTCTCATATTCAACTCTAACTGTTCTTCATCATGATTCACATCTACAACATCCCCTTCATCATATACTCCTCATCATCAAATGATTCTCTTAAAATAAACTCTCACTCGTACCGCTCAAAACGAACGAAAACAGAAGTAGAGGAACTGAGGAAAAACATGAAGAAGAACTACTAAGGGGAGGTTGTGGAACTTCATCAACAAAAGGTATGTGGAGACTTGAACTCATCTATCACTCAAAAGTATATCGCTACTCTATATCATATTTGAGACAAAAGTTGTGTAGCTATATTGACTTTGATTATACACATTTGATATTTTGAGCTGATTTTAACTCGATCGCTTACATATTTCTCGAAATATGTGTTGGTAAGCTTTCGCTTTAACCAAGTTCATCTTATATTCTTGACTAAAATCAAAATATGAGATCACATGAAAATCGCCTGGTAACATCTTATATGATTTTTGTGGGACAGTCATTCGGTGTTGACTCATAATGTTTCATATTGATCATTTGATCACTTGAAAATTGCTTTGAATCTAATAGTTTATGTGAGATAGTTATTCTCGTATTCTAAGAATGTTTCAATGATTGAAATGGGACTTTAGAACAATTAACCATGATTGGATATAGCACAGTATGCGTACTTGTATGCTAACTGTTGCAAGTTATTCCAATTCCGGAAACCATAGTATGCATACCCGTATGCGTACTGGTTTGTTAGTTGAAGTCCGGGAACTTAGTATGCATACCCATATGGGTACCGGTGTAAATTCAAGTCCTTGAATTCAACTAAGTTTGGTGGTGTACAAAAGTATGCGTACCCATTCGCATACTGGTGAACCCAGACCAAATCCGGCTACTTAGGTATGCGTACCCATTTGCATACATGAGTAGGTTATGTTCTAAAATCGGTTTGCTCATGAACTAATACATTTATAAAATAAGGAATGCAATCTTTTGAAAACCGTGGATATAATGTTCATGAATTGATTAAAGTGAATCAAAATCGATTTTGCTTCAATTGTGTCTTATATACTTCTATTAGAATATAAACAATTGAACAACTCTAGAACTAGTTTCATTTGAGTCATTTGAACTAGTTGTGTTAAGATGAACAAGGTTAATATGAAAGTGTTCATATGGATAACCTCAGTTAACTATTGTTGAGCCAACCAAGTGTACACATTTAAGTATGGTTACCCATATCTAAATGAAGTTACTTTTCATTTGTGTGTAACAAGCTAAGTTCGATCTAACAGTTGAAAGATATTATCTTGAGTCTAATCAGGTTTTCATCTAGCGGTGAAAAATGAATGCTTTGTTACCAAGGTAACATTGGTTTCAAGCCATGATTTGAAGACTATATAAGGGAAAACTCTAGCAACTAGGAAACCTAATCCCCACACCTCCTATGTGATACTAGTTACGACTAGAGTTGATTCTCCTTTAACCTAGGTTTTTCCTAAAACCATTATAGGTTAATGCCTTAAAGATTTTATTGGGATTGTAACATCAACCGATTCTGGATCGAGTCTTTTGGATTTTATTTTTTTACAAGTGTTGATTATGCATTAATCATAGTTAATTTCAGAATTAACTTGATTAAATATTATTTAATTATCCGAATTAATACTAATTTAATAAGGGCATATTAGGTATTAACATATATATTGGATAAGAGAATTTTATGGATTGTTACTTAATGACCCTATTTTTTCATGTAGCCTTAGACCCCAATTAAATGGCATAGGCCCCGATTTAGGCGGCATGTATATATATACTTAACAAGTATTGTTCATGGTTGACATTTCTCTGGAAATTAGTGGGGGCGGAGCTAGTGTGCAGTTGCTTTTTCCCATCTAGCTAGGTTTATTTTCATTGTTGTTTGATTTTAAGAGTAATTTGTTGTCATTTCCTAATCAAGCAGTGATGTGAGATCTATAGTATAATAGTACTGCCTGCAAATCCTGTAAACTGCGCATGGCCATCAATGACTCGATTTCATTTGTGTTGTGCGGACCAAAAAAGTCTAAAAACCTGCAATCTTGCAACCAATATGTAATGTATGTACGTGCTTACCCAGATGCTATGGCATTATACGTCCTCGACTTCAATTAGCTAAGAATAGAAAAACTTACCATTTTTTTGTTAGATATGTTGAATCACAAAAATCACAAAATGTTACAAGCCTGAGTGACGATTTTTATTCCATAAGTGTCCGAATCATATTACAACGACAACGAAAACACAAAACAACAATAAGCATCATAGCCAGGAATTACAAAACAAGGATACAAAGTTGTGGTGAAGCGTCTCTTCTACTAAAAGAGCCAGAGGGTGAGGGTCGAGCAGCTTTCACGCTAGATTTGAGATTGATTGCTTCGGAGATTGTCGCCGCATTCAGTACGTGAACACGTAAGTTATGATGGAACTCGCGTGTTTACAAACAATGTTCGCACATACCGAAGTTCATATATTAAATATATCGTGTGTGTTTGCGCAGTGACTATACCGATTCATCGACTCTGAGTGTTTGGACTCGTCCTTGTCTTATCGCATATTTTATCACTAATAATGTACAATAGCACGAATGGTAATCCGCGGATTGACATAAAGGAAATCTCGGATTAAACGGAACATAAAGTGCAGAATATAACGTGCGGAATGTAAGGTACATAATATAAATGCGGAAGGTAAGTGCATGATGTAAGTGCGTAATGTAAATGAGACAAGTAATTACGTGGTTCAGCACTGAGGCCTACATCCACGGGGTAAAAGAGGTGTTTCATTAAGTGTAATTGGGTTACAAGAGTAGTCAAAGGACTTTGGGAGTGCTAACTTAGTCTGCGGGATTAGGGTGCTACTTACTCTTCCTAATTCTCTCTCCCCTTTCCCTCCAAATCGACCTGCCTCCCTCTCTTAAGGAGGAGGGGTATTTATAGGAGTTCTATTTTGGGGTCCAAGGAAGGAGCCGTTGGAACCTTATCGTCTCGTGCTTTGTGCCGTCACGCGTACCTATTCGGTTGTTATAGTTCCCCCTCGTTCCCTTCGTTGCTTCCGAAGAGGTATGGTCTTCTCTTCCACTGGGGGATTGACACGCGTTTCAGGTGTTTAATGCGGTGGTTGGGTGTTCTGCACGTGTCAGACCACGGTCTTCTTCTCCTGTCACGTCCGTGTCAGCTGGTTGATCCATGACTGTGGATCCTAAAGTCCTCTCGAGATGGGATAAAGCAGATCCGAGGGTGTATTGGGTCCATCGCAATGGTGTTTTGTTCCCGTGCTCCTTCATTTGTAGCCGTTGGATCTGCTAGATGAGTGGCCCTCCCTGCTAATGCACGTCTCTTGGTTGTATCTAAGTGGCATCGTTTTTCGATGCCCCTCGTCGTGCGCTATCCACGTGTTTATCCGAGGGCACGTGGCGAGTGGAGGAATTATGTACTTACAATTTTCCCCTTTTCTTCTGACTTTAAGTCGTCAATTGAAGTGAGAGGAAAACCGTCACATTTCCCACTCGCCTAATAACTTCCCCTTGATTTTAGGGCGTGTTTCCCACTAAGTTTCCCACTAGAAGCAATAATTTAAGGTGAAAGAGAATGTGAAATAAATTTCATTCTCTGCTGTGCAATAACTCCCCCTTGGGAGAAGGGATAGTTTTAGATATCTTTGGTATTTAAGGTGGAAGAGAATGTGAAATAAATTTCATTCTCTGTCAAATCTTCTTTTCTCCTGAAAATTCTTCCATCTTGTTTGGACGCCATTAACTTCTGCTGCTACTACTCTGTCTTGAAGGCGACCGATGCTTCTACTGTTCCATCTTGAATACGATTCATCCTTGATCTCATGTGCTCGTTCTTCGCTGCTGTAGGTAGGTGTTCAACTTCTGGTCTTTGTTTCTCCATCCCTTTGTTCCTTCTTGGTTATTCTAAGCGTCTTGTCTCACATTGATTGTTTAAGGAGAAGCATGAGCTCTTTTGACGATGAAGAATACATATACAAAGTATCTAGGGAATTATCTCCGCGCCCTGAAGGAGTGCTATCTCCGCATCTAGGGAGAGACGATGATGACTTGTTATACCCATGATCCTGCTGAGATGGAATGGTATACCCCTCAGAACTTCAACAATTATTTCGAGGATTACGTCAATAGTAGGAACTGGAAGCTGTGGAGTGTGAGCCTTCGTAATATTTCTGCCTCCTGCGGAGAGATTCGTCTTTTAAGTGAGGTTAGTGATGCCAAGTTGAAGTATGTTCCTGGTACCGAAGGGTCTGCTAATAAGAAGCTTTTTCCTGCTCATGAGAGGATAAAGCGCGATCATGATTATGAGTGGCATGCCACCGTTATCGAGGTTGTTGGTACATGGGCTTGGGGTTGAATTCCAGGTCCCGATGGGTGGCGTCCTTCTGTTGGTAGCGTTCCTCGTGAGGTTCCCCCTCTTCGCTATGGAAATTACTTCCCTTGGAAATTGAACTTCGAAGGTATGAATTTTCCATATAACTTCGATATTGTTGATGCTGACAACGAAGTTTCCGGTGCTGCCCCTTCCTCGAAGAGTGATGCGGGTGTGAAGGTGCAGATCTTTTACTTCCTTAGTTTCCCCTTCTTTCTTTATTCAAAGAAGATATTTGAGTTAAGGAAAGAATGTTGACTTGGTTCTCTTTTTACTTCGCAGGTGTCTAAGAAACGGAGGATTGGTCCCAAGCACTCTTCTACTGTTGTTGTTGATGAGGCGGAGATCCAAGAGGAGGTTACTAGTCCTGAGAATGATGTTTTTGAGGAAGACGAAGAGGTGTCCAATGGGGAGGAACGTACTGAAACTTCTCCCCCTCTTCGTGAGGAATCTGATGTTGGTGGTGCACAGGATCCTTCGTCTGGCGGGAAGGTTGCGGATGTTACCATGGCTGGTGGTTGTACGCAGGGTGCCCCTGTTAACGCTAGTGTTAAGGGTACTCCTGCTGCTAGTGGTATTGGTGGGGACCCTGTTGGTCCAGAATTTTCTTTTGGCCGGGTCCAATCTGCGGGGCCGTCCTTTGATGTGAATGTTTCCATGGGTCTTGCAGATGATTTCTCTCTGCTTTCTCCTAATGATGATTGGGATGTATTGGATACATCTGGGAAAGGGAAATCTGCGGTGCAGACTTCCGCGCCTATTGGGACCTCTGAGAAAGCTCCCTCTGTCGGGGATCCTTCCACTCGGTCCCCTTCGCCGCCTTTGATGCTGGAAGGTGATGATGTTGTCCTTGATTGGATGAAGATGAAAAACTTGATGTTCGTTCCGAACCCTGCACCCGTGGTTTCTGGGGAGAAAGATTCTGATGCTTATACCCGAAAGATGATGCAGTTGTCCGCTGAAGATCGAGTCGCGTGGGTATGGGACAGGAATTTGAGGTCACTGGAGGCTACCTTAGTAGTCGACCCTCCAGTCACCATTGCTGATATGATGTCCATAGCCGATGGTTATCAGTACGGTTATCCCCACCAGCGGATGTTAGAGGTGCGTAGTATTTTATTGCTTTGTATTTTGAGAACACTCCGCGGTATTCTGACCTTTAGCTCTTCATAGGTGATGCGGAGTGAATACTGCAACCATAATTTGTACCAGTTCTTCAAGGCCAAATCTCTCAAGTTGGAGGGTAAGATTCGTCACCGAGAGTATGAGCTAGCTATGCCAGAGATAAGGAGTAAGTGAGCTGAGGGATCGTCTTAAGGGGAAAGAGCATCTGGGCAGCGAAGAAGAGAGGCTTCGTTTGGAGCTTTCTATGGTGCGTAGCGAGCTGGAGGTGGTTCGGAAAAATGCCTCTTCTTTTTCAGGTTTGTTCCTTGCTCATGTTTATCGTTTTTTCTTTTTGGGAATTCTTGTTCCATCTTGAGTATCCCGCCCTATCTTCAGTGGGTGGAGTCCCTGAGATGATATGGCTTCGAAATGAGAGAGAGCGGCAGAAGACCCGTATTGCCGAACTAGTGGAAAAAATTAAGAGTGAGGCCCAAAAATGGGATGCCAAGGCCGAAGCATGGCGTTTAAAGCATACCCAGATGGTGGATATGCAAAATAAGTATAACGCGGATCGTCTTCTCTTTGATGGTACTTTAATGTGGACGCGCAGTAATCTTCGCGAAGCCCGCGAGATTGCTTCGTCTTTGTTGGCTAAGGTATGTCCGGCTCATTCTTCTCAAGATTCCGATGTGCGAGAGTACACTCAGCATCTTGTCAAAGAAAGAGATGATGCTCGTGCCGAGGCCTCTTCTCTTGGCAAGGCCTTAGCCGCGTCTCGGGCCGACGTAGCTCGTCAAGCAGAGTCTGAGAAAAATCTTGAAGTTAATATGTACAGACTTAGTAAAGGAATGGAGAAGATAAATAACGAATTCAATCATCTTCATCATTTGGATTCAATGAAGTAGGTAGAGTTAGACGCTAGTCAATTTGCTCTTTCCCTTCTTCAAAAGGATTATAAGAAAATATCCGACAAATATGAATTTCTTGACGATGCTCGGGATGCGGTTGTTAACGAGTATGAAATATCTTCTGCTAGAGTTGAAGGTATATATTTGCTTAGTCGGGTGTGATTTTCCTACTTCGCGGATCTAACCCTTCGTTTTTATTTTTCAGAGGTCGAGGGACAGCTTCTCGCTGCAAATGAAAAACTTAACAAGGCTCAATCTAAGATAGAGCAGTATCATGCTGCGTTGGTGCAACAGGAGGGCCAGGCCTCGTATTTCAAAGGCTTGGCTTCGACTAATGATCACGCGTCTCAGATGTCCTCTTTGGAAGTGAACCATCTGTCTACTTTGTTGTCTCAGGCTGAGATGCGTAACATTGCGATTACGTACAAAGCTCGATGTCAGCTAGCCGAGGAGACGAAAAAAGTGCTGGCCCAGATAGAGCATGAACTTCTTATCGAGCATGGTTTGGAAAAGCACTATCCTCGTCGTCCTAAATCTTCGGCCCCGTCTGGCTCTTCAGGTCCTTCTTCAGGTGGGAGCGTTCCTTCACTTCAGAGGGAGAGACCTACTGGTGGCATGGGATCGTCCAAGTAGATTCTTCTGTTTAATTGTAGAGAGTTAATCCTTGTTGATTATAGAGTTCTTGCTGCGTCTGTCGAACTTCTTTTGCTTAATTTGTTTTTTCTTTTGCTTGTCTTTTCGAGCTTGTAATCAAATTTTCTGGAATGAATCATCGTTTGTTAATTATCTTGTCATCTATTACCCTGCGGGTTAACCCTTAGTGAGAACATTCTTAGATGGTGCGGGTCGGTGCAGCGTTCTAGGATGCGGGGTGTTACTATGTATACGTCCCTCATCCCGTCGACCCGTTGACCTTATGTTTGAGTATGATGCCGAAGGTATGTATCTTCGTGAACATCTTGAGACCAGATACCCCGCTGGCTAATATTTTTCCAGAAGATTCCCAGACGGTGGTGATGGTGCAACGTTCTAGGATATGGGGTGTCACTATGTACATGTCCCTCATTCCGTCGACCCGTTGACCTAATTTTTGAATGCGATGCCGAAGGTGTATATCTTCGTGAACATCTTGAGACCTGTCACCCCGCTGGATAATCCTTGATCAGAGGATTCCCAGACGGCTGGGGTCGATGCAACGTTCTAGGATATGCGGTGTTGTTTGTGGGAGAAAACTACTTCTGCCAGTTTAGGTAATTTTGGGTGTGTGTGGATGAGAAGTGAGTTTAAACCTTCAACAAATGTGCTGCACGATGAGAACTTTTGATTCGAGAGATAATCTGTACAATTCTGGCCTAAACCGAAGACACGGCCGTTCCAGATTTGTTTCGGTCACAAGTGAAGGATGTGAGGTAGATCTTAGGGAGGGAAGCGAAGAAAGTGTTGAGAGTGTGAAGGTGAAGGCTATTTGATGACTTGTTAACAGAAGGTTGAGCAGGATAGCAAATGTTGCAGGCAGGCTATGGGTGTTGAATACGATGGTATTAACACTTGGTTTTTCTGTGTTGTTCGGACTTGTTTTTTCTGGAAATAGGGAGGAGAACCTATTTATACAAGTCGATAAGCCTTCATTACATCTCTCGTGGGAAATTGGAGGAAGTGGAGTGATGGAGGAAGTGGAGTTGTGTGTTAGTGCCACACGGTTGCTTGCCCACTTCTCCTATCATCGCTAGCCGCCCATGTTTCCCTGACACGATCTTGTGATGGTGTGTTGCACGCTGCACGCTGTAAACCGCCAGACCAATACCCCGCCTTGTATCCCCGCCAGACGTGATTAATGTCTCGAGTGTGTGGATTGTGGGACCCACAGAAAATAGTGTAGGGTGAACCGTGAACTTGGTATAACATCGCATGAAGCCATCTTCAGGTGACCGTTTGGAGGCTGTATAGACAGGCCATGCCTTGGTCGGTTACCCTGTGAAGAAGAGTGACAGATGGTGGTCATGGTGATACCTTGTTTTCTAGTTGATTCGCACCCTAAGTCATTCGTCCAAGCTTGCAAAGTTGGACGGACGAGATGGCTCGTAGCCTTGCTTGCGACCGTTGGATGGGAGGCACGCATGCTGCCTCTTTCGGCCCAAACGTTTGCATGCTTAGAGAGTTCCAATGGAGGAACCGATTAGTCCTGCATGGAGGCGGTACAATGGTGCTCACTCCCATGCCTGCTTGACTCGCAAAGATTTTATCTAAGCCACTCGACTCAGGTGGCAAAGACGAGTGGTCGAGATTAGAACTTATGGAGGGGCCGTGACATGTTGCCTTTGGGCGCGCGTACCGAGGTGCTCGTCTATCACTGATATTGGACAACCGGCTAGGCATGAAGCCGGGCCCACAGTGGTCATGCTAGCATGCTCGGTAAGCTCTAAGTCTCCATCTTGGCCTTCCATCCAATCCTGCGAAGATGGACGCTAGAGATGTTTCTACACCGCAAACCCTAATTAGGATTTTGGACCGGCCACTTTGGGCGATCGGTTTTGGGTTGCGTGCGCCTCCTTTGGGGAGACCGACCATGTATGAAACATCTTGGGTCGACAGTGAGCATGTACATGCTTGCTTTATGACCCTGGGCGCAATCTAAGCCATCCAACTATGCCTGCGAATTCGGATGGTCATGATCGTTTTGGATCTTCTCAACCTGCATAAGGCGTTAATCTAGCCTTGTTTGGGCAATCGTTTCTTGCACCACGGCTTGCCTATGAGGGAGTCGGTCATGTAGGTAGAAAGTGGGCCCGCCAATAGTGTACCATCACTTCACTACTTGTTTTAGGGTATAATCTAAGCCGTCCAACTATGCCTGCGAAGTTGGACGTTCACGATTAAAAGGAACCCTAGCCGTGCGTCATGCTCACTTTGAGCGCACGTTTTGGAAGGACCAACCGTAGTTGGTCTTGAACGTTCGGTCATGTATGAAGGTGGGTCCGAGGTGATCATGGTAGCATGCTCAGGACCCCCTGAATCTATATCTACACCCTCCATCTATGCTTGCGAAGTTGGACGGATGAGATATATTTTTGGGTTTGTTTTCAGCAAGTGAGACTAACACGGGTAGTCTTGCATGCGTTCAACGGGGCTAGTATAACCTGCCGTCATGTAGCCTACGGGTGTTCACACGTCGAATACAAGGCTTTAATTAAAGCATTAATAGTAATGCTGTATACCTACAAAAACCGGGATGGTTGCTACATGCTCCGTCGGGATGGTTGCTACATGCTCCGTTCTGGGTATGTTTTAATTCTCAGGGATGGTTGCACATGCTCCAATGAATTAATATGGCGAGAAGTATTCATCGCCTAAAGGCTTTATCCTTTGCAGGACGCCAGCTTACAAAAATTGGCTTTTACAATTTTACCCCTAAACAGAATTCCACCATCAACATTAAGTCCCCTGCCTGGCATGCAATGATTACACTATTGTAGGGTAGGCATGAGATGGTGACAATTTGCATACAAAAATAATTAAAGCCGGATTAAAATACATGTTTACCGTGTGGGAGAAGGTATGTCACTTGTGTTAAATGCCTTGGAGCCGGTTGAGTTGATCCTTCCAACGGTAAAGCTTGGCTGGGGAAGTACATCTTGATGGGTCGAGCCACCTTGGCCTTCCTCTTTCTGTGTGCCTTCTCATATTCCTAGCAAGCATCGTGCATTCGATAAGCATTGTTGATCACAATCCCGACTTAACAACCTCAGAAAGCGGCAAGGCGGACTTCTTTTCTCTTGGGGATCTTGTTGGATCGTGAAGCATATAAATAAGTTTTCTGTATTCTTCTCATTAGGAAATCTTCTTCAACATCTCAGGTATTGCTTCACACGTTGATTTCTTAATCGATCGGTGATAGTTGTGATTAGAATATTTTTTATGTGCCGCCGTAACTCATCTTCCTCTCTTTTTTGCAGTACATCATGAAAGGAGTTGGTGATGATCACTCTGCAGCTTCTTCAGAAAAAAGTTTTGAAGTTGATAAACCAGAAGCTAACGCACATGAAGAGGTGATGGCTAAAATTGATTTGCCACTTCGTGAAGTCGGCCATGCCGTACAGGGAATGTCTGTCTTGCATTTAACCATTGTTAGGGGGCAGCTCCGTTCTCTTTCAGTTGCAATCGATATAGAGGAGAAACAAAGACATGAAGAAGCGTTGCGGGCGAAGTGGAAATGCGAGGCGTCACAAGCACCAGTAAGCTCGAGAGCTGAAGGGTTGGCAGCTCGGTTGAAGAGACGGAGGGTTGAACACGAATGTCCTGCGGGTGATGGGAAGTGTGATTACCCAATACGTGGTGGTGTGATAATCCTTGACCTTGATAATGATGAGACTGAACGTCCGAAAGTGATTGGCGCGATATCCGTGGTTGCAATGGATTCTGTAGAAGGTGTAGAGGATACGCATGCTGAATATGTTGAGGCGGTAGCTGCTGTGCCCGAAGAAGTTGAGGTGTCTCTGGAGAAAGTGGCACAAGATGTGGATCCCGACAGTGATGAAGACGCAACCAGCAATTGAGTTTCCCTGTTATTCTTCTTTGTATTTTTTTTTATACTCAGTGGCGACTGAGTTTGAAGTTTTCTCCTTTGCTCACTTGTCTTGCACAAAGTTTTATTCAGTGCTGCTTTCGAAACATGCATATTTTTTCTGCTTGTGCCCCTTGATGTGAGTCTGGCTCTGTTGAAGTAGATCATGTAGGATACCTTTATCCTCCCCTTTTACATGTCTTATTCCTCCCATATCACCAGGATGGTATGAAGATTCAGTATGAGGGTTTAGGGTTTTCTTTCTGGGTAATGGTGGTTTGAAGGTGACTCATAACTTTGTGTGATTTTATGAGAAATTATAAAAGTAATGAAATCTTGATTACTTGAAGAAATATTGAAACCCTAATAAGTATGAAGGCAAGCAGCGCCATCATTTTGAAGGAATTACAAATATTGTGAAAAGGAAAATTGTTGGAGGAATCCCCCGGGGAATTAGAGAGGTGATGTCGTGTCTTTAGGTAAGGTAGGGCTTGAGACATCGTGAGTGAACAACCACACCTTTGAGTTCGTCTGCATTGATTATCTTGCACTAACCGCCCAAGATAACATCTTCCACTAAGAATATTTCCTCTTCTTTTGCAAGCATATCAGACTGGGCAGTTATTCTTACTGCTGTGTTTCCAACTTGGAACATGGTTACCTTTGCTACCATATCTCCGATTTGAAACGGATTTGGACTTGGTATAACATCTTGCTTCTGACACGTGTCGTTCTTGACTGCTTCCAAACTTTCGGTGAAGCGCTTAAATGGGACATCACTCCATTCACATCTCTTGGTGGTGGCCCGCCTGTCAGGTGAAACAGTCCCCGGTGGTCTAGCAGGACAATCATCCACTACTTGGAAAGAGGGTCATTCAATGAGACTTACTTGGGCTCGGAATCTCTTGACGCAAGACGAAGGGCTTTCACCAGGGAGTTGCGTTATGCCTGTGAGTTGTTGGTATGGAAGCAACAGGCAGTATTCGAGTCTCCAAGGTTTGTTGGAAATCATCGGAGCTGGCTTGTTGGAGATTCTTCCAGGTACTGAGATTGGTAAGGAATGCGCCTTGTGTACCCACGGGCGCCCCAGAATCATGTCGTAATCCGGATGTTCCTTAATTATATTGAATCTAGCTTGTGTTGGAGTGTTACCAATCTTGACATCAAGGTCGATGTACCCGTAGACATCCACAAATTCTCCTGCTGGGCTCTTGATCACAGTCGAACCACGGGTAGCCTCCTGCTTTAAGATTTTCGCAGCTTGCAGGGTCTTGATAGTAATGATGTTGAATTCAGAAGCTGCGTCGATTAATGTGCTATCGAACTTGACATTTTTCAGATGGGCGACGGTCAAAAGTCCCCAGTTTCCTTTGTTGGTGCTATTTTCCAAGGAGGCTTGAGATGCTGGAACGACTTCCTTTTCTGGATACAAGCGCCTTCCTGACACAATACTATTGAGGGCCATGAATATATCTTGACGTTGTACCTTGGAAAGGTACAAGATTTCACACAGGTGTTCCATCATGGATTGTATAGTCTTGCGCACAGAGCTTCCAGAGATCATGCAACTTCGGACATGAAGGGGGTCTCTGTGAACTCCTTCATTTCCCAATTGAAGCTCTCATGCTGCTATCTTTTCTCTGAAGATTTCTTTCAGCTTGTTGCAATCCTTAGTTGGGTGGTGGACAAACCTATGATAACGGCAGTACTTAGGGTCTGCCATGTCTTTCTTAGTTGGTGGACGTCTGATAGGAGGTAGTCTGATAGCATCATCATCCTGAATCCATGCCTCCAAGAGTTCTATTACTTCATTTATCGGAAATGGGAAGCCTGTGTCTTCGGTGCTCTGCGCAGGATCTTTGCCTATTCCCTTTCGAGGCGAAGCTTTATGCGTTTTAGCCGCACGCTTGGGTAGTTGTTCTGCCGCCGCTGGAGATTTTCTATTTCCGCCTTCGCTTACTACACTGACAGAAGGGCCAGTATTATATTTCTTGTTGATGAGGCGCATGTTTCCCCGATTATCTCGTGAATCGTCGCTCCGAACGATCCTGGTTCTTTCCAATAATGCTGGGGAGGTAGTGGCCGAACGTTTGGATGCTTCATGGAGCTCTGAGAACGTCTGGAATCCCAAGTTTTCCAGCAGGGCGCGATATATGGGTATCATTCCGTTGATGCATAATTCCACCAGCTGTCGTTCTGTGGCATTTGGTTCATGGCAATCCAACGCTTGTGTTCTGAACCTTTTGACAAAATCATTTGGATGTTCGTTGTTCCGTTGGGAGATTCTCCCCAGGTCTGAGTGTAGGTACCAAATATCACAAGACATTAGCTTACGAACATCGTAATAAATACAAGAGGAAAGAGCTACAAAATAATTCGATGATAGAGGAAGCAGGGGAAAGTATGAAAGATTTGCGAAGATAAAATAGTCTTACGAAGATGTGTTGCGATACTTCGCAACACATATACAGCTGTACAAATTTTATTATAAATAGGAGTTCAAATGTAAAATTGAGGGGGTTCTTTTAAGAAGTGTTAGAAAATATCTTAGGAAAGAGAATAGCGAAAGTTGTAACTATTCTAGTTCCATTTAGGTACTTCTATGTAATCAATTGAGAGAATTAATAGAAAAAGTGCCATTCATCATCAAGAACTTCTTAAGTTTTACAAATTCTACTGAGGGTGTAGTTGTAGGTTATTCCGCAACTACATAATTGGCGCTAGAAACAGGGACCTGAAGAATTCCTGCATCAGAGAAATGGCAAGAAGAAGAAATATATCAGAACCATTAACTGCAGTAAGAAGAAGTGTAAGACTCACAGGAGGAGAAGAAAATATGACAGGAGAACCTAGTAGGAGAGGGAGTAATCGAAGAAATCAAGCTCAACAAACAATAGATCATGATCAAGTGAGTATACACACTTGGAGAACTGATACACCAGCAGAAGAATATAGAGAACCACAAATCATAAAAAATGGGAGGCTGATGAGAGGAACAATTCTTGAAAGAGAAATAGAGGTATTATAAACATTGAGACAAGGAATTTAAGAAGAACGAAGGTTTGAAGCTGAAGAACGTGCTAATTTAACAAGACAGAATCAAGAATTGAGGAGGGAAAATGAGATGTTACAAAGGAGGAAATCTCAAAGTGTTGCAAGATCAAATGTTAGACCAGAAAGAGAAGGACAAAATTCACCAACAATCAATAATGAAAGTACTATGCAAGGACAAGCACATAATCAAGTTGAAAGAAATCAAGAGAATCGCTTCATTTTAGTACCAGACCCTCCTTCACGAACCAGGCCAAATCCTAGAGAAAACAATCATAATGGTGAAGAAAATCGAGAGGAAGATCAGCAACTTGTGGAAGAAACTGAGAGGCAACAAGCAGTACATCAAAACAATTACGAGAATGGAGTAAGAAGACATGAAGAGGCTCGTAACAATCAAAATATTGAGTATGAAAGAATTCAGAGAAGAATTGGAAATCAACGAACAGAAATAACGAGGAATGAACCAAACTTTCGAACCAGAATACAGGCGAATCAAGAAGAACTAAATCACAAAAGGAGGAGAAATGAAGAAGAAGAAGTTCCTGATATTCGCATGAGAAGAATGAGAAGAATAGAAAGGGAAGAACAAGAATTTCAAGATGCTCTGCAACAAAACAATTGCGATAATTTAGAAAGAAGATATTTGCAAAATTGTGAAAATAAAAACATTAATGAAGAATATGATAGCATGCGAAGGATCACAAGAGAAGAGGCGCAAGAACGTAGAAGAAGAGAGGCTACGTTGAAGAGACCAATGGATGAGAATTCTGAGGCAAATGCACGGATTTTGCGAGAATTAGCGGAAATGAGAGGGATGATAAAAAATAGAAGAGGAGGAGATAGAAGGCAATTAGATGAAGCAATAGAAGAAGCTGCGAGGACTCCATTTGCTAGAGCAGTACAATTGGGAGGGATTCCACCAAAATGCAATCTGCCTACACTAACCAGTATCTTTGACGGGACTTCATGTGCTATTCAACACATTAAAGCATATATAAGATGCATGTTATAATGGGAGAATCACGATGCTGTATTATGCAAGTACTTCGCATCAAGCTTAACTGGAGAGGCTCTAAAGTGGTTCGAAGGACTTCCTAAGAATACTATTACATCATTTAATCATTTACAAGCAACTTTCCTTGGATCATATATCACAAATCATTCATCACGGCTTGGTATTGAAGATGTGTTTGGTTTAAAACAAAGAATTGGTGAAAGTTTGAAGCATTTGGTAAGAAGATGGAAGACTATGTGCAGTGACATGGCAGGGTGCGTGGATGAGAGATATTTGATTCTGTCTTTCATAAATGCGATGTTCGCAACTGAACAACTCAGATGTTCAAATCTTCGAAGAAAGAATTCCATAATGATGACAGAGTTACGAGAATTACAAGAGGAGTACATTACATTAGAGGAAAAGCAAAACAATATGGAGTCATATCCAGTAGCAAACAAAAAATAATCAAGATACAGGAGCAAATTTACTTCCTAAAATAATCAATGTCGTAGCAGGTACTTCGCAAACTTCTTCGCAAATTTCAGAAGAGAAGAAAATCAATAATAGCCATCCAAAAATGGTAGCAATGGGTAGCAAAGATCAAGAAGAGTATGATAGAGAGAGGAATTTCTATAATCGAGGAGGAAATAACCAGATCCCAAGATTAGATCAACAGCAATAAAACTATGGGGGACAAAGGCAAAATTATTTTGGACAAGGGAATCAGAGACAAAATTATAACAACGGTCAAGGAGGTCAAAGAATGATAAGAGAAGAAATAAAGTTGCCACCTTTGAATACAAGTGTAGAGAAGATATGGCAGGCAATTATCTTGATAGAGCATATACCAACTCCATGGAATATGGGAAAGGAACCACCAATGGGTCCAAGAAGTCATGAATTTTGTTCGTATCATCATTTTCACGGACATTCTACAAATAACTGCAATAATATCAAGAGGATTATTTTGCGAATGATTGATCAAGGAAAACTGGATCACTTTTTACTTAAGCAAACACAGTCGCAACAATTACCACAAGCTCTAGTTATAACTCGCAGGGAGAACACATTACAAGAAAAGGGAAAAGAAACCCTACATAAAGAAGTGGGATCAAAAGCAAGGAATGTTTTCTGTAATTCTATTGTTCACTCATATAAAACCATAGAGGATTTTCATAATAATGTGTTAAGCAGGGTATATGCGAGGGATGGTGAAGGAAAGGAAATAATAAACATCGCAAAAATTTCGCGACTTGAAGATTGGCAGAAGCGTGAAATTTCTTTTGAAGCTACTGAAATTCCAGAAGGTTGTGAAGTACATGATAACCCATTGGTAGTAAGGTTAGAAATTTGCATGAATATGGAAGAAATCGAAGATGATATGGAGGAAGAATCAATTGGTCTTAATAGAATTTTGATTGATACGGGAAGTTCTGTCAATATCATCTTCTATTCTGCTTACAAAACTATGGGGGAAAAGACGCAGATCTAATACCTTCTACCTACAGGATTTATGGTTTTAATGGAACTGCTAATAAACCTAAAGGAGAAGTAAGCATGCGAATTCCCTTAAGTGGAATGCGAAATGAAATTCTGTTTTACGTTGTTGATGTCGAATCACCGTATAATGCTTTGATAGGAAGACCCTGGCTTCATGGAATTCCAGGCGTAGCTTCCACTCTACATCAATGCATAAAGTTTCCTCATATAAAGGGTGTTGGAGTTATCAAGGGTGATTGGGCTGAAGGAAAGAAATGTTACGATACAGAGGTAGAATTTTGCGAAGGAAAAACCACTGAAAAGGAAAATTGGAGAAAAAGAGCTAAGGCTGTAAAAAGAAGTGAAAATTTAATGGCAGAGGATTAAGACATGAAAGAATAAAATTACAATGTTAATCATACAGGAAATTTATGGTGATAACAAAGGATTATGATTTGCGAAGAAAGAAGAAAGAAGGAAATGAAACAAGAAGGTAATCAATATGTTTGCTCGTAGAGCATAACAAGATATACGTTGAGAAACGAGAAATTGAAATGAGGTATTTTACAACACAAAATTTTTTGTGATAGAATTTTACGAATTAAAACAATTTATTGCGATTAACTTTCATGAAAGAAAGACGCAAACATTAATTTGCGAATAAAAGACCGCAATCTGTGATCAGCTTTCAAAAAAGAAAGAAAGTCGCAGAAATATTACACAGGCAAACCTTTGTGGCATACAACCTAGTTCGCGAAGCAACATTTCGTAAGAGGCAAAGTCCTAAAGTACGTCATTTAAGGGGGTACCTATAAGCATGGCTCAGGGACACCGGAACACCACCAAGGAACCTGAGTACATGGAACTTTACGGGGTACCTATCCGGGTTAGACACCTTGGATTCTTACCTAATCTTGCGACATTACGCGATATTATGCGATGTAACATGATTTAGGTTGGGAGACTAAGGCATACTGTCTTTCCCAAGAAGTGCAGAAAACGATCAAGGCGCCGAGGTACACGGTTGAGTCAAGAGTTCCGGGTGGGCTTGAAGCACATCTGCCATTTTTGACAAGTCTTGGCAAATGATGCACTTGGCCCAAAGATACCCCATAGGGTGCAACCTCGTAACTATAAGCCCTATAGGCAAAAAGGATAAGAGGTTGCGATCAAAAGTTGGTTGTTTGCAGAAACGGATGAGAAGAGCTAACCTTGTATGGTCGATGTACGCTTCCTTGAAGGGGCAACCAAGGGGAAGATAAAGGGAAGCACCCTCCATTAGGGAGATGATACGTGCTATAAGACGCAAATGTCACGAGGCTTTTTGTTTGCAAAAACATAAAGGCTTGTCATATTTGTGCAACAACTGAATTTCTACGAGCATTCTAAAAAAAAAAAGAGATAACTCGCAGAACATAATAAAGAAGTTAAGATGAGATCAATGGGTTATTACACGAAAGTGTAAAAACGTCCTGCGATTTCATCGCAAGACGATAATGTCATGAGGTTGTATATTCGCAAGAATGTTCAAACTTGTCATATTATCGCAAATACAAAAATATTATCACAAAAGAGGTGGAAAAATAAGACCTTTACTTAGGAAGGCATGATAAGTCCACAGCAATTAATGAAATTTATTCCATCAATATCATTGAATAATTTTTACAAGAATATATATCATGAAGTTAGTTCGATACGTATGCGCCCACAATATCATTGAAGAATTTTTACAAGAATATGTATCATGAAGTCCTAACAAAGAAGGCAATCCAATCAATATCATTGAAGAATTTTTACAAGAATATATATATCACAAAGATATAACAAGAGATGCGATTTTACTCGCAATCAAAAACAGATAGTTCATATTCATTAAATTTTACGAGAATTACATACTTCTTATACTTCTTCATATATTGAATATTTCTCCACAATTTGAATACTTCTTATGATTTTTCAAGAACGTCTCATATTTATTATACTTCTTCAACGGATATTTCATGTTTATCAAATTTTGCGAGGGTTAAATACTTGTTATACTTCTTCATACATTGAATAATTCTTCACGGATTGAATAATTCTTATACTTCTTCATACATTGGATAATTTTACACGGATTGAATACTTCTAATACTTCTTCAACGATATTTTATACTTCTTATACTTATTAAAGGATATTTTATAAGAATCTATTCTTATATTTCAAAGGGAGGATTTCTTATTCACAATCGCAACAAGCTGAAGCTTCGTAAGTTAAATTAGGGAAGATATTCTAATAATTCCAACAATATTTGATAATCTGAAGAGCAATAATAGGGGGAAAGGAAATACTAAGCTATGTCTTTAAGATATATTATTTCTCTCCACATGATCAAGTTATGCGAATAAGGGAAGCACTCAATCAAAGAAAGACCAATTCATCATCGTAAAATTAAGACATTAATACTAGTTAAGCTTCAAAAATAAATTGTTGGTTGATCAAAAGTGCAGGAAAGAAGAAAGTATTGTATGAAAAGAACTAGAACAGATATACAAAAAAGAGTAAAGCTATTTTTCGGGTGATTTATTCCCATCAAAATGATCCTCTTTTTATTCTTCAGAGAGATCATCTTCAACTTCACTATCAGAGATTTACAGATATGGGGTATCCTCAGGAATTTCTTCAGAAAGGAGCGTATGGTACTTAGTGAGAGGAATTTGGTTGTCTTCACAAATCTTGCGAGTCATCTTAGCTCGGAAACGCTTGACATATAAGCTATGGTTGTTATGGGAAATTAGAAGTTGAGATCTTAAATTAGAAATCTTCTGATTACGACCGGCAAGAATAGTTTCCAAATCATTATTTATCTTCGCATAATTTTCTGCAGCAAGGGAAGAAATTAAGGAATTGGTTAGCAAGTTACGAAGGAAAAGTAATCAAAATACTTACCATTACGAAGAATTTACCTTCTAATTGCTTCTTATCATTACGAAGAGAAGAGTTTTCAAGCTTTAGTTGATTATTCTCCTCAAGAAGAGAAGAACTATCAGCTGCGATGCTCGCAGATTGTGGATTATCTTCGTGACGGGATGTTAATTCTGCATTATCAATACTTAAATCCTCTACTTTCTGACGAAGTCTTGAATTTTGAACCTCTACAACGGCTTAAAGTTTTCTTCTCAGCAATGGAATGACGTCTTTCCCAATCATAAGCAGCTGCGCAACTGACTCTTCCAACCTAAACAAATAAAAAGGGTTAGAAATTAATGAAATAAGGGAAACAAACAAGGAATAGAAAAAAACTTACCATACTCCCTAAAGCATATAATATAGCAGGAGAGACGAATCTTGAAATTCCATTAAGAGAGTTGTTATTGAGTACAGTAGGAACTTTGCAAGCCTTCGCAATAAGCTTACGAGCATTCGCAGTAGGAGAGTTTCCTAATCCACGAGAAGAGTGGAGAAAAGCCTCAGATACTCGAACCATTGCTGAATCAAAAGTTTTCGCGTTATTATAATCTTCATCAGCATTATCATCATCATCTCTTTTATCAGAAAGGGTATCAGAATTAGAATTAAAATCCTTTTCAGGAAATTTATCATCTTCATCACTTTGATCTTCGTCAACATCCTTACTAGAAGAGATCATATTGGAGTAAGCATTGTTTGAGAATTTCTTCTTCTTCCTCTCAAAAACAACATCCTCAAGTTTCCTTTTTCCTTTGCGAAGAGCATCATCTTGACTACCAGAAGTTTGGGTATTCTTCGCAGAACGAAGTGTTTTTTGTCTCGCAGTTAACCTTTTGGAAGAAGTAGAGTTCTTATTCTCACTCGCAACAACCTCAGGAAGATCAGGAAGAGCCTACAAATTCAAATAAGGATAAGAAACAGAGGCAACAATATATTGTTTAGAAAGCATATAAGAGTGTTTCTTACCTCATTTGAAAATAAGTTGAAGAATAACAAGAAAATAAGGAGATAGAGATACATACGTTTTTATCTTCGTTAGGCCAAGAAAAGACCCAAGGTTGATAGTTACGATCACGAAGGTTCGCAGAAAGATCTACTATTCCAGAAATGTAAGAACCCGATAATGCAAGAGGGTAATTATACCAATCTTCGTCATGAGAACGACGAGGGGTTCTATTATTTCCCGAGGCATAATCAATATCGTGCATGAGAAGGTCATCTGCTGCAATATTAGCTTTGCGATGACGACGAACACCCCAACGTTTATCTTCCTTCTTCGCAGGAATTAATGTATAATTTTTAAAGAAACTCTCAACTGTATAGTCTGCAGCAATAATTTCCATATCTTGAAATCCAGGTTTCCTAAGGTCAACTGAATACAAAGATTTTCCAGTAGTAGCACGAGTTGCGAATTCGACCAGAATGCGAATACAATCACCAGTCAATTGATAAATGTCACATGAAAAATTGGGGTGGGAAATAATTTCATAGAATAAAGGAAGATTAACATCATAAAGAGGAAGAGGAAGACCTGAGAGGATTTTACCTCGTGAGATTAAAAATTTTTGATCATTCCAAGTAAGGTCAGTAAAGATCTCCATACAGAGAGAAGACTTCTTGTCATGACCATCGATTTCAGAAAGAATGAGGTCCCTATCGGAGAGCTCTGCATTAATTTTTTCAATAGTTTTCTTCTTTGGAGCCATTGGATGTAGGATAGAAAATAGAAAGGAAAAGAGATGAAAGAGATAAGAAATCGTAGTAGCAGAAAAAGGGAATAAATTGCAGAGGCAGAAGTGATGAGGAAGATGAATAGGATAAGAGAATAAAAATAAGAACAAAAGATAATATTTATAAAGAAGAGATAGTTCGATGAAGATAGAAACTCATCAATGCGATTAGACGTGAACGGTTGAAAAGAACGGTTACGAAGAAACGTGTCAAAAATTTAATGAAAAAAGAAAATACGTGTTGCGAATGTCATAGGTGGTGATAACTATATTAAATTTTATGAGAATAAAGGTTCTCATGACATTCCTTCTTAGTATAATTGACATGAGAAGAGGCAAGATGTAGGTACCAAATATCACAAGACATTAGCTTACGAACATCGTAATAAATACAAGAGGAAAGAGCTACAAAATAATGCGATGATAGAGGAAGCACGGGAAAGTATGAAAGATTTGCGAAGATAAAATAGTCTTACGAAGATGTATTGTGATACTTCGCAACACATATACAGCTGTACAAATTTCATTATAAATAGGAGTTCAAATGTAAAATTGAGGGGGTTATTTTAAGAAGTGTTAGAAAATATCTTAGGAAAGAGAATAGAGAAAGTTGTAACTATTCTAGTTCCATTTAGATACTTCTATGCAATCAATTGAGAGAATTAATAGAAAAAGTGTCATTCATCATCAAGAACTTCTTAAGTTTTACAAATTCTACTGAGGGTGTAGTTGTAGGTTATTCCGCAACTACACTGAGAAAGTAACTTGCTCAGATACAAAGAAGTACTTCTTGTAAAACGCGCTGACCATCTCACTCCAATTGGATATGCTTTCGGGTACGATGTTGTTATACCACGTATAGGCTCTCCCCATAAGTGATTTGGAGAATTCCTTCAAGCGGAGAACGTGATTGTATTCATGTTCTCCTAAGGATTCTAAGAATCGAGAGACGTGTTCACGAGTATTACCGGTACTATCATAAAGGATGAATTGAGGGGAGGTGTATCCCCTGGGAAGAGGAATCCGCTGCACGTCTTATGGATATGGAGGCTGGTGGCGATGCGCGTCCATCGGATTTTCTTTGCCACGATTTTGGAGGAGTCTCTCCAGATCTTCACGTGTAATAAAGTTGGACGATTGGCTCCTTTCCCTGAGATGCTTGTCCCTTTCTCTTGCGTGGTCAGCAGCATAAGACTCTTCGTTCAGGTAGTCTTGCGTAACTGAGGCACCTGCTCCAGGTGTGCTAAACGTATTTCTTGTTGGCCCTTGAGGCTGTCTCGACTCTTGTGGTAATCGATCGGTTAATGTTTTAAGGAAGGCGAGTACCTCTTTCTGAGTGGTTTCCATGTCTGCCTGAGCTTTAGCGAGGGTTTCTTGTCTCTCCATCAAGTCCAGCATGGTGATAGGAGGTTGTCCTCCTCTGGGTCCTCCAGATCCTCGTCCTGAAGGGGGGAGTAACAGTCGTTCTGGTGACGGACGGAAGTGTCATGCTTGAGGAAATGCCTGGATTCGTAGCCTCTCTGTCTCTTGTAATGGGAGGTGTCACACCTGCTGGAATGTTTGCTCCTGCTCCACTGGTACTGATGATAGAAGACGCGATTCCACGAGACACATTGGTTGCACTGGCGGGTTGCACCGTAACACCAGTAATTGGGATATCAACGCCACCAGAAGTGTTGTCGGTGCTAAATCCATCGTTGGTTGCTGATCCATACCTAAGATCCACCATTCTTGAAATCAGAGAAATTTAATTGGTATTGAAGAAATCGACTTCACAACCGAGAGATTAACCTCCCACTGTGGTCGCCAATTATTTGTGGGAGAAAACTACTTCTACCGGTTTAGGTAATTTTGGGTGTGTGTGGATGAGAAGTGAGTTTAAACATTCAACAAATGTGATGCACGATGAGAACTTTTGATTCGAGAGATAATTTGTACATTCTGGCCTAAACCGAAGACACGGCCGTTCCAGATTTGTTTCGGTCACAGGTGAAGGATGTGAGGTTGATCTTAGGGAGGGAAGCGAAGAAAGTGTTGAGAGTGTGAAGGTGAAGGCTATTTGATGACTTGTTAACAGAAGGTTTAGCAGGCTAGCAAATGTTGCAGGCAGGCTCTGGGTGTTGAATACGATGGTATTAACACTTGGTTTTTCTGTGTTGTTCGGACTTGTTTTTTCTGGAAATAGGGAGGAGAACCTATTTATACAAGTCGATAAGACTTCATTACGTCTCTCGTGGGAAAGTGGAGGAAGTGGAGTTGTGTGTTAGTGCCACACGGTTGCTTGCCCACTTCTCCTATCATCGCTAACCGCCCATGTTTCCCTGACACGATCTTGTGATGGCGTGTTGCACGCTGCACGCTGTAAACCGCCAGACCAATATCCCAGTTTGTATCCCCTAGTTGTGACGTGATTAATTTCTCGAGTGTGTGGATTGTGGGACCCACAGAAGATAGTGCAGGGTCAACCATGAACTTGGTATAACATCGCATGCAGCCATCTTCAGGTGACCATTTGGAGGATGTATAGACAGGCCATGCCTTGGTCGGTTACCCTGTGAAGAAGAGTGACGGATGGTGGTCATGGTGATACATTGTTTGCTGGTTGATTCGCACCCTAAGTCATTCGTCCAAGCTTGCAAAGTTTGACGGACGAGATGGCTCGTAGCCTTGCTTGCGACCGATGGATGGGAGGCGCGCATGCTGCCTCTTTCGGCCCAAACGTTTGCATGCTTAGAGAGTTCCAATGGAGGAACCGATCATCCCTGCATGGAGGCGGTAAAATGGTGCTCACGCCCATGCCTGCTTGACTCGCAAAGATTTGATCTAAGCCACTCGACTCAGGTGGCAAAGACGAGTGGTCGAGATTAGAACTTATGGAGGGGCCGTGACATGTTGCTTTTGGGCGCGCGTACCGAGGTGCTCGTCTATCACTGACATTGGAAGACCGGCTTGGCATGAAGTCGGGTCCACGGTGGTCATGCTAGCATGCTCGGTTCACTCTAAGTCTCCATCTTGGCCTTCCATCCAAGCCTGCGAATATGGACGCTCGAGATGTTTCTACACCGCAAACCCTAATTAGGATTTTGGACCGGCCACTTTGGGCGATCGGTTTTGGGTTGCGTGTGCCTCCTTTGTGGAGACCGACCATGTATACAACATTTTGGGTCGACAGTGAGCATGTACATGATTGCTCTATGACCCTGGGCGCAATCTAAGCCATCCAACTATGCCTGCGAAGTCGGATGGTCGTGATCGTTTTGGATCTTCTCAACCTGCATAAGGCGTTAATCTTGCCTTATTTGGGCAATCGTTTATTGCACCACGGCTTGCTTATGAGGGAGTCGGTCGTGTAGGTAGAAAGTGGGCCCGCCAATGGTGTACCATCACTTCACTACTTGTTTTAGGGTATAATCTAAGCCGTCCAACTATGCCTGCGAAGTTGGACGTTCACGATTAAAAGGAACCCTAGCCGTGCGTCATGCTCACTTTGAGCGCACATTTTGGAAGGACCAACCATAGTTTGTCTTGACCGTTCGGTCATGTATGAAGGTGGGTCCGAGGTGATCATGGTAGCATGCTCAGGACCCCCTGAATCTATATCTACACCCTACATCTATGCTTGCGAAGTTGGACGGATGAGATATATTTTTGGGTTTGTTTTCAGCAAGTGAGACTAACACGGGTAGTCTTGCATGCGTTCAACGTGGCTAGTATAACCTGCCGCCAGGTAGCCTACGGGTGTTCGCACGTCGAACATAAGCCTTTAATTAAAGCATTAATAGTAATGTTGTATACCTACAGAAAACCGGGATGGTTGCTACATGCTCCGTCGGGATGGTTGCTACATGCTCCGTTCTGGGTATGTTTTAATTCTCAGGGATGGTTGAACATGCTCCAATGAATTAATATGGCGAGAAGTATTCATCGCCTGAAGGCTTTATCCTTTGCAGTACGTCAGCTTACAAAAATTGGCTTTTACAGTTTTACCCCTGAACAGAATTCCACCATCAACAGGTGTGACTATGTACATGTCCCTCATTCCGTCGACCCGCTGACTTAGAATAGTTGGAGATCTGCTTTTCATAGATATGCAAGAAAGTTTATTTCATTGATTTATTGAGGCCTGCTATTCCTCGTCCAGAGATAGAAACATATCGAAAAAGCATCGCCTTCTTATTCTGGTATTCTTTGCGCAGTTGCAACGCTGCGTTGTGATTTAAGGATGGTATGGCTTGAGATACTTGGCGTTCCATGGATGGCGGAGGACTTCCCCTTTTAGGTTGCGCAAGTAATAGGATCCGTTTCCTGCTATATCTTGTATGACATAAGGTCATCCCCATGTTGGTGCCAACTTGCCCCACTTCTTTTCTCTTTGGTATTGGGGTATGGTTCTCAGAACATACTGTCCTTCCACGAAATTCCTAAGTTTAACCTTTTTGTTGTATTACCTTGCTAATCTTCTTTGGTAATTCTCCATCTTTTGTAGTGCTGCCTCTCTTCTTTCTTCGAGATCGTCGAGTCTTTCTAGCATCATGTATGTTGAGAGGTTCTTTTCCCACGCTTATGTATTTGTGGTTGGCATGATGATTTCTTTGGGGATGATGGCTTCTGCTCCGTATGTCATCAAAAAAGGGGATTCCCCTATAGATGACCTTCGGGTTGTTCGGTATTCCCACAAGACATTGTTCACACCATCTCCCTTTGTGCTCGTCTAATTGTTTTTTGAGAATAAGAGCGATTGTTTTGTTTGTAGCCTCTGCTTGGACATTGCTTTGAGGTTATATTGTTGTAGATTTATTTGTTCGGATTTTGAAGGTGTCAAATAGTAGATCGATGTTTTTACCTTGTAATTGTTTACCATTGTCAGAGACAATCTCCGCTGGGATTCCAAACCGGCAGATTATGTTCTGAAAGATGAATGTGAAGACATCTGAGTCGCGGATTCTGGCCAAAGCTTTGGCTTCTACCCATTTACTGAAATAGTCCGTGGCCACTATCAAGAATCTTCTTTTTCCTGATCCTTCAATCAGGGGTCCTACGATGTCTATGCCCCATCTTAAAAATGGCCAAGGAATATCTACTGAGTTTAGCGTTGTTGCTGGTGCGTGGATTCTTCTCCCGAACCGCTGACATTCTTCGCACCTTTTTGACATCCTTGCAGCATCTCGTATCATTGTTGGCCAATAATACCCTTGTGTTTTTGCCTTGTCATCTAAGGATCTCATCCCACTGTGATTTCCCGCGTCTCCACGATGGATGTCTTTTAGCATTAGGTGTCCTTCTGATCTGGATAAGCATCGTAAAAAAGGTCCGAGGAAAGATTTTTTGTATAAAATCTCTCCCCTTAAATCGTACCTTCCTGCTTTTGATTGAATCTTTCTAGCCTGTTTTAGATCTCTGGGTAAAATTCCTCTTTCTAGAAATTGGTGGATACCCAATCTCCAGTCTTCTTCTCTGCTGAAGTCCTCGTCTTCATCTGCCCTTGTCATTATGTCATCTTCTTGGAAATCGTCTGTGATGTTTTCTCCTATATCGTCGTATGTCATGTCTCCCTCCGCGTTATGCTTCCTACTTGCCGCGCAGAGTTCATTCGGAGGGATTGATGGCTCGTAAACTCTTGTGATTTTGATTGCTTCGATATCTTTGTTTTTCAACATAGATGAGATGTATGCCAAAGCATCTGCGTGCCTGAGCTCTTTTTTGCTTAAATGCCGGAATATGATGTTTGATATTTGATGTGCCAGTGTCTGGACTAACGTCATGTATGCCGACAAGGTCTCGTCATACACATTATACTCTAGCTCTATTTGCTTGATGACCAGTTGTGAGTCACTGGTCAAGCGTACATTTGTTATCCCCATTTCTATTATCAAACGCAGAGCATGTACCACAGCTTCGTACTCGACGATATTGTTGGTGTGTTCTTTGAACTCTAGCTTGAATGCATGGATGATTCGATCTCCCGTGGGGGTAGTGATTACGATACACAGAAAACAGAAAACGTAAAAGAGAACACAGAAAACGTTTTTTTTTTTTTTTTTTTTTTAAAAGAGAACACAGAAAACGTTTCGAAGATGTAGATCTACTGAAAAATCCATGGATATGTCCACATGCCTGATTTTCTAAAAGAAAACACAGAAATTGTTTCGAAGATGTAGATCTACTGAAAAATCCGTGGATATATCCACACGCCTGATTTTCTAAAAGAAAACACAGAAATCGTTTCGAAGATGTAGATCTACTGAAAAATCCGTGGATATATCCACACGCCTGATTTTTAAAAGAAAAACCCAAGACTGCTTCGAACACTGCTATTTTCAGAGAGCGTCGCTCGGAGAAGTCATAATATTTAAATCATAGGATCAGATAAATCTTTTACCGGGAAAGATCCCTGTTTCTAGCGCCAAATTGTGAACACGTAAGTTATGATGGAAACCGCGTGTTTACAAACAATGTTCGCACATACCGAAGTTCATAGATTAAATATAACGTGTGTGTTAGCACAGTGACTATACCGATTCATCGACTCTGAGTGTTTGGACTCGTCCTTGTCTTATCTCATAGTTTATCAATAATAATGTACAATAGCACGAATGGTAATCTGCGGATTGACATAAAGGAAATCTCGGATTAAACGGAACATAAAGTGCGGAATATAACGTGCGGAATGTAAGGTACATAATATAAATGCGGAAGGTAAGTGCATGATTTAAGTGCGTAATGTAAATGAGACAAGTAATTGCGTGGTTCAGCACTGAGGCCTACATCCACGGGGTAAAAGAGGTGTTTCATTAAGTGTAATTGGGTTACAAGAGTAGTCAAAGGACTTTGGGAGTGCTAACTTAGTCTGCGGGATTAGGGTGCTACTTACTCTTCCTAATTCTCTCTCCTCTTGCCCTCCAAATCGACCTTCCTCCCTCTCTTAAGGAGGGGGGGGGGGTATTTATAGGAGTTCTATTGTGGGGTCCAAGGAAGGAGCAGTTGGAACCTTATCGTCTCGTGCTTTGTGCCGTCACGCGGACCTCTTCGGTTGTTATAGTGCCCCCTCGTTCCCTTCGTTGCTTCCGAAGAGGTATGGTCTTCTCTTCCGTTGGGGGATTGACACGCGTTTCAGGTGTTTAATGCGGTGGTTGGGCGTTCTGCACGTGTCAGACCACGGTCTTCTGCTCCTGTCACGTCCGTGTCAGCTGGTTGATCCCTGACCGTGGATCCTAAAGTCCTCTCGAGATGGGATAAAGCAGATCCGAGGGTGTATTGGGTCCATCGCAGTGGTGTTTTGTTCCCGTGCTCCTTCATTTGTAGCCGTTGGATCTGCTAGATGAGTGGCCCTCCCTGCTAATGCACGTCTCTTGGTTGTATCTAAGTGGCATCGTTTTTCGATGCCCCTCGTCGTGCGCTATCCACGTGTTTATCCGATGGCACGTGTCGAGTGGAGGAATTATGTACTTACACAGTATACCAAGTGCAGACGTGCTTTCCGGTTTCTTCCTCGTAGATTATCTCGCCACAGTGAATACGATTGTCTGTTGTGAATACAGTACGTAAGCACCATGTTGAACACTCTTGGTATGCATACTGTTGATATTCCGTATACAAAGCAGTCCCGGCACAAGAACCATACCATGGTTCATACTACTCATACCCTGTACACACTTTGCTTTGAGCGTCCAAACTCCTGTACATGCACGGTGCAACAACATAGAGTTAGTGATCACAACTCTAACAAACATCAGGATCTCCTAAACTTGACAGCCATATTGTAAAAGAGTATAAATGAACACACAAAAAAGGAAAAAGAACAAGGGAAAAAAAAAAGCCGACCGCTACTTACGTTGATTGGAGAAGAATTGAAGCTATGATGCAACAGAGGAAAAATGAAATTTAGCTGCCATGATAACTGGAATACGACCTTGCTAAGCATCTTGATACTAGTTTGAGCTTTATGAACACTAACACAAGTCCATAACCTCTATTTATACAATAAAAGCTCTTTATTAAATCATCAATAGATCCGTTTATAAATGAAGAAATAAAAATAGAGACTTCTATACCAAAGCAAGGTAAAATTGACCTCTTGTTTTCTTTCTAGCGAGATTTAACTTTGCATAATAATTAATTAAGTGACTACCCATTCGGCAGATAGAAATTACTATTCGCTTTGGACTGGTTGGAGTGCGGATGTTGACTCCGTTGTCCTATATATGACCCTCTGGATTAATTAATCAATATTTACTTGACTCGGTTTGTGAGTCTTTGTTTGCATTTAAATTCTGTCTGGGATGGCGATATGCGACGTACAAAACAAATGTTGGGCACTGGGTTGCACGGACGCGGACACGATACGATGCGGACGCGGACACTATTAAATTCTCAAAAAACTAGGACGCGGACACGTATATATATATTTTTTGTTTATATATTATTTATATATACAATTATGTATTTATACAACAAAGTCAAGTGTTTCTATCATAAAAATTAGAAAATAATACTACATGTGTATAAATTTCAAAAGAAAAGTAAAGATCGTTTGTTTATACACGCCAAAGGTCAAGCAATCAATCACTATTAAACACATGGCGCAATCAAATTGCATTCTTAGAACAACACATGCCCAGCCAAGGGTATATGTGATGTATTTCCAATTACAAAACCCTAATAAAGACTTAAATGATTGATCTAAATGTTTGTCTTTCTTCATTTAGTTAATAATAGTAAAAATAAAGGAAGAAGTTTAAATGAAAATGGAAAAAAAATGCTTCAAATCCAAGTCATCGGTGCGTCTAAAAAAGACGCGCGCGGGACGCGTATTTGGTGTGTCGGACACGCGTCGTGTCAGCATCAAACGCGCGTCATGCGTCCGACGTGAGTCGGACGCGGACACGACTCCAAAAACGGAGCGTCCGTGCAACCCAGCTGGGGCATAATCAGAGTTGCATTAAATAAAACACAAAATAAGGTTCTCTGAACCTGCTAATTAGACCCATTTTTGTGGATAATTCAGATGCTCTTAACCTGCTAATTAAAAGAAAATTAAGGCCTCATTTAGTAAACGCCGCCTGTTCAGGCAATGCAATGGGTGTACTTGTATGTATGTCTACAAATAGAGGCCAAATATTTGAAGTAAAACCATAAATTACTTTTAAGAAACAAACATGGCAAACATTTCTTCTTCTCGTTTGTCAACTTGATTTTGTTGGTTTTGGTTGTGTTCCATTCTCATCAGTAAGTGGTTCATTTTTTTTTTTTTTTGATACTAGTTTAGAATTATATGGATTGTATGTCTGTTTGTATGCAGGGGCGGAGCTACGCCGGGACTAGGGAGGACAATTGTCCTCCCTAGTATTTTGGAAACTATATACTACCGGTGAATATTTCGACTGTTTTTAAAGATTTGTCCCCCTGGTTTAGCTGAAAATAAACTGAAGTCTGAGGTTATAATAGTCAAACTAAGTAATAGTGCAAGGATATAACTAGAAACACACAATTTGGACCATCTATTTCTTTAATCGCCGTTTTCATCGTTCTTTATCACTGAAAAAGGGAAAGGGACAAAGGGTGAATACAAAAACAAAGCCAGTGGGGGATAAGATGAAAGTTTAGGATCTCAAGTAATTTTCTAAAGCTTTCGATTTAAGGTTAGTTGTAATTTACAAATAGTAGTTTCAGTAATTTACTCAGATCAATAATTTAATTATCTTTAATTAGGTTTTGATTTTCCTAAATTGGGGATTTCTTTATCTTTAGATTTGATTAATTAGGTTTGTTGATTACATGTACCAACCGTTGTGGATCCTAAAGGTATTCCCAAATTGGGGAGTTGGTTAGCTTATGATTTTTCCTAATTGGGGATTTTAGTATGAAAAGTTAGGGATTCAGATCTTACGAATCATTTCAAAGTAAGTGTTTTAATTGAATTGAATAAATGTGCAGTAGTAGATATTGTGCTGTGTTGCTAATGAAATTGACATCATGATCATTTAGTATGTATTTTTGTATGTACCTTTAGATAAAGCATTTTAACCACTAATAAAGGAAGTTTGAGTAAACAATGACATCACTTTAAACCTGCTGATTTGCGCAAATAGTTTGATATTTTACCTAGTACAACTGTCTTGTTGTAGATAAATATATTAAATGGTGCTTTACATCAATTTCAGGTAAAAAATGGGCATACAAAAATATTTCAAAAGATGCGCACCTACCCATCTGTCGTCGCCTTCAAAAAAATCTTGCGGCAGCAAGGAGCTTGATACACCTACATCGTCTTCACAAATAGGTACCACTACCAATAGAACATCAGAAAGTGCTAATAAGATCCCAGTTATAGTAGTTAGAGCCAGAGCAATCATCCCATTCAGATAGAAATTGTAACAATTCAATAGATAAAAGAAATATTGATTTTGGAAATCTTCCTGCCGATCCGGGGCTCCGCATACAAATATCAGAATATCATCCAAATGATCAAGATCAAGTTCGAATGACATATTTGAAGATGGGTCCTTGTCAACCTAGAAAATATTTAAGACTCGATTACGTAATCGGATGGGGGACGAATGGTTGAATGATTGTTTACTTGCATATGTGGAGAGGGAAATTCTCGATCTCATTATTGATGAAATGATTATGGAACGGCTTCATAAGATGAAAAATCGTAAAGGTCAACTTCCGAAGACGTGGCTTCCTAGAACCGTGGCTGCCTAGTTGGTAACAATATTAATATATTTATATATAAATGTAACCGAAAAATCATATATTTTGTTATATCTTTTGTGAAGAAGTTTTTTGCTTTTATAACTCTTTGTCGGAAAAAAATAAATTGTCCCCCCATGATAAATCTCTGGCTCCGCCACTGTTTGTATGTATGGCTAACAAAAGTTTTTTGAGAAACTTATTTAAATACCCTTTGTTTTTCTTTCTGTTTGTAAGAGTACCCTTAAGGGGTATATTTCAAACGGATAATAAAACTTAATTAGTACATTTTTGGATGTTTAAACTGAACTAGTATGTTCTAGACGCGTAAAAATGTCAACCCAATTTCCTTAAGAGGTTGGATTGACTTAATACACTACCATATGTGCCAAATAATAGACCAAAGAAACTTAAAAAATGACTTCTCTTAAATGTAGCCTACACTTTTATTAACAATAGCCCAAAAAATTTAAGTTAAAATCAAAAATCAATGTTACCAAACAAGTCTTAATTTTATAACTAAGAACCTTATTTCTTCTTGTCCAAAATTAAATATGAAACCTAATTTTTTATTTTTTTTCCTTTAGCCATGTGAAATGCAATGAGACACGAGAGAATGAATGCACAACAGTCCTCTGCCTTGTAATGGTACTTGGCTTTCGAATTCTGAGTTTATGTGTAACTTGATTTTTGGATTGCAAACTGATTATGAGCGGCTGGATCCCAGTCTTTCTCAATTACAAATTACATTGGTGGATCCCAATATTTCTCTGTTACAAATTACGCTGGTATCATGTCGGTGAATGTGCAGAGAGCGCTCGCAAAGATGGGGAATCATAAAGAAAGTCAGCAAACCTGAAAAACATTGCTTGGGTTTGGGATGTGCGGGAAGCTCGTCCCATGGGAACTTTTCTGTTAATCCTTGTATGGTTTTTGTGAGGAGTCTATCCATGATCCATATCGTAAAAAGCCAATTTCCCGGTTGAGGTATGGCGTTTGTGCTGAACAAAGTCCCAAAAGCAGTAGGGGTCATCCTGTGCACTCAAAATGTAAAAGGTGAATTGCTACATTTCATTAGGGATTTGATAATTATTTTGGGCTATATATATAAATTGTTTATAATTTTGTGGGTTATGTTAATAATCATAAGAATCCGTTTGGTAAGATTAATGACTTATTTTATGTGGGTTATAGTTAATAAAAGCATCGGCTATATTTAAGAAAAGCCTAAAAATATCCTTTGAAACATTTGCGAAGCACCCTGAAAATGAGAAGTATTTATTCAATTTTACTATGTATCTTTTGGAGCATTTGTGAAGCACCATGAAAATGATTGGTATTTATTCAATTTTGCTATGTATCCTTTGGAGCATTTGTGAAGCACCCTGAAAATGAATAGTATTTATTCAATTTTACCATGTAGAATGTGGTAAAATATTATTCCACTTGCTCATTTATGCACCCGCCGACTTTTCACGAAGATGCTACATGCTCTTACAATCCTCCCTACTTTTTTGGGTATATTTATTAAATACCCTTAGTTTTGACACCCAATAAATATACCTTTATACAACAATATAAATACCCCTATCATTTAAATACCTTATCCCTTAAAAAACAGATTACCTTAATACCCTCACTTACATTATTATTTTCCATTTAAAAATCTTATCCATTAAAAAAAAATCTATTATTTTTCATCCACCAACAGCACCGCCGCCGCCGCCGCCACCGCCACCACCGTCGCCGCCGCCACCACCGCTGCCACCATTAATAATAGGCGTCACCAACTGAAGTTGATCCAAAAAATCAAAAGTTCAAAAATATTTGTCAAATTTGGTTGTTGATTCCATTCTTCCATTGTTGATGCACAAATATCTGTTGTTGACTCCCTAAACTAAGGTCAATTTCTATTGTTGATACTCAAATATTTGTTGTTGACTCCTTACACTAAGATCAATTTCTATTTTTGATACACAAACATTGGTTGTTGATTCCATTTTTGTATTGTTGATACACAAAAACTGGTTGTTGATTCCATTTTTCTATTGTTGATACAGATACACTGGTTGTTGACTCCCTAAACTAAGGTCAATTTCTATTGTTGATACACAAACATTAGTTGTTGACTCCATTTTTCTATTGTTGATACACAAATATTGGTTGTTGATTCCATTGTTGATACACAAATATTTGTTGTTGACTCCCTAAACTAAGGTCAATTTCTATTATTGATACTCAAATATTTGTTGTTGACTCCTTACACTAAGATCAATTTCTATTTTTGATACACAAACATTGGTTGTTGATTCCATTTTTCTATTGTTGATACACAAACACTGGTTGTTGATTCCATTTTTCTATTGTTGATACAGATATACTGGTTGTTGACTCCCTAAACTAAGGTCAATTTCTATTGTTGATACACAAATATTAGTTGTTGATTCCATTTTTCCATTGTTGATACACTAACATTGGTTGTTAACTCCATGTTTCTATTGTTGATACACAAATATTGGTTGTTGATTCCATTTTTCCATTGTTGATACACAAACATTGGTTGTTGACTCCCTAAACTAAGGTCAATTTCTATTGTTGATACACAAATATTGGTTGTTGATTCCATTCTTCCATTGTTGATACACAAATATTTATTGTTGACTCCCTAAACTAAGGTCAATTTCTATTGTTGATACACAAATATACTAAAAGTAGTGAACCTAACGTGAATCGAACACGCATCTTCTGACTAGAGTCAGTTGTGAAACCATTACACCATAGGTTCAACTAATGTAACTATTAGTATACAAGTAAATTTAAAACAAAGCGAAATAAATTTTTAAGCAGTCCCGCAAGAGTCAGACGGGATAAAAGAACGATAATGAAGAACAAACACAACGAATAAAGAAAGTTCTTACTACATAAATCCTTGCTATGAACTGCACCAATTTGCTTGCCACCAACTACGAATAACAACATAAATTTGCTATTAGTTATATGAAAGTTCTATAATCCAATCCCATGACAATAATGAGAACTCTTTACTGAATGTAAAAATCCAATATGACCAACATCTAGGACCTTCTGATTACAATAACACTCAGAATACTACTTACTTTCTGTAATCAGTTTCCCCTCGGCTGTTTTTACTAAATCAACTATCGTTCCCTGTGAAAATCATACACACGTTAGAATAACAGTAGAGTTGTCGTGAAGAGAGGAAATGGGGGCATAAAATGGCTCATCACCACAGGAAACGAGATATCTTGAGTGAAATATGATCTGAACGCCGTGACACAGTGATAATCAGTGTTGGGGTTCATCTGATGAGAAAAATGGAAGAGTCAGCACAAAAATATTACAAGTTGTTTTTAAAAAACATTTGAAACAATAATCACCTTCAATAAGCGGGTTCTGAGGGATCTCTCGAAAATACTGGTACAAAGAACAGTAAAAAAAATAACTTCATTATTTTTGGAAGAAACGATGGTTATTTGCAAAAGATTCAAGAACAAAATACAATTTACTCTCGCACGGTATTAACTTTCAATCCGTTGCAATTAACCACAATCCTAACTGTCATATTAATATCCTCCCTGCAACACCATCAGCAAAAGTACTTCGTAAAGAAAATATCCCAGTCGCTAAAATTAAAATCTAATGTAAACATTTTAGACATGTCGAAGAAGAAGCAGCTATTATGCTGCCCCTAAACAGAAGAAAGAAGCTCAAAAAAATAATTTAGAAATCAAAAGCTTACAAGATCTTGATTCAACAAAATTTAGGGTTTCTTACAACAAATTCCCTCTAAAATCCAAAATTATGGCAAAAGAGATAAAGAAATCAATCACACATACCTGAACACCATAATCGAAAGATCCAGGAGCATTATTCTCAGGAACTGATTCCAATATCAATTTCTGTTTCAGAGGATTCGAAGAAGGAGGTCTAGGAGGGAGAGGGCTTTTCATTTTACCAACAGAAGATAGTGTTTTAGCAGTAGTAACTGACGGAGATGAATAATCAACCATCGAATTGAGATCTGATGGCGAAACATTTTCTCTTGAAGATGTTTTCTTTATCGATCGTTGTTTAGGGTTTGGCGATGATAGTTGTTGTTCTTGGGGTGTTCATTTCTCTCAAGATTCAGAGAATTTAGTACCGGACGTGGTGGTGGAATTGGCAAAGTACATAAGGTTGTGCTGGATATAGTGGTGGGATTAATGGAGGTGTTCCTGAATTTATTTGCAGCGGCGGAGGTGATGGCGGAAGTGGTGGTCGCTGTCGTTGGAGAAAGAATGAGAGAATTTTGATCTCAAAAGATAAGAACGAAAAGGATTAAGGGTATAGTTATAATGTTGTCTAATCCTTAATGGACCCCCGATGGGCTTTGTATGGAGAGGGGTATTTTTATTATAGGATAAGGGTAGTTATGTAGCCCGTCAGAATTGAGGGCAATTATATAATTCCCACTACTTTTTTTACCCATGGTGTAGCTGGAAATTGTGCACATGTTAGGCCGTATCGTGAGAGAGAAAATCTAGAGCAATTTTCTTTTTGAAGGGCATGTAGCATTTTCAGTTAAAAAAGGATAGACAAATCCATAACAAAAACAAAAAAAATCAATATAAATATAAATCTACAAACACAAATAATTAGGAAACATGTTTTAGGGCCTACGGAAATCTTTTAGGGCATACCAAGTGAAGAAAAAAAAGGAGTGTAAATAGCAAAATCAGAAGCCCCTTAACCAAATATTTTTGGTAATGGCAAATCTGCCTTTTTAGGATTAGTGTTAATACTAATGATTAGTTAAAATAATTCTGATTAGTGATTAGTTTTAAGATTATTTGGTTATAAATTAGTGTAGATAAAAAAAATTGAGTAAGAAAAAAAAAGTTAGGTTTTTTTAGAAGGGGAAGGGGAAAGTGAGAAAAAAACTTGTAACTTGTATTTGATTCAATGGATGAGGAGAGTAATTCTTCACCTAAAAAACCTAGGAAATACATATCAATTACACAAACAACTCAAGCTCAAGCTCAAACTCAAACTCACTAATACACATGTACACTTCTATCATATGTTTAATATCACTTTTGTAGGTTAAAATCATCAAAAGTTTGTGTTTTCCACTAAGGTTCGACGAGTCTTGATGAACAGTTCGGCTAGATGAAAGTGTTATGATTAAGAGCCGAACCTACCTTGTACACCATAGTTCGGCTTGGTTCGAATTTTTCTAACAAGCTGAACCCTACACTGAATTGTCTAGAAGAAATAATGTTTAGGGTTAGGCTTATATTTAGAAATTCGTAAGCACCGAACCTGTTTGAAACACATTGTTCGGCTATTTGAATAAGTAGAATATAAGCCGAACCTTATCATGTATATTCCTGGGTTAATAAGTTTGTATTGGTTCGGCACATATTGTGAATATCATAATAGCCGAACCTCGTAAATGTGCTAGGTTCGGCACATATTATGATTATCGAATACGCCGAACCCCTATGCATATCTATCTATGAATAGGTTCGACTTGAAATTTCATGAAATTTCAAGCCGAACTGGGCATATATATACACTTACAGGAAGCTTTTATGGAGAACAGTTTGGCTAAAAACGAAACTCAGTTTTGAGCCGAACCTAACACCATAATCGTCATTTAATCGATGAAAAACAACAAATAGGAGATTGGGTTTGTAAAAATTACTTTCTTATCATCATTTCCGGAGTTGGAGATGCAGTTGTTTCAATTTTTGGTTCAATTGGTGGTTGATTTTCAGTTTCCTTCATCTTCAATTGGTTATTCTTCTTTAATTGATGGATTAGAAGACGATTTTGTTTTCCTAGTCCCTGTTTTTATTTGTACGAGTCCTTATATAGTTCAGTTTAATCGACAATCAAATTTTTACGAATCGACAATTAATAACGGTGATGAATTTTTATTTTCGCGGGAGGGGAAGAGTTCGGCTAGAGGAGGAAGAAGATGAGATGTTAAGGGAGACTGATTTTGATTTTTTAGAAAACTGATTTTAGATTTTGTATTAAGGGTATATTGGTAATTGAACTACCCATAGGTTACCCCTTATAAGGTCACCTAAGATGGGACTATTGTTTTGTATGCCCCGAAAGTTTTATGTATGCCTAAAAACAGCCTTCATAATTATCCCCCTGCTAGATAGGTAATTCATAAGGCCCATCCCAAAATTTGTTTAAAATCGGTTTTTGTTGTTTTGATGTCCCTGTGGAATGGTTGTTTTCAGTTTGGACTTGGAGTACTGTGGAGTGGGTCTGGAGTCTGGACCCTAGTTAGTGAGTTTGCAATTTATATTCGTATAATTCGCGAATTCGTCTGTATTGACTAAATCCATATATATCGGTTGTATAACTGGAATCCTGGCTTAGATTCATGAATTTCCAGCTTAAAACGAATTGTACATGTATTTACGAATGACTGAATCATACGACCCCGCACAATACTTTGTCGCATCATCACTAAATTATCATTCTTTATTATACTTTTGACTTCCAACAATTTTCGCTGTGGTTGAGTGTTCTGATCTTGCTTTATTCTATCTTATTGAGTACTATATTCTCTAAGATTTGCTCGAAATTTAATATCAGATAGGCAAGATAAAATGTAGTCACAAACATCTTCATCTCATCGTTTGTGATTCCACAATATCTTGTTTCGCTACCATACGATTAAGATTATTTTGATGTGATTTATATTACTAGGTCGTTCTTCGGGAATATAAGTCTGGTGTATTAACTGGTTCATGTTCACCTTGATTTATCAAAATACGGAACAAAACTCGTAGTTATTTCTGTGGGAGACAGATTTATCTGTTCAATAGACTTTTCTATGTGAGACATATTTGTTTATCAAGTCTTCGACTTTGGGTCGTAGAAACTCTTAGTTGTGGGTGAGATCAGCTAAGGGAATCGAGTGCATGGAGTCCTGCTGGGATTCAGAGGCGTAAGGAACACGACTATACCTTGATCAGTGTGAGATTGGTTAGGGCTCAAATACATTCCCATCTGAAGTTAACTTGTAGTAGGCTAGTATCTGTAGCGGATTAATATAGTGTGGTGTTCAAATCTGGACTAGTTCCCAGGATTTTTCTGCATTTGCGGTTTCCTCGTTAACAAAATTTCTGGTATCTGTGTTATTTCTTTTCCGCATTATATTTTTTTATATTATTGAAATATCATAGGTTGTGCGTAGTTCAATCAATTAGATAATCCAACCTTTGGTTGTTGATATAAATTGATTAACACTTGAGCATTGGTATTTGGTACTGTTCATGTTGTTTCTCATAATAATCAGGCTCACGGATTCTATCTGTTTGATTTGATGATTACATTGAGAAATAGGGATATAACTCTTGGATGTATTTCCATTGATTGAGTCTGAATGTCTAGTTGATTCTCTTGGAAATATATTGGAGTTAGTTCATACAGATTGTCGAAACAAAATATTGGGTGTGGTTGTTAGACCCCCGCTTTTTCATATTTGAAGATAATATTTTTTTTCTTATTAGTTTTCATATCTCGTGACTTGTAGACACATCTTGATCGTCTAGGATTCAACTTATATCTAATCATATAGTTGTTTAGATAGGTAACTATCATTTGGTGATCTTACCCGAAAAATGAGTTTACTAGTTTAAACGGAAAAGCCTTGGACAAAACTTAACGAATTTTTTCACAAAAGATTATTATAGTAGTTACCTAACAGCTTTGTTCTTTTGCTGTTTGGAAAACGATCAAAAGGAGTTGAGTGCTTAAGATTTCACATCTAAAGAAACTCAAGATAGTGATTTTTGTCTTGGGATTCACGTGCGTTGGCTAGACGGTTGTAGTCGCAGGGATACTGAGGGAACTAAGTAACTAGGGGTCTCGAATATGAAGTTGACTTTGTTCTTTGTATAGCGGTTTAATTCTGAGAGTATTCAAAACTGGACTAGGTCCCGGAGTTTTTCTTCATTTGCGGTTTCCTTGTTAACAAAATTTTGTTGTGTTATTTAATTTTACATTCCACAATTATAATTGTTTTGTTATAATTAAAAGTAAATACAATTGTACGTTAATCCTAATCACTTGATATTGATCCTATAGTAAATCAGTTTTCGACCATAACTATTATCAAGTGAATATTTTGAAGTTATATTGTCTCTATTTTGTCCATAAACGATCACTTAAGATAACAAACTTATAGATTGTGGTGTACTTGGGTACCCTCGTCATTTCAGTTGATACAACATATAGGATTCACCCTTTTTATGAGTCTACGGAGGATTGTAGGAAAACGGTTACCGCAGTGAGTTTGTAAAAATAACTTTGCAACTATCTTTGTCGTTCGCCTACGATCGAAAAAAAGAAATCCTTTCTTTTCAACAAAAAATTATTTCCATAATTGAACTTTGTTATTGTCCATTAGGTGGAAAATCAGATTCTCCAACTAGTTGCATGGTCTAAGTTGACATGCGGACCTCATACTTGTCGTGTTGTAGGTCCTCAAACTTTCGCATAGTTGATCATATGCTAACATATGATATCATATCAAGGTGATCACCAATATATTCTTGAACTGTTGAAATCCACATAATTGAGTGGTAATGAAAGCTTACTCATGTCTATTTCCCGATGCATTGACTTTGAATACGAATTACTAATCAAAATTCAGGAATTAATATTTAAGGAAGACACAAATATTGGATCAAAAAGTCTTGATGGAGGAAATAACTTATTCTTTGTAGCAACAATGTACGTCAATCTAAGGTGCAGGATGACATCTTGCCTACGGTGGGTCTTGGTTGCTGCGAGACTGAAGATGGGTGTTATTCTGTAATATATGCTCCCAGAACAATAGATCTTGAGCTATTACTAGAGAAAGGTATTCTTCTTACTGCATCTTGATCCAAAATTTGGAATGCATACAAACTTGGTGTTGTTGTGTATTCAAAAGTACACAGGTTTGAAGTTTTTTTTTTTTTTGATAAACAAGGAACCTTTTCATTAATGTGATTTCAAGGTTACAATGAGTTTAAGATCGAAGATAAGAGAATATAAAGTAAAAAGAACATACCGTAAGAGTACAATACCGAGAAATCCGACAAGAGAAAGAGAAGGATTACTGGAGTAAGTCAAATACAAGTATGAATAAGATCCGATTAAATCGGAAGAATGATGGTTTTTCTCGGAATTAAATTCCAACCATTTAGTTTGTTTTTCTTCTATAGAAAGAAATGCTCCCAAAATAGGAGTGATTTGCTCAAATCTTTTATAGCTAGTGATGAAGCTTCCGTCGTCAAAAAGACCATCTATGGGGATTCCGTCGCCAGATAAGTTGACCATGAAGATTCCGTCGCCGAAGATAACCAAGATGAAGATTTCGTCGTTGGAGAACTTGGAGAGCATCACTATCGATCTAAAAACCCAACCCAATAACCAAGAATCGCCATTAAAGCGAAGATAAACCTCAAAAGAGTAGATAAAACCACCGAAATGGTGTAGATAAGTAGAAAACATAATAAAAACCAAACTAATCTACCAACTAACCTAGAAAGCAAGGAAAAATGAAGAAATATGCTCAGATCTAGTCCAAAAATGGACTAGATCTGAGCAGGGAAGAGTTATTTTTGATGTTTTTGTTGGAGAAGAAGAAGGAGTGAGAGAGAGGAGAGAGGAAAAAGGAATTATCAATTTTGGATTCAAGTTTGGAGTTGTTAATTAGGACTCATCATGGGTCTCTGTCTTGTATCAGTGGGATCTCGGGTTGCTTTGGTTTCTTTACAGACAGCAAGTATAAAGCCTCCTTATCAAAAACATTCGTTGACAAAAAGGGTTAATCATGACTTAGCCAACATTTAACAGTTATTAAATAGGCTTAAGAAGTCCCTTGAGACTTCATCATTTGCCTCGATACATTGAGCACGCTCGACCCCATATTTGTTGCAAGCATGGATTGGGTTATTCTTCATACGGTTAACGGCGAGTGCCTTCTGTAAACGTACTGACCTTGTGCCATTTTTGATCCTTAATTAATGCTTTAGTGGAAGTCACATATATTCCTTTTGAAGATTTTTGTCCTGCTTCTAGGTAGAAGATTTGATTGGAATCATTACAATTGCAATTAGGAAAGCGTGTACTTTTCCGTATTGAACATGTGTTGTTAGTAGCAAGAAATATGGTTAGATTATTCCATGAAACTGGGTAGACAACATCAATATATGTAGCTAATTTATAAAATAAGTTGATCACTGTATGTAACGATAGATCTAATAGCCAAGCTGGGTGAAGGATAGCAAAGTATGAATTATTTAGGAATGTTATATGTGGATCCTCCATGTTAAGGTAAGATTCATAGTTTCATACCACAAAGCTAAGGTGTAAAGTCACCATTAATACTGTTTAGTAATGTTGTTTGGATCTTCATACAAGTGCGCTTACGGATTTACTCACAAAGACTATCCAATTATCTTACATATATATATGTATATGTAGGCCATCATCATGTGTATAATGAAAATAAGTAAAAGGATAAAAGATGTGCAAACCCAGTTTGAACATGACGGAGGAGATAAGTGGCATTTGTGAATTGTATGATTATGGTTAATCCCGTCTGTATTTGATCTCTCGCCAATTTTGAAGTAACGATTATCACTTCATGGTTTCCAGCGTAAATTCAAGTCCGTGAATTCAACTAAGTTTGGTGGTGTACAAAAGTATGCGTACCCATTCGCATACTGGTGAACCCAGACCAAATCCGGCTACTTAGGTATGCGTACCCGTTTGCATACTTGAGTAGGTTATGTTCTAAAATCGGTTTGTTCATGAAATAATACATTTATAAAATAAGGAATGCAATCTTTTGCAAACCGTGGCTATAATGTTCATGAATTGATTCAAGTGAATCAAAATCAATTTTGCTTCAATTGTGTTTTATTTACTTCTATGAGAATATAAACAATTGAGCAACTCTAGAACTAGTTTCATTTGAGTCATTTGAACTAGTTTTGTTAAGATGAACAAGGTTGATATGAAAGTGTTCATATGGCTAACCTCAGTTAACTATTGTTGAGCCAACCAAGTGTACACATTTAAGTATGGTTACCCATATCTAAATGAAGTCACTTTTCATTTGTGTGTAACAAGCTAAGTTTCATCTAACAGTTGAAAGATATTAGCTTGAGTCTAATCAGGTTTTCATCTAACGGTGAATATTGAATGCTTTGTTACCAAGGTAACATTGGTTGCAAACACTGATTTGAAGACTATATAAAGGAGAACTCTAGCAACTGGGAAACCTAATCCCCACACCTCCTATGCGATACTAGGTGCGACTAGAGTTGATTCTCCTTTAACCTAGGTTTTTCCTAAAACTATTATAGGTTAACGACTTAAAGACTTTATTGGGATTGTGACACCAAATCCAACTATTTTCTCCGTGGCTGCGTGTTCCGATCTTGCTTTATTCTATCTTATTGAGTATTATCTTCTCTAAGATTTTACCGAGATTAAATATACGATAGGCAAGATAAAAAGTAGTCACAAACATTTTCATCTCATCGTTTGTGATTCCACAATATCTTGTTTCGCTACCATACAATTAAGATTATTTTGATGTGATTTATATTACTAGGTTGTTCTTTTGGAATATAAGCCTGGTGTATTAATTGGTTCATGTTCACCTTGATTTATCAAAATACGAACAAAACTCTTAGGTATTTCTGTGGGAGACAGATTTATCTGTTCAATAGAATTTTCTGTGTGAGACAGATTTGTTTATCAAGTCTTCGACTTTGGGTCGTAGAAACTCTTAGTTATGGGTGAGATCAGCTAAGGGAATCGAGTGCATAGAGTCCTTCTGGGATTCAGAGGCGTAAGGAACGCGACTGTACCTTGATCCAGTATGAGATTGGTTTGGGCTCAACTACATTCCCGTCTGAAGTTAACTTGCAGTAGGCTAGTATCTGTAGCAGATTAATACAATGTGGTGTTCAAATCTGGACTAGTTCCCAGGGTTTTTCTGCATTTGCGGTTTCCTCATTAACAAAATTTCTGGTGTCTGTGTTATTTCTTTTCCGCATTATATTTTTTTATATAATTAAAATATCACAGGTTGTGCGTAGTTCAATCAATTAGATAATCCAATCTTTGGTTGTTAATATAAATTAATTGACACATGGACATTGGTATTTGGTACCGTTCATGTTGTTTCTCATAATAATCAGGCTCACGGATTCTATATGTTTGATTTGCTGATTATATTGAGAAACAAATATACAACTCTTGGAGTATTTCCATTGATTGAGTCTGACTGTCTAGTTGATTCTCTTGGAAATATATTGGAGTTAGTCCATACAGATTGTCAAAACGAAATATTAAGTGTGGTTGTTAGACTCCCGCTTTTTCATATTTGAAGATAATATTTTTTTCTTATTAGTTTTCGTATCTCATGACTTGTGGACACATCTTGATCGGCTGGGATTCAACTTATATCTAATCATATAGTTGTTTAGATAAGCAACTATCATTTGGTGATCTTACCCGAAAAAGGAGTTTACTAGTTTAAACGGAAAAGCCTTTGACAAAACTCAACAAATTTTTTCATAAAAGATTATTATAGTAGTTACTTAACAGCTTTGTTCCTTTGCTGTTTGGAAGACGATCAAAAGGAGTTGAGTGATTAAGATTTCACATCGCTAAAGCAACTCAAGATAGTGATTTCTGTCTTGGGATTCACGTTTATTGGCTAGATGGTTGTAGTCGTAGGGATACTGAGGAAACTAAGTAACTAGGGGTAGATTACTCGATCTCAACTATGAAGTTGACTTTGTTCTTTTTATAGCGGCTTAATTCTGAGAGTATTCAAAACTGGACTAGGTCCCGGGGTTTTTCTTCATTTGCGGTTTCCTTGTTAACAAAATTTTGTTGTGTTATTTACTTTTACATTCCACAATTATAATTGTTTTGTTATAATCAAAAGTAAATACAGTTGTACGTTAATCCTAATCATTTGATATTGATCCTATAGTAAATCAGTTTTTGACTATAACTATTATCAAGTGAATATTTTGAAGTTATATTGTCTCGATTTTGTCCATAAACGATCACTTAAGATATCAGACTTATAGATTGTGGTGTACTTGGGTACCCTCGTCATTTCAGTTGGTACAACATATAGGATTCACCATTTTTATGAGTCTGTGGAGGATTGTAGGAAGACGGTTGCCGCAGTGAGTTTGTTGGTACAACTTTGGAACTATCTTTTTCGTTCGCCTATGACCGAAAAAAAGAAATCCTTTCTTTTCAACAAAAAATTATTTCCATAATTGAACTTTGTTATTGTCCATTAGGTGGAAAATCAGATTCTCCAACTAGTTGCATGGTCTAAGTTGACATGCAGACCTCGTACTTGTCATGTTGTAGGTCCTAGAACTTTCTCATAGTTGATCATTTGCCAACATATGATATCATATCAAGGTGATCACCAATATATTCTTGAACTGTTTAACTCCACAGAATTGAGTGGTAATGAAAACTTACTCCTGTCTATTTCCCAATGCTTTGACTTTGAATACGAATTACTAATCAAAAGTCAGGAATTAATATTTAAGGAAGACACAAATATTGGATCAAAAAGTCTTGAAAGAGGAAATAACTTATTCTTTATAGCAGCAGTGTATGTTAAGCTAAGGTGCAAGATGACATCTTGCCTACGGTGGGTTTTGGTTACTGCGAGACTAGAGAGGAGTGTTATTCTGTAATATATGCTCCCGAACAATAGAGTTTGAACTATTGCAGAGCAAGGTATTCTTCTTACTTCATCTTGATCCCAAATTTGGAATGCATACATACTTGGTGTTGATGTGTATTCAAAAGTACACAGGTTTGGAGCTATTAATTAGGCCTCATCTTGGGTCTCTGTCTTGTATCAGTGGGATCTCGGGTTGCTTTGGTTTCTTTACGGACAGCAAGTATAAAGCCTCCTTATAAAAAACATTTATTGACAAAAAGGGTTAATCATGACTTAGATAGCATCTAACAGTTGTTAAATAGGCTTAAGAAGTCCCTTGAGACTTCATTATTTGCCTCGATACACTGAGCACGTTCGACCCCATATTTGTTGCAAGCATGGAATGGGTTATTATTCATATGGTTAACAACGAGTGCCTTCTGCAAACGCACTGACCTTACGCCATTTTTGATCCTTAATTAATGCTTTAGTGGAAGTCACGCGGATTCCTTTTGAAGCTTTTTGTCCTGCTGCTTGGAAGAAGATTTGATTGGAACCATTACAATTGCAATTAGGAAAGCGTGTACTTTTTTGTATTGAACATGTGTTATTAGTAGCAAGAAACATGGTTACATTATTCCATGAAGCTGGGTAGACAACATCAATAGATGTAGCTAATTTATAAAATAAGTTGATCACACTGTATGAAACGATAACTCTAATGGCCAAGCTAGGTGAGGGATAGCAAAGTATGAATTATAGAGGAATTCTATATGTGGATCCTCCATGTTAAGGTAAGATTCATAGTTTCATACCACAAAGCTAAGGTGTAAATTCATCATTAATACTGTTTGGTAATGTTGTTTGGACATTCATTCAAGTGCATTTACGGATTTACGTACCAAGACTATCTAATTATCTTACATATTTATATGTATATGTAGGCCATCATCACGTGTATAATGAAAATAAGTAAAAGGATAAAATATATGCAAACCCAGTTTGAACATGACAGAGGAGATAAGTGGCGTTTGTGAATTGTATGATTATGGTTAATCCCGTACGTATTTGATCTCTCGCAATTTTGAAGTAATGATTACCACTTCATGGTTGTCAGGCTTTGCTGCAAAATTTCGTCTCTCCGTTTTTGTTACTTCTTACACCATTTTCAATATGAAGAGTAATCTTTTGATTTTATCCTGGATCACGCTTTCTTCGGAGATGCTTCAAGTTTCTTTATACTCCCTCCGTTTCAGGAAAAGTGTAACTTTCACTTTTTCAATTTGGCCTATTTTTAGGCTAAAATGAAAAAGTGAAATTAACACTTTTCCTGAAAAGGAGGTAGTATTGTTCCTGATCAAATCAATCCCCACTTCAAGGACCTCATTTCTTTTAACAGATCTATGCAACAATTAAGAATTTCCTTGCCTAAACCATAGGTTTTTGCTTGAATTTCCGTGTTACCATGAACTATTCAACCGAATCTGCTACTTTTTTGTTGAACACAATTTATTTTCCCGTTTCTCCTTAGTGAGCGCCCATGTTTGTACCCAAAATTACTTTTAGGCAAAAAAAAGATTGATTTGATGATGATGATATAAACTAGGGTTTAAAATGAATTCCTGATAGATAAAGAAAACATGAATTTAACGTGGTACGGCGAGTTAGGCCTACAACCACGGATGAATCCCCGTAGGGATAGATATTTTATTGATTATGATTACAATGGTTTTCTCTGGGTCTCCAAACCTATAATCCTCCCCCCTTTAGGGTTTAGACCCACTCGTGAAACTTAATCCCAAAGCAACATACTCCCATCTATATTCACACATATGCTTCTATATATATATATAATATATTGACTATATGTGACTATATCGACCATTATTATTACTTCTTCCACCTAGATACTAAAGATAAACCTAACTTCATAGGCATTCTACAAATAGTTTCAAAATCCACACAAATTCACAATTAAAATACATATATCCAGTTCGAATTTTTCATTAGATGCTCAAGTTTTTTGTGCTCACATCAGTAGATATCTACTGGCAACACATTAAGTAAGAGAAATTAGTGAATGACATTAGTGAAAGACTAAAGAGATTACGCTGAATTAGTGATCTATGCTATATATGGATTTTTTGGGTCTCTCTATAAAGAAATTAGTGTCTCTTCATGCTTCCAATGAGGGAGACATTCTGAAGAATCTGGAATATACAGTACACCGATACGAAATTAGTGAATCTGCAGATACTCAACATCCATAACTGTATCTTAAGAACAGAACGTGTTGGAAAATGCTGAAATTGCTATAAGTTTGTGTCAGTGCGTACTTACTGTTATTGTTATTTGAAAACGCTGATACATAAACCTAGAAAACAAATACATGCACTTATTGTTATTGGTGTTCACTAATCAGTGATGAGTTGCAAGCCATGAAGGGAAGCCTAAAATCATGAAAAAGGAAGAAAAATAGGGAATGAAAATACCTAAGGAACCGATTCCATTGTTGTGTGTTTCTGCAATACTAATTTTGACGGTGGAGAAAATTTAAAGGCATATGTAGTTCCCACATTAAATTCTTCAATCCGGCGAACAAGAATGACTCTGAAGTGTGACCTGAGTAACTAAATATTCAGCTGGTGTGTTTCCCCATCAATCAATATCTAAAGTTACCCTGATAGCTAAACACGAATGACTCCGAAGTTCTAAATTTATACTATTAATTAAACATTTAATACTTAAACAATAATAGAATTGAACTTTAACTAACCATTAACTAAATATATTATTACTTTAATATAGGGTGGAAGAAAACTAACCCTAAATCAGAGAAAAACCTCTATTTTGAACTGTTGAGACAGTTGGGTTATCAAAGTAATACTACATAGGAGGGAAAAAATAAAATCCCAAGATATGTTTCCCAAACTTTGTGATGACATTTAACTTGATCCTACATTGTAATTAACTGGATCTTGAGAATATCCCTGAAGATGGAAAAAAATATATGTTGCATAGACGAAGTCAGTTCACTTAATATTCATTAAGAAATTTGCTAGACAAAACAACACTACCAAGTAATGACGACAAAATATATTATTGAAGGAATTTGAAGACACATGAAAACTCTTTTCCAAACAAAGTAATAAGATAAAAACAATCCAGTATCATGAGAAAATAGGCTGTCAAAATATCAGTCTTTTCTATGCGAACTCTCGCACCTGAATTTAAAGTGAAGCAGCCTTCAGAATATTCGACAGTCCATGTGTTAATCCATGCTCCTGAAAATCTCTCGTGTCAAAGCCTGTATGGACAAAAAAAACTTTGATACATATAATTTGTGCACATGGCAAAAATGGAGATAACAAAATTATTATTTATTCACAGACCTGATTCGATTGAACGATCCTGTGGCCTGAAAAAAAAAATTAGGCCTATACAGTTGTCTTTCAAACTGCACCTGGTCCCTTGTAAACAACACTTTGGTGCTATCAACACGAACAGTTGCAGCAACACTTTTTATAGCTAAAGAATCAAAATCATCTCAAGAACTTGAACCTGATCATAACTTTTGGCAAACAGAGATTAACTGCCACACCAATTCGAACCAAATACTATCAGCACAACCATCATTCAGCCCCCGAATATATGGAAGCGACCCAGTGGAACCAAACTGGTAATGGTTCAGGCTTTCAATTGATGGTCCTGGTTATCTCTTTATGGCTCGATTAGTTGCTCCAAATTGATTTCCCAGAAAAGAACTGGAATACGAAGAAAACCCTTATCCCTTTACCAACCCTAACCAAATAGAGAGAAACAGAGGAGGGAACAGAATTATTGGAATTTCAATATTGAGCGTACCCATGGTTCTTTGTATTCTTTCTCCATTTTTGGAGCTATCCATCAATACCATCTACAAAGATACCATGGACAAAGTTACAAACAAAAGAAAGATCTATATGGCCAGTCAAATTTAGAGAGCAAATACTTGTTTCGGTAAAAAATATACACCTGATTCTATCTTTGGATTGGGATAGTGCCTTGTGGAATTTAATTTAGCTTCATAACCGAAAGAAACTTGAACCTATGATTCTGCAGAGTAAAACCAGATATTAGTACCAACTAAATAAGATATTCCTATCAAGCTATCCTGATTCTGCATCATATTTGGAATTTCTAATTCAATTCACAAAAACCCTAACTTAAGATTTCAATTTCCAAAAGAAACTAAAATTGAACCCTATAGAATTCTCTATTATTCAATTAAGAACAAACCCATCACTAATTACTCGATTGATAATTCAATTCAATTTCATATATATTTAAGAGTCAATTGACAAATTATGTATTCTGATTACCTTCCCATGAGTTTGAGTCAACCAAAACAATCAACACAACCTTCATCTCAAAACCAAACCCTAACTCTATCTCAAAACACCGCAGCTGTTTTGTTCGATTATGATCAACCTAAATAGCAGAAGAAGAAAAACACTTGGAGCTTGAGCTAGAGAAAAGTTCTTTGACTGAACAATATCTTCAGTTGCGTACCCAACCTGTGGAAAATAAATCAATCTCTCCTTACTCGCGTTAGAAACAATAAGAATTTAATTCTAACGGGCGTAGCCAAGGGTTGACTAACCCTGGATCGAGCCCCCTAAAATCCATAATATCATCAATATACCCTTGTGTTTATATGATATTTCTTATTTGGTCCACTGAAAATTTTGGATTTAGTCCACAAAGGTCCATGTATTTGTATAAAAATATTTTTAGCACCCCTTAAAAAAAATCTGGCTCTGCCAGCTATGGGAATGGTGGCCAAAAGTTATCCTTGTATGCTTTGACGACCTGAATTGTAGTGTAGGTTTCATGGAAGGAAAAGTGTATCAACAATGCCTATAATCTCAATAAAGTTTATCATTGAACACCTACAATACCGATCAAAAATATTAAAAAAAACCATTGAACACTAAAAAAATGAGAAGAGCTCAGACAAACTATAACCAAAAGTTTGTGATGTAACTTTATCCATCTCCATAGACAGATCTCCTTACTGCTACTTGGAAATATATTTAGCTCCATCACCCCCAGTTGCAATTCCTTTCAAATGAACATGTATCTTTCTTTATTTTTTTCAAAAACTACTTCACTGTTCTAGTTCAAATGAACAGTGACAACGACAAAATGGTGTCATATTGTGCGCCCTTACAACGAAAAAATGGTGCCCGAATTCTTCCAAGTGTATAAATATAGACATTAAAGATGGTGTCGATTTGAATAAACCACCTTCAAGGTAGCAGATAAAACTTGTGGGAAATCACCAACAACTCCAACAACGTTATGGTTCCCAGTAAACCAACCAGCAGAATTTTGCTTCTTTTGGATGCCATGTTGCCAGGTATTTTATGTTCTTGTAACTACCATTTTTGTAGATTGACAGTATGTTCGACTCATCGTCTTCTGATGGAGTTCCAGACTTGTACTCTGGATGCATGTATAAATGTCTATTTCTAGGGCCACCATAACTGCTTGTTCTCAACCCCCTTGTATTACCAAATGACTTGCCAGGATGTGGAGTAGGAGTGGGACCCTAAAAAACAAAGTCACAAAGTTTGTGATGTAACTTTATCCATCTCCATACATATCTCCTTACTGTTGCTTGAAAATATATTTAGCTCCATCAAGGAAACTTGTTGAATCCAAAATAAGCATTAGTATGACTTGGACATCAGAAAAAACGAAGTCACAAAACCTTGCGTCATATCACTGTCCGACCTTGACCAATATTTCTCATGTAATATATACATTTAGATATTTAGGTAATTATTTATATTTATTTAGTACTGTATATAGCTATATAGGAGGAAAAGAAAACAATTCTGCACTTGGTTCTTTTTTTTTTTTTTTGCTCAATCAAAATTGTATTTATTAACTATTATCAGAACAAAGATTACATCAATGCCAAGAAGGATGATTTATGGAATCAGAGAAAAACTTAATAAAATCTATAGTATGTTCTGTGAGGAGATTCTAATTTGAGAGAATTACACTCAGCATAAATTTTAACACAGTTTCTATGAATCCCACTACCCTCCTTAGCTAGATTATCTGCACCAAAGTTTACTTCTCTGTAACAGTGTTCATATTCAATGTTGCTAAGAGAAGCACAGACCTTATTCCATCTTGAGGTGACAAACCAATGAAGCTTGTTATTTGAGAATGCCAAGACTGTAGCTTTAGAATCTGATCTTATGAAAATTTGTAAATGATTATTTTGAACTGCCCATTCTCTTGCACAAATAATGGCCATTATCTCAGCATAGTAGTTAGTTCCTATCCCAACTCCTCCTGCTATAGCAATCAAGAATTCCACTCCTTTCCTTTCTATAAATCCATATCCAGCAAAAACTGGGTTCCCTTTAGAGGCACCATCACAACATATAAGAACAGTTGGATGATTTGGAAGGGTGAATTTTAGCTCCATTACTCTTACTGAATAAACTTTCCTGTACTTCAGTCCAAAGAAGCTCAGAATTTGAAGGTCATAATCTTCATTTTTCATACAGCCTTTAAGCCTGAATTCACTTTCCTTTATTAAGTGAACTATCTTCTTTTTAATCTTGTCCAAACTATCAGCTTCTTCTTCAAAGACTGTGTTATTCCTGAAAAACCAGATTTCTCTCAATATAAGACAAGCAGCTGCTATCCAGAGTTCTTGGATAACTGGGCTTTTGTGCTTTGCAAGACCAAGAATATCATGAAAGGAGCTAGGATTACTGAATTTAAATAAATTTCCCATCCATAGCCAAAGTTTGGCACTGAATTCACAGCTCCATAACAGATGATCTAGAGTTTCTTCTTCTGCTTTACAAATGTAGCATCTGGAGGCCATTTGAAAACCCTTATTCTTCATATTATCATCAGTAGCACAAATGTTTCTAACTATTTTCCATACTGCCCCTTTAACTGTGGGATGAACACAAGCTTGCCAAAGTTTTTTAAGATCTATAATTTTTGGAAACTTTTTCCTTATGCATTGGATAGATGAAGAAACATTGAATTTACCTGTGTTAGTGCCACTCCATATTTTCCTATCTGATGAACCATCAAAAACAGGAAGCTCATGAATTCCAAAGAAATTTAGATATTCAGATGAAATAGTCCAAATTCCATTTACAATCAGAGAGCTAACTTTCATATTTTGATGTTGCTGTATGAAGTCATTGTTTAGAAAGATATGGCTTAATGGATTATCCTTAATCCATGCATCCTCCCATATGTCAATGGTTTTACCATCTCCCACAACCCATCTTGTATAAGCTAGCATATCATTCATCACACTTTTTATGCCTGGCCAGATTGATGATTTTTTGTAATATGAAATCCAGTCACCATTCTTCTTCTTGAATTTTGCTTGGAAAAAAAAGAGTCCATTCTTCTCCACCTTGTTGAATTTTCCATGCCATCTTAATGAGGAGAGATCTGTTAATTATATCAAGCCTTTTAATCCCCAAACCTCCTTCTTCTAAGGGAGAAAATACCTTATCCCATGTGAGAGTAAAACATTTTCTTACTTTTGAATCACCAGACCAAAGAAAGTTTCGAATAATTTTTTCGCATTCTTTAATCACATTTCTAGGCCACCTGTAGACAGACATGTTGTAAATAGGAAGACTGCAAAGAAAAGTTTTTATTAGGACCAACCTTTATTGAAATGCCAACATTTTTCCTATCCATCCAGCTAGAAGATACTGTATTTTCTCCAAAACCCCCCAGACATGGCATGATTTAACTCTTCCTGGAAATAACATTACTCCAAAATATTTATCTGGGAAGTTTGATAACTGCATATTACATTCCACAGCAATAGCTTCTTTCCTGGTATTATTGGTACCACCTACAAAGCACCTACTTTTAACTGAGCTAATGCATTTACCAGAAGCTTCTTGATAGTCTGATAGAGTTTTCATTAATCTTATGATATTTCTTTTGTCTCCATTACAGAAAATAAACATATCATCTGCAAAGAAAATATGAGTGGGGAAAATCCCATTTATGTTTACCATAGGGATGAGTTTATTTTATTTCACCATTTTTGTCAGAGCTCTACTCAGTACATCTTCATCAATGATGAATAATATAGGGGAAAGGGTATCCCCATGTCTAAGCCCTCTGCTAGTAGAGAAATATCCAGCTGGGCCTCCATTTACTAAGACTGAAATTCTTGCAGAAGAGAACAGAATTGTCAACCATTTGATGAAGTTATTAGAGAAACCTAACTTACTTAACACTGCAAATAAGAAATCCCAGCTTATTGTATGAAATGCTTGAGATATATCTATCTTCATAGCCACATTCCCTCCTCTTCTAGAAGTATCTAATTCATTTACCATTTCTGAAACCAAAGCAATATGCTCATGAATGGATTTACCCTTAATGAAATCCCCCCTGCTGAGGAGTGATCATCTTGCTCAATATACTACTTATTTTCATAGCTATAACTTTAGTGAAGATTTTGAAGAAGAAATTTTCTAGCCTAATTGGCCTGAATTGCTGAGTTTTTTTTAGCATTCTTCACCTTAGGAATCAGGACTAGAAAATTAGAATTGAGCCCATTAGAAATATAACATCTTTTCCAACAGTATTGAATAGCCTTTGTGACATCTGATTCAATTATTCCCCAGCATTTTTTATAAAACCAACCTCCAAAACCATCAGGACCTGGAGAGCTATCAGGGTCCAACTCATGTACTGCTGCTTTTATTTCTGAAATAGAGGGAGTAGAATCAAGTATAAATCTATCACCAGAGCTAAGAACTTATGGAATTACATCCATGATGTTATCAGGCATGGCTTCAAAAATATTGACTAGATCTTTTGAAATTTGAGGATAAGTAGCCACAAATGCTCCAGAAGGTGTCTCAAGCTCAGAAATAATATTGGTTGCATTTCTGATTTTCACATATGTATGGAAGAACCTAGTATTTGCAGCCCCTTCTTTAAGCTATTTAACTCTGGATTTTTGATGGAGGAGTTCCCTTTGTTGAGATGAAAGTATTTCTTGAGCTCCTCTAGCAGTCACCAAATTATTTAGCAAAGAAGTATCTTCTGGATTACTATCAGACAATATAGTGGTAGATAAAACTTCCTTGTCAGCTTGTTGTATCTTAGCATTCAAATCACCAAATGTTTCCCAGTTCCACTTTTTAAGAGTAACTTTGAGTAGTTTTAGCTTTTGCATATATATAAAAATAGGAGTACCATGAAATTCATGCTGCCATACTTCTTCAACTACCCTCATAAAAGTAATATGAGTGTATCAAACTTTAAAAGCTTTGAAAGGGATGTTCTGTGGTTTGGAGCTTTCTTTATTTCCCCTAGTTAAAGGACCATGATCCGATACTCCCCTAGCTCCAATGTTATATACCCAGTTAGGATATAAGTCTAGCCACTTAGAGTTAAACAAAGCTCTATCCAAATTGCATAGTATTCTTCTAGCACCAGCTCTGTTATTGAACCAAGAGTATTTGATACCAGTTTTTGAAGAAGAAATTAAACCACATGAGTTGATACAGTTGTTAAATCCAGCATTGCTTATTTTAAAGGACTTTTACCCCCATTTTTTTCCTCCTTATGTAATATAACATTAAAATCTCCTACTTCTATCCATGGAAGATTATACAAATTGATTGCTTCCAACTACTGCCACAAGATCCTTCTATCCAAAGTGAAATTTGCACCATAACTCATGTAACAAGAATTCATCCAACATCCACTGTTATAGATTGTTTTTTAATAGAGATAATTTTGGGATCAGCAATTAATGCACTCCAACACAACCAAATGTTCCCCTTCTTTTCAGAATCACCATTATGAATTAGACTACATTTCATACCCAAGTTTCTCAAAAATCTAACATATTTTGTACTAACCTTAACTTTTGGCTCAACTATCCAAACCAAAGATGGATTAAAACTTTTAACTAACCTTATTAGTTTATCAGAGGCATTCAATCTTTTTATGCCTCTGATATTCCAATAGAGAATTCTCATTTAGGAGTAGGTTGAAGAGGAGGGATCTTCTTCCCATAGTCACCCTTTTTTGCTGCCTGATTTCTTGTTAGGACTTTTGGCATCTCAGACATTTTTACTGTTTCAGGTTTTTTTGCAACTTCAATGATAACTTCTTTAACTGATGGAACCACTTTTACTGCACTGAGTTGTGTTGAGGATGTGGACAATTCCAGTAACTTACTAGCTTCTAAAGGAGGAAAATCCTCTATGTTATCAAGACTAGAATCCATTTCCTTAATACCTTCATATCTCCCTGATAAAATTTCCCCCTCTTCCAGATTGGTGGAATATGAGATCATTGGGACTTCAGGCAATTGATCTTCTTTCTCAGAATAACAGATATCAAATCCTTTAGAAGTAACATCTTCTTTGTTTTTGTTTTTATTTCTACTTCTGTTGATCAAGGAAGAAACTACAATGTTAGAACTTTCTTTTTGAGCAGTTTCTTTTTTCCTTAATTCTACATTCTACAACATAGTGACCTATAATTTTGCAGTGATTGCATAATTTGGGAACCTTAGGCATTTAAATCCTTTGAGAGAAACCTCCATATATAGTTTTGACCCAAACCTTATCAGGAATTGATTTAGATAAATCCACTTCCACTAGAACACTAGCATAATAACCAATTTGTCTTTTAAGAGTAACATCATCAACCTTAACAGGTCTTCCCAAAGCTTTACCAATGTCCATAATAATCTTTTCTTTCCAGTACTCAATACTTAGTCCAGGTAAATGAAACCAGACAAAAGCTGTAGATGTCTTCTGATCTGCTGGTTTAAAATTTGGCTCCCAATTCCTCAGCTTAACACTTTGTTTCTTAACTTCCCAATATCCAGACCAAACACATTGCTTATCATCATTATTTTCCAATTTAATCACAAAAAAAAACATTTCCAAGAGGGATTAATTGACAATTACCTTTAAGAACCCATTGGGATTTCAGTGATTTTGATGCAGATTCCATAGATAGTTTTGATAAATCCAATATACCAATAAGACTATGTTTCCATTCTTCAAGACATTCGTCAATATGTTCATCTGAGATGCAAATCTCAGGATCACACCCTTTTTCTTGGTTTAAAGAAGAACTAAAATAAGTAGATCCAAGTGAGGTTTCCATCGAAATGGAGACTGAGTCTACGAAATAATCACTTGAAAGAATAAGGTGATCTAAAAATATTGAAATAAAACACCAATCATTAGTTCAAAATTGTTTCACCTAAATTAAAGATGAGAATCGAAATTCAAGATCGAAGAAATTGAGACGAAAAAAATTCCGATTTAGTCACCCGAGTTGCAGAGCTTGACTCACCCGGTTTCAAATTCGCTTTAAAATATTTTTGTTGCCTTGGCCAGAGATTTAATGGCAAACATAATTCCACATGAATGACCATATATAATAGTAATAGAGAACGTTATGTTACACATAACTGCTCTTGTCGTCAGTTCCCAAACTGATATCGGGTTGGTTAGTATTGATATATCTAATCGCAAATGCTATCGGAAGTAGTAAAAAGCGATAAATATTAGATGTGGAAACACTAACCAAATTCAATTAAGAGACATAACTAATGTTGCATCGAAGCCACCACTCCATCTGTTTCTGTTTCTTGCCATATTGCTTTTGTGCAGCAATTCTACTGCGGCATCAACAACCCTTTTACCCTTCACAATATATATCAAATCCCTTATTTTCGGATATCTAAAATACTTGCACACAATAATCATGGTCAGAGTGCACATCATACTGAGAAATGTGTAAAGATATAAAATTTTAGAGTTGAAAAATTACCTGTATTAGTACATTGTTACAATATTATTATATCAATGCGACCTCTTTGTACTAAATTCATCACGGCTATCTCGCATTAGCTATTAGCGTCATTATCGATATATTAGTCTACTTCAGTGAACAAAACATCAGCTTTTGTAGTGCCTAGTTGTCCATTGGATAAAATCTTGTAGAGTTTATATGACGCAACGTAATAAATAAAATCAGGAGATATCAGTTCTTGTCTAATTAAGTACTCCAGCTTTCAAGTATACATAGAAAGCTTGAAAACATTTTAGTATTATGTAATAGATAATGTCTACTTTCTGGATTTCAAAGATGATTAACTGAGAGTGGGCTAAACTGACCAGATTTATACAAAATGGCTAAAACAACTACGATCTTAAGGATGCCTAAAACTGGATGGCCATAATACATGAGTGTTTAAACATTAATACATAAACTCACCTCGGAGTGTGACAAACTAAAATGTCTCGTAGCATAGAAACAGTGAGCACATTCCTTATGGGTATCATCTGCAGCTCATAAAATAAGTGAACCTTAACCTCATTAAAAGTAATATAACTGTTAAATGATTTAAACCAAGCATTAAAAGAAGTGCCACTTGGTGGATAGGGAGTTTCAATAGTGTAGCAAAGTAGGTTACCCATTGAAACAAAATAATCTATCTCGCAAAGATCCACCAGATATCTTACAAAAAGCACTTTTTGACTAATACATATATATCACTTAATTTAGAAGATGTAGCATAAAGTAAAACTTTAGTTCTACCTTGCATGCATCTTAGACCCTTGAGCAGAAGTGAAACCACCTCCTTTCTTAACCCAGCAGTTTTCTACAGCTAAATTGGAGCCACTCCTCTATGCAAAGAATGCACACTTGACTGTATCTTCTTCTTAAGACAAAAGACACGTTGCAAGCATTCCCGTCGCATCACCTGCTATTCAACATGAAGAAATAAATAATCAAGTCGTGCTTTAATTTTATATGGCTTACCACAAAAGTAAAGCAACAGAATGAGAAGCTGCACTGGGTCCACTAAATAAACTGAAGATATAGTCAAAAAATCATACATTAATGACTTATTTCGAAAAAGAACACCCTTGAACCAGAAGTTTCAACCATGGGAAATAAGTAATAACACTTAATAGAAGTGAAATAATTACAACGAAAACTGATCAACCAAAAAAAATTGAAAAAAGAATATAAGACTTGAAAAAATGCTATAAAATACCATTACAGATAAACCAATTAGTGAAATTTAGAAACCCAAATCTTGCTAAAAGATAACATGTAAATTGGAATTCCCTATACACGAAATTCCAACATATGATTTATGCTTGCACCTCTGCTTAAAATACCTTGTTTTTGTTGTTTTAATGACCTCAAGCGTCGAGATAATTAAAAGACCGGAAAGATAAGATAATTTACCTTTAAACATCATGCATAAAAACTAAGAAGATTAATCAAAGATTAAAAAAAAAATCAATTTAAAGAGAAACCTAAAGTTAGTGAAACACACCTATGAAAAAACTATTCTGGAGCATCAAAGCCAGCTTCATACTTCGTCATAATGTGGTTTAAGAATCTTGTTTTCCCATATTGAGCAGCAGCATGAATTGCCTGGTTCACAAATAATCAATTAACTCATCTAGCATATCTATATCCCCAACTGGGTAATACCAAAACCAAGTAAAAACTCAATTTCAGAAGTATAAAAAGCTTACCTGGTGTTATTTTCAATCTGTGCCAACAGTTCAACCGTGAAACCCCTCAGACCTCAACTCAGATTTTCTAAAATCCTCTTCCTACACACAAATCCAATAGTGTCAAAGAGCTAAATACTAAAATACCACCAAATATCTAATCCCTTCAAATAATAATCCACCGGAAAGAAAAAAAGAATGGTAACCCAATTCGAAAATAGAGAATAACATGTGTTAACAAAAAGAAACCTATCCCTAACCAAACAAAGAATAAGGAGAAGAGAAACATAATAACTACCTGTTGCATCCATGTTTTTATTTCAGCCAAACCATCCTTCCACCCATTGAATATGCATGTCACCTATTTTATAAGTGATCGTAATTGAATGCCAAAGTCTGGTGATCCTGTATCCTTTATATAGACATACGGAACTTGATTATTACGAAAACCATAAAGTTCATTCGGAAAATACCATAACTTTGTCACTTAAATTTAGCATAAAACCTTTATACGGAATTCATTATCATAGATACTTAAAATATGAGTCTCATATTTAATAGGAATATGGAAAGTATCCGCATTAGGTTAGAAGTCTTAGATTTGCTTCTTAATGTAGATTAAACAATAATGGTAAGTACGCACCTCAATTTAGGACACTTTGAGTTATTTCTCAAAGCAGGCTAAAATATAATAGAATATATTGTTACGTACGTTAATTAGGACACTTATTTCTCGAAGCAGATGTGTGCACGATTATAAAATATATGGTTTTGATTTTATTAAAATCATGTAAACGCGGTGTAAAAAAATATGCTAACTTGTCATTCCGTTTAGGGCGTCAGATCGAGCCATAGCTATTAAAAATTAACGTCCACGAAATGTAGGGGGTATAAGTTGCTTTTCAACCATTCAGGAGCAAGGGTTTTTTCCACCGGCCAATGGGAGAAGAGGTTAACGCAACTCTCGACGTGGTGTGAGAGATGGCGTGGGGTTTTTAGGTTGTTGATGGCTACTGTTAGTCGATATTGGCGCCCAAATATTAGGGTACAAACAAAGCTCTTTCTTGGTATTTTTAATCCCTTTGAATACAATAGCTTTATCAGCTTTAGCTTGCTTTTCATGATCAGAGATCTTTAACTTTCCAACAAGTGTGCTTCTGGAAAGTGTAGAAAAATCATTTCTTTCCATGATAAGATGTTTCTTAGACTCATATTGAGCCGACAAAGATCTTACAATTTTCATCGCAATATCCCATTTAGGAATAGTCTTCCCCAATGAATGATAGATGTTCACTATTTCTGAAAATTTGTAATTAAATTCCTCAAACGAATCTTTATCAGGCATACAAATATTTTCCCAGTCATAAGTTGAAGACTTGCTTCCTTCTCTGTGAAATTCCCTTCAAATACGGTTTCTAAGATAATACTAGCATCTTTTGATCTAGTGCACGCAGACACATGATGTTGAAGATCTTGGCTTATGGCATGGATAATGGCGTTCAATCCACCAAAGTTGTGTTTAGCATCTTTGATTTCATCATCGCCATATGTTTCTATGCCTTTAGAAACAATATCATCCCCTTCTCCAATCATTGGAAAATTGTATCCTCTTACAACAAGAAACCATGTCTGGAAGTCACGAGCTTTTAAGAAGGAACACATAATAGTTTTCCATCATAAGTAATTTGTGCCATCGAAGGTTAGCAGTGCATTTATTGATATTTTACTTTTGCTGTAGGGACATAATATCGCAAGATATTGAGTTACGAACATAGTAACAAATACAAGAGAGAAGTGTCGCAAGATAATGCGATAATATAAGAAACACGGGAAAAGTGTGAAGAGATTATGAATATAGAATAAACTTACGAATAGAAGTCGCGATACTTCGCAAGCTATATACAGTTGTACAGATTTCACTATAAATAGTAGTTCAAATGTTAAATTGGGGGGGTTCTTTAAGTGAGTGTTAGAAAAAGTCTTAAGAGAGAGAATAGAGAAAGTTGTAACTGTTCTAATTTCCATTAACATATTTATTTGTAATCAGTTGAGAATATTAATCAAAATTGTCATTCTTCATCAAGAACTTCTTAAAGTTTTACAAATTCTACTGAGGGTGTAGTTGTAGGATTTCCTGCAACTACATAATTGGCGCTAGAAACAGGGATACTTAAAGAGATAATTAAAGAATTTTGTGTCATAGAAATGGCTAGAAGAAGAAATATATCAGAACCATTGACTGCAGTAATAAGAAGTGTAAGACTCGCGGGTGGAGAAGCAAACGTAACAGGAGAACCTAGTAGGGGAAGGAGCAATCTAAGAAATCAAACTCAACAAACAGTAACACAAGAAAGAGAAATAGATCAAGATCGAGTGAGTGTACACACTTGGAGAACTGATATACCAGTAGAAGCATATAGAGAACAACAAATCAGAGAAAATGGGAGATTAATGGGAGGAACAATTCATGAAACAGAAATGGAGATATTAGAAACATTGAGACAAGAAATTCAAGAAGAACGAAGGTTTGAAGCTGAAGAACGTGCAAATCTAACAAGACAGAATCAAGAATTGAGGAGGGAAAATAAGATGTTACAAAGGAGGAGATCTCAAAGTGCTGCGAGATCAAGTGTTAGACCAGAGAGAGAAGAACGAAATTCGCCAACAATCAATAGTAAAAGTGTTATGCAAGGACAAGCACAGAATCTGGTTGAAAGAAATCGAGAGAATCGCTTTATTTTAGTACCGAACAACGAACAAAACGTGGAAAATTTACGAACAGAACCATTTCCAAGGGAAAATAACTAGAATGACGAAGAAAATCGAGAGGAAGAGCAGCAACTTGTGGAAGAAATTGAGAGGCAACAAGCAATGCATCAAAACAATTACGAGGATGGAGTAAGAAGACATGAACAGGCTCACAACAATCAAGATCTTGAGTATGGTAGAATTCAGAGGAGAGTTGGAAATAAATGAACAGAAATAGTAAGGAATGAACCAAATCTTCAAAATAGAATTCAGGAAAATCAGGGAGAGGTAAATCGCAGAAGGAGGAGAAATGAAGAAGAAGAAATTCCTGATATTCACATGAGAAGGATGAGGAGAATAGAAATGGAAGAACAAGAATTTCAAGATGCTCTGCAACAAAACAATTGTGACAATCTGGAAAGAAGATATTTGCAAAATTGTGCAAATAGAAACATTAATGAAGAGTATGATAGAATGCGAATGATCGCAAGAGAAGAAATGCAATAACGTAGAAGAAGAGAGGCTGCGTTGAAGAGAACAATGGATGAGAATTCTGAGGCAAATGAACGGATCTTTCGAGAATTAGCGGAAATGAGAGGAATGATAAATAGTATAGGAGGAGGAGATAGAAGGAAATTAGATGAAGCAATAGAAGAAAATGCGAGGACTCCTTTATCTAGAGAAGTAAAATTGGGAGGGATTCCACCAAAATGCAATATGCCTACATTAACCAGCATCTTTGACGGGACTTCATGTGATATACAACACATTAAAGCGTATATAAGATGCATGTTACAATGGGAGAATCACGATGTTGTATTATGCAAGTACTTCGCATCAAGCTTAACAGGAGAATCTCTAAAATGGTTCGAATGACTTCCAAAGAACACTATTACATCATTTAATCATCTACAAGTAACTTTCTTAGGAGCATATATCACAAATCATTCCTCGCGACTTGGTATTGAAGATGTGTTTGGTTTAAAACAAAGAATTGGCGAAAGTTTGAAGCATTTGGTAAGAAGATGGAAAACTATGTGCAGTGATATGGCAGGGCGTGTGGATGAGAGGTACCTGATTTTGTATTTCGTAAATGTGATGTTCGCAACTGAACAATTATATGTTCAAATCTTCAGAAGAAAGAATTCCATTATGATGACAGAGTTGCGAGAATTGTAAGAGGAGTACATTACATTAGAGGAAAATCAAAACAATATGGAGTCATATCCAGTGACAAATACCAACACTCAAGATACATGAGCAAACTTACTTCCTAAAATAGTCAATGTCGTAGCAGGTACCTCGCAGACATCCTCGCAAACATCTTCGCAGATACCAGAAGAGAAGAAAATTGACAATGGTCAACCAAAAATGGTAGCAATGAGTAGCAAGGATCAAGAAGAGTATGATAGAGAAAGGAATTTCTATAGCCGAGGAGGAAATAACCAGATCCCAAGATTAGATCAGCAACAAGAAAATTATGGAGGACAAAGGCAGAACTATTTTGGACAAGGGAATCATAGACAAAACTATAACAATGGACAGGGAGGTCAAAGAATGATAAGAGAAGAAATAAAGATGCCACCTTTGAATACAAGTTTAGAAAAGATATGGCAATCAATCATCTTGATGGAAAATATACCAATACCATGGAATATGGGAAAAGAACCACCAATGGGTCCAAGAAGTCATGAATTTTTCTTGTACCATCACTTTCATGGACATTCTACAAATAATTGCAATAATATCAAAAGTATTATCTTGCGAATGATCGATCAAGGTAAACTGGACCATTTTTTACTCAAGCAAGCACAGTCGCAACAATTACCACAAGCTCCAGGGATAACTCGCATGGTGAACACAATACAAGAAAAGGGAAAGGAAATCTTACACATAGATGTGGGACCAAAAGCAAGGAATGTTTTCTGCAATTATATTGTTCACTCATATAAAACCATAGAAGATTTTCATGATAATGTGTTAAGCAGGGTATATGCGAGAGATGGTGAAGGAAGGGAAATAATGAACATCGCAAAAATTTCACGACTTGAAGGTTGGCAGAAGCGTGAAATTTCTTTTGAAGCCACAGAAATTCCAGAAGGTTGAGAAAAACATGATAATCCATTGGTAGTGAGATTAGAAATTTGTCTGAATATGGGAGAAAGCGAAGATGATACAGACGAAGAATCATTTGGTCTTAATAGAATCTTAATTGATATGGGAAGTTCTGTCAATATTCTCTTCTATCCTGCTTACAAAACCATGGGGGGAAAGATGCAGATCTAATACCTTCTACCTATAGGATTTATGGCTTTAATGGAACTGCTAATAAACCTAAAGGATAAGTAAGCATGCGAATTCCCTTAAGTGGAATGCGAACTGAAATTCTATTTTGCGTTGTTGATGTCGAATCACCATACAATGCTTTGATAGGGAGACCTTGGCTTCATGGGATTCTAGGCGTAGATTCAACTCTTCATCAATGCATAAAATTTCCTCATCCAAAGGGTATTGGAGTTATCAAGGGTGATTGGGCAGAAGGGAAGAAATGTTACGATACAGAAGTAGAAGTTTGCGAAGGAAAAGCTGTTGAAAAGGAAAGTTGGAGAAAAAGAGCAAAGGCTGCGAAAAGAAGCGAAAATTTAATGACTGAGGACTAAGGCATGAAGGAGTAAAGTTACAATGATTAAGCATACAAGGAATTTACGATGATAGAAAAGGGATATGGTCTACGAAGAAAAGAGAATGAAGAAAAAAGGTAATGAAACAAAAAGGTAATCAATATATTTGTTCGCAACGTATAACAAAATATATTTTGAAAAACAATAAAATGAAATGAGGTATTTCGCAACATGAAAAACTTTATGATGAGTTTTTACGAATAAAAACGATTTATTGCGATCATCTTTCATTAAAGAAAGACGAAAAAAATTATTTGCGATCAGCTTTCATAAAAGAAAGCCGCAAACTGTGATCAACTTTCAAAAAAGAAAGAAAGCCGCAGAAATTTTACACAGGCAAACCTTTGTGACGTACACCCTAGTTCGTGAAGCAACATTTCGCAAGAGTCAAAGTCCTAAAGTACGTCATTTAAGGGGGTACCTATAAGCATGGCTCAGGGGAAACGGAACACCACCACGGAACCTGAGTACATGGACATTACGGGGTACATAACCCAAAAACGGGGTACCTATCCGGGTAAGACACCTTGGATTCTCAATCTAATCTTGCGATGTAACATGATTTAGGTTGGGCGACTAAGGCATACTGTCTTTCCCAAGAAGTGCAGAAAACGATCAAGGCTCCGAGGTACACGGTTGAGTCAAGAGTGTCGGATGGGTTTGAAGCACATCTGCCATTCTTGACAAGTCTTGGCAAATGATGCACTTGGCCCAAAGATACCCCATAGGGTGCAACCTCGTAACTATAAGCCCTATAGGCAAAAAGGATAAGAGGTTGCGAACAAAAAATGGTTGTTGGCAAAACCGGATGGGAAGAGATAACCTTGTATGGTCGATGTACGCTTCCTTGAAGGGGAAACCAAGGGGAAGATAAAGGGCAGCACCCTCCATTAGGGAGCTGATACGTGCTATAAGACGCAAATGTCACGAGGCTTTTTGTTCGCAAGAACATAAAGGCTTGTCATATTTGTGCAACAATCGTATTTCTGTGAGTAAAAAAAAAAAAAATATATATATATATATATATACTAAGAAATTAAATACAAAGAAGTTAAGATGAGATCAATGGGTTATTACATGAAAGTGTGATAACGTCATGCGATTTCATCGCAAGACGATAATGTCACAAGGCTGTATATTCGCAAGTATATTCAGACTTGTCATATTATCGCAAACACAAAAATATTGTTAAGATAAAGTCAAGGGGTTGAGGCATGTGAATGCACCAACGTCCTGCGACTTTATCGCAAAAGAGGTGGCAAAGTAAGACCTTTACTTAGGAAGGCATAATAAGACCACATAAACTAATGAAGTCAATTCCGTCAATGTCATTAGAGATTCTTTATATTCTCAACAAGAATATGTATCAAGAAATCCTACCAAAAGAGGCAAGTTTATTCGCAATCAAGGACGGATATTTCATACTCATTAAATTCTTCAGGGATTGAATACTTATTATACTTCTTCAAGGATGTCTCATAATTTTCATACTTCTTCAAGGGTGTTTCATAATTCTTATACTTCTTCAAGGATGTTTCATAATTCTTATACTTCTTCAAGGATGTTTCATAATTTTCATACTTCTTCAAGGATGTTTCATAATTCTTCAAGGAGGTTTCATACTTCTTACACTTCAAGGGGGAGATTTCTTATTTACTTCGCAACAACCTAAAACTTTGCAACCTAAACTAAGGCAGATATTCTAATACTTATAACAACAATTGATCACCTGAAGAGCAATAATAAGGGGAAAAGGAATACTAAGCTAGGTCTTCAAAATATATTATTTCTCTTCATATGATCAAGTTATGCAAGTAAGGAAAGCATTCAATTAAAGAAAGATCAACTCATAATCGCAAAATTAAGACATTGGTACTAATTAAGTTGCGAAAAGAAAATTGATGGATGATTAAAAGTGCAGGAAAAAATAAAATATTGTACTCAAACAGACAAGACGAAAAGAACTGAAGAAAATATACAGGAAGGAAGGAATAAAGCTACTCTGTGGGAGATTTATCTTCATCAAAATGATCTTCTCTTTCTTCTTCGGAGATATCATCTTCAGCTTCACTATCAGAGATATCCAAATCTGGGGTATCATCAGGGTTTCTTCAGAAAGGAGCGTTTGATACTTAGTGAGAGGAATTTGATTGTATTCAAAAATCCTGCGAGTCATCATAGCTCGGAAGCGTTTGATGTTTAAGCCATGGTTGTTTTGATAAATTTGATGTTGATACTTTAAATCACAAATCTTCTGATTACGCGCAACAAGAGTATCTTCCAGCTCTTCAATCCTCTTCGTATAATTTTATTCAGCATTTACAAAGAAAAAGGATAAGTAAGAGATAAGAGAATAAAGAGTAAGGGAATAAATTAAGGAATTGATTAGCAAATTGTGGAGTTAAAGTGATCAAGATTTGCGAATTTACCTTCTAATTGCTTCTTATCATTACGAAGAGAAGTGACTTCAAACTCCAGTTGATTATTCTTATCAAGGAGAGAAGAATTTCCAGTTGCGATACTCGCAGATTGCGCATTATCTTCGCAGCGGGATTTTAATTCTGCATTATCAATATTCAAATCCTCTATTTTCTGGAGAAGTTTTGTATTCTCAACCTCTAGTTTGTTACAACGACTTAAAGTTTTCTTCTCAGCAATTGCATGACGTCTTTCCCAATCTGAAGCAGCTGCACAGCTAACCCTCCCAACCTGAGCAAATAAAAGGGATTAGAAATCAATGAAGTAGGGGAAATTAACAAGGAATAGAAGAGAAACTTACCATACTCCCCAAAGAGTATAATGTAATAGGAGAAATAAATCTTGAAATTCCATTAAGGGAATTATTGTTGATTACAGTGGGAACTTTGCAAGACTTCGCAATATGCCTATGAGCATTCGCAGTAGAAGAGTTTCCTAATCCACGAGAAGAGTTGAGAAAAGCCTCAGACAATCGAGTCATTGCAGACTCAAAAGTTTCCACATTGATGTAGTCTTCATCTTCTTCATCATCATCATCATCATTCCTCCTATCAGAGTCAGTATCAGAATTAGAACTAAGATCCTTCTCAAAAAGTCTATCATCTTTATCACTTTGTTCTTCGTCAACATCCTTGCTAGAGGAGATCATATTGGAGTAAGCACTAGGTGGGAGTCTCTTCCTCTTCTTCGCAGAAACAATATCCTCAAGTTTCCACTTTTCTTTGCGAAGAACATCTTCTTTATTACCAAAAATCTTGGTGTTCTTCGCAGAGCGAAGTGTTTTTTGTCTTGAAGTTAGCGCTTCAGAGGAAGTTGAATTATTATTCTCACTCACAATAGCCCTAGGGAAGTCAGGAAGAACCTACAAATTCAAATAAGGATAAGAAACAGAGGCAACAATATATTGTTTAAAACACATATAAGAATGTTTCTTACCTCATTTGAAAACAATTGGAAAGCCTCGCGAGTACTGGATTTCCCATTTTTAAGGTAACTCTCCTTAAGTTCATTCACTTGAAAAATATTGCAAAAGGATTAGTAAAAGAAGAAAAATAACAAGAAGATAAGAAGATGGAGATACATACATCTTTATCTCTATTAGGCCAAGAAAAGACCCAAGGTTGATAGTTACGATCATGAAGATTCGCAGGAAGATCTACTATCCCAGAGATGTAAGAACCCGATAATGCTAGAAGATAATTGTACCAATATTCATCATAAGAATGGCGAGGGGTTCGATTATTTCCAGAAGCATAATCAATATCATGCATAAGAAGATCAGCTTCTGCGACATCAGTTTTACGATGAAGACGAACACCCCAACGCTTATCTTCCCTCTTCGCAGGAATTAATGTGTAATTTTTAAAGAAATTCTCGACTGTGTAATTTGCAGCGATAATATCTACATCTTTAAATACAGGTATCCTAAGTTCAATTGGGTATAAAGATTTTCCAGTAGCAGCACGGTTTGCGAACTCAACCAGAATGCTAATGCAATCCCCAGTCAATTGATAAATGGCTCGTGAGAAATTTGGGTGAGAAATAATCTCATAGAATAAAGGAAGATTGACATCATAAAGAGGAAGAGGAAGACCTGCGAGGATTTGGCCTCGTGAGACTAAAACTACCTGATCATCCAAATGGAGATCAGTAAAGAGTTCCATACAAAGATATGATTTATTGGTATGACCATCAATATCATAAAGAACGAGATTTCTATCAGCAAGCTCTGCATTAAGTTGTTCCACAGTTTTATTCTTCGGAGCCATTAGATGAAGGATAGAAAATAGAGAAGAAAAGAAATAAAAAAGGCAAGAAATAGCAGTAGAATAAAGAAGGAAGAAATTGCAGAAGCAGACGTAGTGAGGAAGATGAAAAAGATAAAAGAATAAAAGGAGGAATTAAAGATAGTATTTATAAAGAAAAGAGTTTGATGAAGATAGAAATTCATCAATGCGATTAGACGTGAGTGGTTAATAAGGACGGTTACGAAAAAACGTGTCGAAGATTTAATGGAAGAGAAAACACGTGTTGCGAACATAACAGGTGATGATAACTATATTAAATTTGCGAGAATAATAATTCTCATGACATTTCTTCTTCGCAGAACTGACATGAGAAGAGGAAAGATGTAGGGACAGAATATCGCAACATATTGAGTTACGAACATAGTAACAAATACAAGAGAGAAGTGTCGCAAGATAATGCGATAATAGAAGAAACACGGGAAAAGTGTGAAGAGATTACGAATATAGAATAAACTTACGAATAGAAGTCGCGATACTTTGCAAGCTATATACAGTTGTACAGATTTCACTTAAATAGTAGTTCAAATGCTAAATTGGGGGGGGTTCTTTAAGTGAGTGTTAGAAAAAGTCTTAGGAGAGAGAATATAGAAAGTTGTAACTGTTCTAATTTCCATTAACATATTTCTTTGTAATCAGTTGAGAATATTAATCAAAATTGTCATTCTTCATCAAGAACTTCTTAAAGTTTTACAAATTCTACTGAGGGTGTAGTTGTAGGATTTCCTGCAACTACATTTGCCATTGATACAGATCACTTCAAACATAGACTTAGTAGGTCTAACAGTGTTTGCATGCTCTGATACCAATTAAAAATGCAAGGGATACTAAATACACCAAATATTTTCGTTTGGCAACCTGTATGGACAAAATTTAATACAATAGCAAATAACCAACAAAATAAACCTTGATAATATGTATATAGATTTTATATCTAAACCTCTACTAAATTAGTATATGTATAGACACATGATTCGTGAACCTGATTATTAAGCAGGGTACTTGGACGATCTCAAAAATCAATATCCAAGATCAATCTAGTGGTATCCAAATTATCCAATTGGAATTCTGCCAAGTGATCAAACATGTTATCTGTCTTTCAAGATACGAATTCTACGAGAAACAAGTCTCGTAATCGATTACTATTAAGCGGACGTATCTACTTAGATTGGATACGTACAAACCTATATAAATCCAATTATAAAGATAAAAAATATAATACCGAAAAGGAAAAACACAAGACACCAGAAATTTTGTTAACGAGGAAACCGCAATAGCAGAAAAAATTGGGGTCCTCGTCCAGATTTTAACACCATATGTAGTAGCATGAAATCCCACACTACACCCCTCACAAGAATTCATAATAATCAACACATCTTCTAAAGATTAAGAACAACCCTTTTATTTATTGATTCACATAAATGTTACAAGGAATCGAAGAAAACAAGAATACAATCGCTCTTTAAACTTTCTCTCTCCTAATGACTTGCTCAACACTCGAAAAATATCCCTCCTTTCCTTACACTTATTCAACCCTTTATATAGGTATTTACATAGTGGATGACAGCTAAGTTGTCCTTTAATTTCGGATCTGACTTGCGGTAATCTCGTAAACTTGTTAGTGATACTTCTTCGCAAACCTCTTTTGTTCGCAAGATTATCACACTTTCTTCATGTTTATACTTCCATCATCTATTACGTCACTTTCCTAACCATTCTGCGATATTTGTAATGAGTTGTTGAGAATTTCGCAAGAGTGTTGTTGTTAACTTCGCAAGATTATTGCTCCTGCGATATTCTGATCATATATCTTGCCTCTTCTCATATCTTCTCTGCGAAGGGGAGAAGATCATGAGAATCTTATTTCTTCAGAATGTCGTAACCTCCCATCTTTCCATATTCTTCTATTCTGACACGATTCTGCATTCTTCGCCAAATTTACTACACGTATCCCTTCTTTCATCCAGCTTCTGACACATCCTTTTCAACCGTTGTATTTCAACCGTTCATATCTAATCTTCGCATTAAATGTGTTTACCTTTTCGAGTATTCTTATATATATATATACTCTTTTCATTCTTATCTACTCTTCTTTTTTTACTTTCTTTCTTATTTTCTCTGCAACTTTCTTCACTGTTCTTCCGCGAATTCCGCTCCTGCTACTATGATTTCTCTTGATTATTCTTCTTTTGATTTTTATTTTCTTCTTCATTCCCATACTAAAATGCATCTAGCTGGTCGTAAAACTGAAATTTCTTTTGAAGAAATTCGAAAGAAACTTCAAACCAGAGGTTTTAATTTATATCCCATTCCTAGTCAAAACCCTAAATCTGAGCTTTCCATTAATCTATTTTCTGATCATCCTTGAAATCATGAGGAGGTCATAGTCTCGCTAGGTCAGCTTCTCGCTGGCCTTCCCATTCCCCTTTATGATCCTGAACGTCCTTTATTTTATGAAATACTTTCTCATGCGAAGTTCTCGCGAGCTATATATCAATTAAGCGGGGATTGCATTCGTCTTATGCTTGAGTTCGCCAATCATTGTGTTTTCAAGAGATCTCTTTATCCTGATGAAGCTAAAAACCCTAAGTTCGCTAACATTGCGATTGTTCCTGCAAACTATACCATGGAAAATTTCTTTGCGAATTATGATATAATTCCAATGAAGAAAGATAGCACTTGTTGGGGCGTTCGTTTAAAGAAGAAGGATGATGTTGCTGATGACAAGATACTTATGCAAGATATTGATTGGCATCCTGGAAAAAATATATCTTCACGTTACTACAACGATGATAAGTGGTGTATCTTCCCTTTAATCCTAAAGTGTCCATACATCTCTGGATCTCATGTTTTGCCCGCGAATCTCGCAGCGTACTTACCCTGGGTATTCAGCTGGCCGGAAAGGGAATTAGAGGTGCATTCCCAAAATTTATTTGAATTTTTATTCTTTTTATTCTTATATGTGAGTTTGCTGATCATGTATATGCAAAATTATCAGGTTGAAAGGTTGAAACTGAGCTATAGTTAAGACTAGGAAAATCAGTACTTTATCAGCTATTCGATCATCCACAGATGAAGTAAGAAATATTCTTTTATGATTCTTCACAATATATTGTTGCCTCTATTTCTTATCTTTATTTTTGTATGTAGGTTATTGCTAAAGTAGAAGAGATACCTGTCAAAGTTGATAAGAAGAGGAGTAAAGGCAAGAGTATTTCTTGAAAGGACAAATCCACTGCCCCCCTTTCAAAGAAAAGTCCAACCTAGCGAAAGCTTTAGTGATCATGATGATGATGATGCTTCTTCTGCACAAGAAACTTCTCAACCTGAGTCTTCTATGGTGCAACTATCCGGCATTTTTTCTAGTACTATGCAGGGAATTAGTGAAACTCCTCTCACTAATGCCTGCCAATCCATAGCTGCTATTTGCGATGCTCCCCTCTTGGAGAATAATAAATCTCTTCGTGGAGTCTCAAGATCTATATCTCCCAGTTTCTTAATTCACTTAATAGCTTGGTAAACTTTTATATTTTTATCTTTGTTTTTTCTATCTTTGCCTCAAGTTCATAATTTATTCTGAAAATTCGCTGCATTACTTCGCAAGCTAGGAGAGCTTCGTATGTTGTTACTGCAGATTTAGAGAAAAGGCGTGCGGCTTTCGCAAAGAAGAATCTTGAACTTCGCAAGAAAAATGAAGAGTTGGAAACTGAAGTTGTTGGTCTTCGCGAAAAGAGAAAGCAAAATGAAAAATTAGAGAATGAAGCTACTGATCTTCGCGAGAAAATCAAACAATTGGAATCTGAAAATTCTCAAGATATCTAGTCTTCAAAGTGCAAACAAGCAACTCTATGGTATGAGACTTATCCTTTTTCCCCTTATTTTATTTTCTCTAAAATTTCTTCTTATAGAGTTTACCATTTCGCAGCCATATATGGTCTTACTGATGAAGCTATTCTTCTTCATACATTTCCCAATCTCATGGATGATGATACCCTTCTTGAACATCTAAATACTTCTCTAAATAGTTTTTCAAATGATAAGATTGAGTCTCTTCCCATAAATGAGCTTAAATACAAACTTCGCCTTTTAGAAATTGATCATCGATCTGTCTTGAGTATGGCTAATAAATTTAAACAATTCTTTCATAATTCTAAAGAAGAAGTCAGTAATTTAAGGGCCAAATATAGTGATCTCATAGATGAAAAAGATCGTATTTATCTCCAAGGTGCTGAAACATTAGCGAAATTTCAAGAAATTCTTCTTGAGGTCCAAATCGAAAGAGATGATCTCAAACGTGAAAATGTTGTATTCTGCGAGAGAGAAAACCAAATTCGCTCCCGTCTTCTCATAAATGATGATGATGAATTTTCTTGGGCTGCAAAAGTTCTAGATAACGCCATATATAACTTAGGTGTAGATGTCAGTCTTCAAGCTGAGGAAACGACCTTGATTAGAGATATGATTTCTAACAGAGAAGGTTGTTAACCATTATTCTTCCTTTGGTTATTTGCCTTTTCATAAACCACTGTCAGATTGTTGACTTATTGTTATATTTTCACAGAATCTAAAGAGAGATATTGCAAAAGAATTGAAGAGCTTGAGAATGAAAAAGCGAAGCTCACAAAATATTTATCTTATCACAATGATAAGTGTTCAAGATTGAAGACTCAAATGAAGATCACTATTGCGAATTTTGGGAATGATGCAATTTATTTCCGTAATGATACCATCAAAGAGATCTGTGATGACAACAAGATTCCTCACTCCAAGTATCCTTGTCTCTTATACAAGATTCCAGAGAATGTTCCTAATTTGGTCATCTCTGATAGTGAAGCTGATGAAGAGACAGAGTCTGAAGAAAATGAAGAGGAGAAATCTGATGGAGAAGAAAATTCTGATGAAGAACTTGATGATGATAATGAAGAACCAAGTAAAAAATAGTTTTCTCTTCCGTATGTTTTCTCATTAAATTTTTTGTACAACTTGTATATCTTCTCTTGATCTTTCATTCTTATATACTTGTAATATATCACTGCGAATTTCTCCAGTCTTCTATACAAGCTCTATTTCTTTTGTTCTTTCCTGCGTGTGTTAGAAAATTTTTCTCTCTTGCAATATGACTATCCAAAATACAATTAACTTTTTATGCGTAAATCTATCATGTGAAAACAAATAACACTTAATATAGGACCAGAAATATCGCTACAATTATGTTCACGAGAGATTAACGACATTTCTACGAGCGTCATAGCAAATTCTCCAACAACACTTTGCGAGTGTCACAAAATAATGACATAACAGTTGACGATGGAAGTAACACAAAAAGAACATGATTAACTAGCGATGGTTACAATGCTTGCGAGAAGGAACATTATATCTACTGCGATAATATCGCGAATGATATCCGAAATTAGAGGACAGCTTAGTTGTCACCCATTATGTAGTTTCCTATAAATAGAGATCCAATAGATTCAGTAAAGGAGGATGTATTTTTTAGAGTTGAGAGAGTCTTGAAGGGGATACAATTTTAGGAGAGGGAGATATATTTTGCAGAGATATTTTTAGAGAGAGAATGTATTTTTCTTTATCATCTTCTTCCCCAAAACCAGATTTAGAACTCCATTAATGGAGATTATCAATATAAATTTAAACAATCATAGTGAAGAATCATGGATGTAGATCAAATTGATCGAACCATGTAAAAAATCTTGGTGTCTGTTTATAATTTTAGCAACTTTACTACCATTTTTATATGTAGATCTAGAAATTAATATCAAGATATGACAAAGGGTGTGTTGTAGGAATTCCTGCAACAACATTTTGGCGCCAGAAACATGGACTGTTGTGGATCAGATTGAAGAAAATAAAGAGAAGTTAGCAATTGTTGATGATGAATTCAATTGGATCTAAGAGATACAGGGGAAAAATATAGAAATTTTGGGCGAAAAATGTATACAGAGAAAGAGAAGTAGAAAAATTGAAGATCAGAAGCAGAGGCGAAGAAATTATCAACAATATGAAATCCACATAAAACTACGCCAAAAATTCATCCAAAATGATTAATCTCTTCTCATCCTTTTCATTTTTTGATTAATTTTTCAGATAAAAAAAAAATGTTGTTCTTTGTAAAACGTGAATTACCTCCTAAAATTTAGACGCAAACTGGGATTTCTTTATAATCTTGTGACAATCGATTTCAGAAGGATGGATCCATTTCCATTTCTTTAACCGTACTATTTCATAAAATGATTTTCGAAAATTCTTTCATCTAATTAAGCTCTATTCATCAATAAATCAAAACAATCACGGGATTTTGATTCAAAACCAATTTGGAAAATAGTTTCACTATTTATGAATTTTGATTTTCAAACCCATATGCAAGGAACAGGAACCATTGAGAACTTTTATTTAATATTGATACCAATTTTTGGTTATTGATGCTCGCAGGGGAAAGCAAGACTTGGCAGCAATTCATAAGGCGGGAAAATAAAGATAGAAAGGTGTTTTCTTTTTTTTGTTACCAGCGAGAAGCCAGTATAAAGTGAATATGTAAACTCAACTATAAACACCAATTAGGTGGTAAAAAATACAGCCAAAAGGGAAATCCAGCTTAGACAAAGAGGAGTATGATACTACAACATTAGGTGAACAGTTTCACAGGAGAGAAGATATATGAACTGAGAAATTGGAATAGAAAAGAAAGAAACACCCATTTTTGTTAGAATGCAGATATTCTACTAGTGCAATTTAAGAGTTGCGAGAAACGCCGCCAAAAGGAGCACAAGCAACCAAGAGAAGCATCATTTTTCTAATGTTTTTGTGGTAAAGTACTGCGAGCAGCAATAAGTATTTGCGAACGTAAGCAATAAATTTGCGAAGATTGGACATCATACGCGAGACGAAGATTGGTAGTGGAGTTTCTATAGTAAAGTAATAAATTTGCGAACGTAAGCAAGCAGCTACAAATATCTGCGAAGAATAAAAGCAAGGAGTGGAGTATATCAACATGATAGCATCAGTTTAGCCAACTTTAAGACTCCAGCGGAAGAAAGAACAAGGTGGAAAAGACAAAATGATTGAGAAGGGAAAAAAACAAAATGTTCTTATGAAATTATCTTGACGATAAAAAGGGCAGAATATACTTAGTTTATATTAATTTTCTGGTGATAGGGCAGCTGGTCAAGATGATAGTGTACAAGCTCTCTACAATACAGATTTACAATCCAAAGAAGCACACTGATCAATACTATATCTTAAAGGATGGATCCACTTCCTATTTCTTTAATTTTACTTCTAAAATACTTGGATCTGCGACAACAACATCAATAGTTGCTCGCTGAAAAAATGTTATTCTTTTGATACACTAAATTAATTAATTAATGAAGATTCGTAGACAAATTAATTAATGAGAAGTTAAATTAATTATTATCACTTTACTACACTAAGAAGTTATTAATTAATGAGTTAAATTTGCAGGAGCAATGTGAATCTCCACCGCGAGCAAGCGATATAGTTATCCAGTTAAATTTGAAGTAGATATTAAAGTCCGCGAGCAAGGTCTTTGATTATTTCGCAAAGAAGAAAGTTGATGATAATTTCGCAAGTTAATTTCGCAAGAGAGGGTTAGAACAGTTGGTATGACATGACAGTATACAAGAGGCAATTCAAGAGTTCATTCCGAAAGATAATTTCGCAGGAGTTCATTTCTCATTTCTTATCATTTCACAAGCAAATCAAATACTTCGCGAGAGACGGCAGCAACAAAAAATCGCAAGAAAGCTAAGTACCACTTCCTTGAATATTTTACTTACAGAAAATGAAATTTTTTGATTTATTTTACAAAAAGCGATACTATCGTAATATTTTAAAGAACATTTATAAGATTTTAATATTTCAAAAGATTTCAAAAGATTTGATTTAATTTACCAAAAGCGATAAAATCGTAAGATTTCAAAGAACATTTCTAAGATTTCTAATATTTTCAAAAAAAAAAAAAATGATTTAGTTTATTAGAAGCGAGGAAATCGCAAGATTTCAAAGAACATTTCTAAGATTTTTGATTTAACTTACCAAAGAGCGATACAATCGCAAGATTTCAAAATTTTCAAAAGATTATAAAAATAAAATCATCGCAAAAATTTAAAGATCGCAAAAAATTTCGAAGATTTCAAAGATTATAGAAAATGAAATTATTGCAAAGATTTCTGAGATTTCAAAAAAAATTGATTTAATTTCCAAAAAAGCGATACCCTCGCAAGATTACAAAGACTTCAAAATTACAAAAAACCGAGAACATTCAACTTATATATTTTTCTAGAAAATATTTTATTCAGAAGATTTTTGATTGAAAAACGCGATACAATCGCAAGATTTCAAAGAAGATTTCAAATATTTCTCTAGAATATTTCTTTTATAGAAAGAGATTTTTGATTTAACAATGTGATACAATTGCAAGATTTCAAAGAATATTTATAAGATTTCAAAAGATTTAAAGAATACTTAATTCAAATATGGTGTTATGAGAATGAAAGAAGAAATGACAGAATTGGAAGAAGAACTCACGGAAATGAGCAAAACAAATTTGCGAGTGTAATCGCGAGATTATTCAAGATTATATAAAGAATTGACAGAAATGAAAGAATGAAGAAACGCGAAAATATCGCGAGAAACGCGAATACAATTTCGCAGAGACATAAGAATGTGACGAACCTTTATGGCGTGCACCCTAGTTCGCGAATAAAATTTCGCAAGAGGCAAATGTAAGACCTAATAGTGCATCATATAAGGGGGTATCTCTTTACATGATTCAGGGGTAAGGTTATACCGCTGCTGGATCTTGAGTCATGGATATGTTGGGGTTAAATAAAACCTATCCAGGAGAGGTACCTTGGATTTCCAACTATATAAGGTTATAACCTGGTTGGACGACCGAGGGTCTCTTCTAAGAGGTGCAGAGTATGACCAAGGCGTCGAGGTACACGATTGTGCCAAGAGTGCCCGGGACGGACGAACCTACCCTGGCCATTCTTGGCAAGTCTTGGCTATGATGCACTTGGCCTGAAGAAAACCCCACTTAGGGTGCAATCTTGTAACTATAAGCCATATAGGCATAAATGACAAGAGGCTGCGAAAACAACTGGTTGTTGGTAAATCCGGATGGGAGGAGCTAGTATTGTATGGCCGATGTGCCCTCCTTAAAGGGGCAACCAGTGGGAAGATAAGGGCGGCACCCTCCATTAGGGAGCTGATAAGTGTCTTAAGACGGCAATGTCATGGGGCTTTATGATCGCAAGAACATTTAGGCCTATCATATTGTCGCGTGACGTAAATTATACAGAGGCAACAAGCCATAATAGATATGTTTAGATGATATCAATGGGTTTTTACATGAAAATTTAAATATGTCCTGCGATTTCATCGCAAGACGACAATGTCATGGGACTTTATTCTCGCGAGGGGATTTAGATCTGTCATATTGTCGCAGAAAATTCAAAGAAAAATGGATAAGGCAAAATCAATGGGTTTTTACATGCAAATGTAGAGACGTCCTGCGATTTTATCGCAAAAAGAAAAATTGGCAAAATAAGACCTTTAATTACGAAGGAAAAATAAGACCAATAGAATAATTTCAGACTTAATTATTTTCTTTTAAGAATGCAGGAAAGATTTGCTCATCGCAAGAGAGATAACAAGTACTATCAGAATCTCTCAGAAGTATTGTTCAGAATTTCTTAGAAGTATTATTCAGAGACTCTCAAGAGGATTGTCTACAATCTCGCAGCAATATTCATCGCGGCACTATTCAATACTATTCATAGCGGCACTATTCAGTACTATTCATCGCGGGACCATCCAGCACTATTCATCGCAGCATTATTCATAATTTCGCAGAAACATTCAGAAATTTGCAAACTCATTCAGCATCACGCAGACTATTTCAGAATTTCACAGGAGAAGTCATTATTTCGCAGAATGAGACAGATGCAATTCATTCGTTTAACATTTTCTCAAGGATTCTTCCTTCATAGATAAAGAACATAGACAACTATGGATTACCAAGAAGACATTTTATGTTCTTTATATTCTTGGAAAGAATTATTTCCAAAATGGACAAGAATTTTCACCAGAAATGAAGTAATAATTTCGCATGAACAGAGGCAATACTTATGATTTTCATTCAAGGACGGATACTTCTTATATTTTGAGGATTGAGTACTTCTTATATTTCTTCAAGGATACTTCATACTTCGAATACTTTAAGAGTTAATACTTCTTATTTACTTAACAAAGATATGGAACTTCACAAAAGAATAGAGGCAAGTACGTACTTTTCAAGTCTAGTATTCTTTCGCTCGTTCCTTCATCGACAAAGATCAAAGACTACTACAACAACAGATTTTTTTTCTTAAAGATTACTTTTCAAGCAATATTCAAGAAAAAAGAGGCAAGATGTAGGACCAGAATATCGCTACAATTATGTTCACGAGAGATTAACGATATTTCTACGAGCGTCACAGCGAATTCTCCAACAACACTTTGCGAGTGTCACAAAATAATGACATAACAGTTGACGATGGAAGTAACACAAAAAGAACATGATTAACTGGCGATGGTTAAAATGCTTGCGAGAAGGAACATTATAGCCACTGCAATAATATCGCGAATGATATCTGAAATTAGAGGACAGCTTAGTTGTCACCCATTATGTAGTTTCCTATAAATAGAGATCCAATAGATTCAGGAAAGGAGGATGTATTTTTTAGAGTTTAGAGAGTCTTGAAGGGCATAAAATTTTAGGAGAGAGAGATATATTTTGTAGAGAGATTTTTAGAGAGAGAATGTATTTTTCTTTATCATCTTCTTCCCCAAAACCAGATTTAGAACTCCATTAATGGAGATTATCAATATAAATTAAATGTAAATTTAAATAATCATAGTGAAGAATCATGGATGTAGATCAAATTGATCGAACCATGTAAAAAAATTTGGTGTCTGTTTATAACTTTAGCAACTTTACTACCATTTTTATATGTAGATCTAGAAATTAATATCAAGATATGACAAGGGGTGTGTTGTAGGAATTCCTGCAACTACACTTAACTTATTCTATGCATTCCCATACTTGCCTCTGTTATTTGTATTCAGGTGAGTGATTGAGCAAGCTGCCTCTGCTTAATAAAATAATTTGCGACAAAATTGCAATTTTCTATGCATGATCTCGCAATCATAAATTGTTAGAAAATCACAATTATCTCTGTATAATCTCGCAATTATAAATTGTAAAATTGCATTCTTTCTTATATTCTGATGTGGTCTTATTTTGCCTTCCTAAGTAAAGGTCTTATTTTGCCATCTTTTTTCTTTTGCGACAAAATCGCAGGACGTCTCTACACTTTCATGTAGAAACCCATTGATCTTGCCTTAACCTTTTGTTCTTTTTTATTTTTGCTACGACAATATGACTGGCCTAAATTTTCTTGCGAAACTAAAGCCCCATGACATTGTCGTCTTGCGACGAAATCGCATGACGTATTTACACTTGCATGTAATGACCCCTTGATCTCTTCTTATCTTCTCTTTTGTATTATTGCCTCTTCAGGAGTGTTGCACAAAAATGACAAGTCTTAATACTCCCGTGAGTAAAAAGTCTCATGAAATTTGCGTCTTAAGACACTTATCAGCTCCCTAATGGAGGGTTCCACCCTTATCTTCCCCCTAGTTTCCATTTCAAGGAGACGCACATCGGCCATACAAGACTAGCTCCTCCCATCCAGTCTTAACAACAACCAGTTATGTTCGCAGTGTCTTATCCCTTTTGCCTATATGGCTTACGGTTACGAGACTACACCTTAAGTGGGGTTTTATTTGGGCCGAGTGCATCATAGACAAGACTTACCAAGAATGTCCAGGGTAGTTTCATACGCCCCGGGCACTCTTGGATCAACCGTGTACCTTGGCGCCTTGGTCATATTCTGCACCCCTTAGGAGAGCTCTTATTACCTTAGTCGCCCAACTCAAGTCATATGCTCAAGTTTGAGAATCTAAGGTGTCTCTCCTGGATGGGATTTCATAGACCCAAAATCTCCATGACTCAGGTTCTAGCAGCGGTGTAACCTTATCGCTGAGTGATGTAACATATACCCCATTTTATGACGCACTTTAGGTCTTACATTTGCCTCTTGCGAAATTTTATTCGCGAACTAGGGTGTATGCCATAAAGGTTCATCCCATTCTGGATCTTAAATGATCATTTCTTGCGAAATTTTCGCACATTTTTCATTCTGCTTTTGATATTTTCAATTTCGCATCTTTCTTTTCATAAAATTTTTGTATTCATTCATTTCATTTTAATCATTAAAGAAAATATATTTTTTGAAATTTTCGCAACAAACCAATTACACATATTTCTTCTTTTCCTCAATATTTCTTTTAATTCACAGTTAATTTTTTTTACCTTTGTTATTTTCTGCATCTGTTCTTTTGTTGCTTTTCTCTATAGTCTTTACTTCTCGGATATTTTCATCAATTGGTCTTTTCAGCAAATTTTTACTTCGCAGCATTCCTTCTTTTCTCTGTTCTTCTTAATCAACCATCAATCTCTCACCTCTTTGTCTTTCTTTGATGTTATGCTCTCAATTCCCATTCTTCGCAGCTCTTTCTTCGCAGGATTCTACATCGATTTCATAGCACTTCTTACCTTCAATCCAATCTCCCTTTATGATTCCAATTCCACTGGGATGAGGAAACTTGATACACTGGTGGAAAGTTGATGCCACACCTAGAATTCCATGTAGCCAAGGTCTGCTAATCAAGGAATTATATGGAGATTCAACATCGACAACACATAATAGAATTTTAGAAGATATCCCCTTTAGTGGAATCCGCATAGTGATTTCCCCTCTAGGTTTATTGGAAGTACCATTAAAACCATAAATCTTATAGGTTGAAGGTACCAAATCCTCATATCTGCCTCCCATAGTTTTATAAGTATGATTAAACAGGATATCCACAGAACTCCATGTATCAATTAAAACTCTGTTGATTTCCCATGAATCTTCGTCCTCATCTTCTTCTTCATCTACTCTTTGTTATGGGTTTATCTATAGTCTTACCAATAATGGATTGTCATGCATCTCTCCAGGCTCAGGTACTTCTTGTGCAGTGAAAGAAATAGTCTGTTTTTTCCACTCTTTTAGTGGAAAAGCTTTCGCAATATTCATTACTTCTCTCCCATCAGCATCCCTTGCGAAAACTCTGCTTTGGACATTGTCATGGAAATCTTCGATTGTTTTGTATGAATGTACAATAGAATTACAAAACAAATTTTTTACCTTCGCCCCAACTTCTATGACAAATGTTTCTCCTCATTTTGTTGCATTAACTCTGCGAATTTCTGGTGGTGGTGGTAAGAGTTGAGATTGGGGGTGCCCCATTATAAAATGATTTAGCTTTCCCTGGTCTATCATTCTGAGAATGATTCTCTTTATGTTTCTGCAGTTATTTGTAGAATGTCCACGAAAGTGATGATAAGAGCAAAATTATTGGCTCCTGTTATTTGAAAGTGGTTCTTTTCCCATGTTCCAGGGTGTTGGTATATTCTCCTTTAAAATTATTGCTTCCCAAATTTTTTCCACACTAGTATTCAAAGGCGGCATCTTGATCTCCTCCCATGTCATTCTTTGACTTCCTGATCCTCTCTGATAGTTTTGTCTTTGTCCTCCATATGTTTCTTGTGGCTGATCAAGTCTTTGAATTTTATTGTTCCCTCCTCGACTATAAAAATTTCTTTCTCTTTCGAATTCTTCTTGATCCCTGCTTCCCATAGCTACCAACTTCTGTTGATTATCATTCTTATTTTCTTGTTATACCTGTGAAGTGCTCGCAACTGTGTTTATCAATTTTGGTAGCAAACTCGCATTCGATGCTGATGAGCTTGTATTTGCAACATGATACGATTCCATTTCATTCTATTTTTCTTCAAGAGCAATGTACTCCTCCTGCAGCTCCCGTAATTCAGTCATTGTGATTGTATTTTTGATTTTAAAAATTTGAATGTATAGCAGATTGGTTGCGAACATTGCATTAATGAAGGATAAAATGAGATATCTCTCATCCACACTTCCATCCATCTCACTGCACATTGTCTTCCATCTTATGGTTAGATGCTTAAAACTTTCTCCAATTCTCTGCTTTAATCCAAATACATTTTCTATTCCTGGTCGCGAGGAGTTGTTAGTTATATATGCCCCTAAGAATGTAGTCTGTAAATGGTAGAAAGATGTTATAGTATTCTTGGGTAGACCCTCGAACCATTTTAACGCCTCTCCTGTTAGACTTGGTGCAAAATACTTGCAAAACACAACATCATGATTCTCCCACTATAACATATATCTCACATAAGCTTTAATGTGTTGAATCGCACAAGTTGTTCCATCAAAGATGATAGTTAACGCAGGCAAACTGCATTTTGGCGGTATTCCTCTTAACTTACTTCTTGTGAGAACGGAGTTTTCGCAGTTTCTTTTATGGCTTCATCCAATTGTCTCCTACCTCATTCCCTCCTACTAATTAGCATTCCTCTTATTTCTGCCAGTTCTCTTAAGATTTGTTCATTTACCCGGATGCTGGTTCCATTGGTCTCTTCAATTCTGCTTCTCTTCTCATGCGTTCTTGCCTGTTTTTTGCTGCGAGAGTTTGATTTCCTTCCCCAGCATTTTCTTTTTGTCTTTCTCTGCGATCTTCTCTTTCATTTCTTTCATGAATTCGCACACCATTATATCTCTCATTTTCTCCTCTGTGATTTTGCTTACTACTTATCAACTCTCTTTGTTGTCTTTCGATTCTCCTTTGTATTCTATCATATTCTTCATTGATATTACCATTGTTGCAATTTTGCTCGCGTATTCTTTCTCGATTATCATGGTTGTTCTGACGTATTGCTTCTTGGATTTATCTTTCCTCCACTTATGCTCTCAATCTCTCTCTTTCATAGGCTAAACGTGCTTGTTCAGCATAATGTCTCTCAATTTCTTATTCAATTATTTGTTCATTTCTTCGATTTTCTCTTTCATGTAATATTGTTCTTCCTTCTTCTTGGTTTTCTTCATCACCTTGATTATTTCTTTCCTGACGCTGCCTGTTTTGTGGAATTTCTCCATGTGGAATGTATCGATCTTCAATCATTTATCTATTTTTGCGACGTTTTTCAACTAAATTTTGCACCTCTTGCCGAATATTTCCATCAACATTTTCTGCAAATGAGTTTCGTCTTTCTTCCCTTCTGATTGATCTTGAACTTGATCTTGTAGTGCTTCTTGACCTTCTATTTTGTAGTCTCGTATTCTCCATTCTTAATTCATGATTCTGTCTTGTAAAATTAGCACGTTCTTCTGCTTCGACTCTCCTCTTTTCGTGTACTCTTTGTCTCAATTCCTCTAATGCTTCTACTTATCCATTTCCATGAATTATTCCTCCAACTACTTCTTGATGTTCTTTTATTCGCATATCGTTTCTTAATTGTTGCTCCTCTTCTATTTCTTTCGTTGAATCTGATCGCTAAGTATGTATGCTCATTCTATCATAATCCAAAGTTCTATTTTGCGCTGGTGTGTGCTTAATTGGTTGTTGAATATGATTTTCTCCATCATTTCTTGTATTCATTCTTGAAGATTCTCCGGGTTTTTTTCTTCTTTCTCCAACAAGTCTCTTACTCCTTCAAACAATTGTTGGTTGTCTTGAAGCATTTCTTCTTCTGGCCATCTCTTCATCCTCAATGAATTATTGAAAATTATATGAAATTTATCACATGCTACTCCAAACTCTTTCAAATCACAATACTAATTTTCACACTAAAAACAAGGGAAAGATCCTTGTTTCTAGCGCCAATATGTAGTAGCAGGAAATCCCACACTACACCCCTCACAAGAATTCATAATAATCAACACATCTTTTAAAGATTAAGAACAACCCTTTTATTATTTGATTCACATAAATGTTACAAGGAATTGAAGAAAACAAGAATACAATCGCTCTTTAAACTTTCTCTCTCCTAATGACTTGCTCAACACTCGAAAAAGATCCCCCCCTTCCTTACGCTTATTCAACTCTTTATATAGGGATTTACATAGTGGATGGAAGCTAAGCTGTCCTTTAATTTCAGATCTGACTTGCGGTAATCTTGCAAACTTGTTAGTGATACTTCTTTGCAAACCTCTTTCGTTCGCAAGATTATCACACTTTCTTCATGTTTATACTTCCGTCATCTATTGCATCACTTTCCTAAACATTCTGTGACATTTGTAATGAGTTGTTGAGAATTTTGCAAGATTGTTGCTCCTGCGATATTCTAATCCTACACCATACTATATTAAGTCGCTACAAACACTATAATACTGAAAATACGAGGGTACCCAAATATACCACAATCGTTAATTTATTAACATATAAGTCCTCTTACCGAAAGTGATTGTCTATGGAAAAGGTCGAGAAAATACTACAAATCAGTATTCACACTTTGTGTGATTGCCTATGGATACGAGATCAAGACAACATGACAACCAAAGTGTGATTACTTGATAAAAGGTTCGGACTTAACCAAACTCTATAGGATCACTATCAAGTAAAGCAGAGTTAATATTTGTAGATTTTACTTCTAATTATACTAAACAATTATAATTGCGGAAATTGAAAAGTAAAAGACACAACAAGATTTTGTTAACGATGAAACCGAAAATGCAGAAAAACCCTGGGACCAAGTCCAGAATTGAATACTCTCAAAATTAAGCCGCTATACAAAATCTAAACCAACTTCGTATAGTTGAGACCAAACAACTACCCCTATTTCACTTAGTTCCTTCAGTATCCTTGCGCTTCCGACTTTGATGAGTGCACATACTGGAACAATTCCTTTGCATCGTATTCCAAACAGTAAAGGAACAACAAATCTATTTGGTAACAACTCTATTGATTCTTTAAGATAAAGATATCTCAAGTCATATGAAAAGTCTCTTCTGTTTAAGCTAATAAACTCCTTTTCCTGGTTAGAACAATCTATCCAATAACTACAGAAGCAGTCAAGTTTAGATTCGCAATCAAACGATATAGCTTCCAATAAAAAACTATAAAGTGATGTCGATATCACGCAACTAATCAATCGAATAAATCCTATTCTAGTTGGATACCATCTTGTCAAGGTTTGTGCAACACAAAGGTATGAGAAACAAATAAGAAATCTTCTTTGTCTTCATAACTTATTTAATCTTCAATTAAAACCTACATAACACCACATGAATATATTGTGATCAATCACGCACAGAATGGAGTCTGTTAGTAATGAATTATCACAAGATGTCTTTAGATCTACAAACAATTCTAAAGATCTCGCCGATACTTCGATCTAGTTTGAGTGAATCTTATATCAGAAGAGAAGATTCTCAGGATTAAACAAACTAGGTGCAATCAAAGTTTCAACAACCGTTAGTCAATCAAATCAATCAAAAACTAATAACGCTGCAATTATCTAGTTTTCCACCAACGGTACTCGTAGAGCTTCTTGATCCCACAGAAGTCTTTAAACGAGGTCATAAGAGATTTTGCCTAATTAGGGTATTTTCCTCTCCGATTAGACAGCTCCACCAGAAACAACAAAAACATAAAGTTTGCCTGGATCTTAGGATAGTTTGATAGAAATGCAAACTTAGGTATTTATAGACCAAGGAAGTTTGGACACCAAGGAATTTTCAAAATCGAAAGTATTCTCAAGATATGCAATAAATACCATTCGGTTTTATAATTCCAATAAATGATTTGTCCAATATTTTTCGAAATCTCTCATTAGAAAATCTCCAATTATTAAATGCACATTAATAATTTTTATTCTCTAGAGATATGCATTTAATTGTTAGTAATTAAAGCATATAAAACTAACAACCTTAATTAAAAGATTCTTAATTTATTTCGGTACATGATCTCCTTGAGTACTAAGGAATATCTTTGAACAATAAAGATAAGATTTACTGTTCGTGTTCAAAGTATGTTGACATCTCTTCTTTGTAAATCCTCTTTCATATTTACAATCTTGGGATCGATTATACCATACTTCCAAACAAGTTTAGATTTGGTTCATCTGTATTCCAAGAAAACTATGTAATTAATCAAATATCAAATCACATCCATGGGTTCAATCGGTTCTACCAATCACTGGGATCGGTTATACCCTAATATGAAAGCACTTGTGGTCGGTCATACAAGTTAACAGAACCAGTTACATCAGTTACCAGGATCGGTTACATCAATTACCAGGATGGTTTACCATATATACATGGTATTTCTTGTGATCGGTCACACAAGTCACTAGGATAAGTTACACCAATTACCAGGATCGGTTACACCAATTACTATGACCGGTTATACCAATTACAAGGATCAATTACACAATTCTCTGTGATCGGTCACACTAATTACTAGGATCGGTCACACCAATTGCAAATATCGATCATACCATCTCAGGTGATTACATAGGAACAATTACACTAATTAAACAAAACTATTCATACCAAATCATAAGTCAGGCATTGTGATTAGTTGTACCAATATACATAACAAAGTTACGATTAGTTCTACCATCTCACACATATTGGTAATCCAAAGATTTGCAATGAATAACCGTACTAATAAGACTAGCGATTTCCGTTCGATTCATAAAACAAGTTCATTAATGTACTTCCTTTAAACAAATGTAAAATATTATTTTCTAGGATGAAACCTTCACCTTTACCCATTCACATAATCATAAAAACATTCATAAGATTCTGTCGATGTCATATCTACGAAGTTTAAAAGATAAGCGTTATACTTCGTAGTCTAATTCCCTAATACTATGATCATATGATATGATCATGTCTCACTAATGGAGTAATATATCCATACACAACTTCACAGTTAGGTTTTCAATATAGCATGACTTAAAAGATACGTTAGGAATGAAACAACTCAGGTCAATATTACTGAAAAAAATAATGTCTAACAACCTCACCTAATATTTCGATTAGCAATCTGTATGGACTAACTATAATATACATTTAAGAGAATCAACTAGACAGTCAGACTCAATCTTAATAAAAAGTATATCAAGAAGTTAATATATCTATCTCTCGATTTGATCTAAACTCAAGCAAATAAAAATATGCGAGTCTTTATCAAAAACAAGAGAAATAAACTTGGATGGTACCAAAGACCAATATCCAAGGATCAATCCATTTCCAATCAACAACCAAAGGTTGGATTTCATAATTGATCGATACAACGCACAATCTGTGATATTTCAATTATATAACAAAACATAATACGGAATAGAAATAACACAGACACCGGAAATTTTGTTAACGAAGAAACCGAAAATGCAGAAAAACCCTAGGACCTAGTCTAGATTGAACACCACACTGTATTAAGCCTCTACATACACTATCCTACTACAAACTAACTTCGATCTAAACTGTAGTTGAACCCTAATCAATATCACACTGATTCAAGGTACAGTTGCGCTCCTTACATCTCTGATCCCAGAAGGATACTACACACTTGATTCCCTTAGATGATCTCACCCACAACCAAGAGTTGCTACGACCCAAAGTCGAAGAGGTTAATAAACTAATATGTATCACACAAAAAATCTACGATAATAGATAAATTTGTCTCCCACAGATAAACCTACGAGTTTTGTTCTGTCTTTTGATAAAATCAAGGTGAACATGAACTAATCAATAACTCGGAATTATATTTCTGAAGAGCAGCCTAGAATTATTGATCACCTTACAATAATCTAAATCGTATGGTAACGAAACTAGATATTGCAGAATCACAAACGATAAGATGAAGATATTTGTGATTTCTTTTTATCTTGCCCTATCGGAGATATAATCTCAAGCCAATTATTCAATTAAAATCGTGCGATATAAAATGGCAAAATTGATAGGTGTCTAAAACACCTTGATATTTATCTATTGTTTATGCTTTCTTTGCTAGTTTTCTTGTAAATTATGTATCTTATGTTTTGTTTTTGAGTATTTAGGTACTTTGGAGTCATTTGGAATAAAAGAAGAAGAAACAGGGCAAAAGCGTCATCTCATGTGCAAATGGTGTTTGAGGCGGACTATTTTTTATTATTTGCTTGTATTTCTTCATCTATGTCTGAAAAGTACGTCCGCTTTAATGATGCATATTTTGTCTGAAAAGCATGAAAACTTTAGTGATGTTAATACATTGAAGAGAAGAAGTGGATTTGAGATGTAAGAGGCGGCTGCGGCAGCAGGTGGAAGAGCGTTCATTTGGAGCATACTCGGGAATCCAGTCAACGCTAAGGGGGCAACTCTTTTGGAGGAGCACTATATACATGCCAGCCAAGGTTAAAGGGGGCTCTTAGCAGGGTGGATATTCAACAATTGGGTGAATAAATCCACTAATCATTCCTACACAAACCTGAAATTCAGAGAAGAATTATCTTTTCTCATTACCACACTTATCTGAAATTCTGAGCCACCTGAATTCTAGAAAGAAGAAAATGGAGGCGCAAATGTTCTCTGAATTGTGTCCTCCTGAGATTAAAGAGATGATGATGATAATTCTGTTATGATGAAGAAGACTTCGCTGCTGAATCAAGAAGAGAGTAATGGAATAGGAGATGGGTTACATTTGGATTCACAGTTAGGGTTTGATGTTGCTGTTGAATTGTGAGATTCAGTAGATAGATTTGAGTTGGTTAAGGTGTTAATGGTCATGGGTATGTGCTGGATTTGAACTACAGGGAGAGGAAATTGAGAATTGAAGCCAAGGGATTTACACAGAAAGTTTGAGTTGAGGGGGGTTGAAATTAAAGGGTGAGATTTAGAAGATGGTGTTGCTCTTGAGTACAAGCTGGAGAAACTGTAGTGAAATGGGTATTTGTGAAGTGGATAATACTTGGATTTACATTTAAGGTTTGTACATGAATCAAATTTCAGTCTGCCATGGATTAGAACATTACAGGGAAGAAGACCTAGATGAATGCTAGGTTTAACAGGTTATATAGCTGACTGTGAAGCTAAGAAGATATTGTGAAGAGTTGATGTATGTGGTAGGTTGCAGGTATGAACCTGAGATGAAACTGGTGGTCATTGTGTAGCTGTTGTGTTCCAGGGTAGAGATGGGTTCAATTCTGAGATTTCAAGAAGTGGGTTTTGTAATCAAAGATTGAGAAGATGGTTTTACTGTGTTGATGGTGGTCTCTGTGAAGTATGAAATTACAATAATGAACTGAGTTGTGTTGGTACTGTAATGAGTAACAGTTTGAGCTACAGATTGAAAATAGAAGCTCTTCTTGTGAACTGCTGCATTGAGATGCAAATGAGAACTGGTGGAGAGTTAGGTTTGTCTAAATAGATAAGCATCAGCTGGAGCTTAAGCAATTGCTTGGTGGTTTTGTGTGCAATGTCTGTGTTGCAGGTGAACTAAACAAGGAATTGGTGATCTGGTGTTGAATGTTTAGGCTTGAGCTGAAATGGTTATGGAATGTTAAAGCTACAGAGACTAGAATTATGTTATGAAGCTACAGCTACAGGAATGGTTGGCGTCTATGATGTGAAATCGTAGTTGTGAAGCTACAGATGGAAGAATGAGGAGTTGGTACTGTTGAAGCTGAGAATGCAGGGTTTCAGGGAAAATGTATGAATTACAATGAAGCTTAGGTTGAACTGGAGTAATTTCAGACACAGATATGTGTTTTGTGCAATGGCAGGTTGCAGATGGTGTTGAAGTGCAAGATCTGCAGCTGCGGTGGAGCTGGGTTGTCTTGGTAGAATACAATGGTGTTGTTGCTGTGTAGCCAAGAGATTTCAAGAGTTGCAGCTATAATGTGAGTAGAGCAGTTGCTGTAGAAGCGCTGCAATTGGTATTGAGCTAAAATGGCAGTGGTTAATGAAGTGAATGCTTGCTTATATGAATGGGAGATGCAAGATGAATTTGTAGCTGCAATTGCAATTGAACAAGGTAGCTGCAAGATTATGCACAACCAAGATGGCTGGCCAAGGAGCTTTTATGCACACTGATTATGCAGCAGAAGATAAAGCCAATGTAATGGATTTGGCAATTACCAACTCAGGCTGATCTGACTCGCATTGAATCGGTGTGCTTAACCCGAGCTGACCCGTTTGACTGGTGACCGGGCGGACTTAGCCGGTCACCTGAGTTAATTTCCGACCATATTCCGGCCAAAAACCCAGTTTTTCGGCGAGCGATTTTTGGGACAAATTTTCTACACGGGTTTCTCTCACTTGTGGGCTTGGTGGATTTTTATCTAATGGACTTTGAAGACTTGGACCTAATTTTGGAGGAAAAGCTACAAAAAGAAAAGTTTTCTACAACTTTCAGAAGATATCTTTTCTACGAGAGTTTTGGAGGAGAGCAGCGACTAGGGTTTGCTTTCGTTTATTTTTTATCTTCTTCATTTCATATTTATTATTGATTATGAACATGATTATGATGAATCCAAAAAATATGAGTAGCTAAACATTTATTATTGGTTATGGAATATAAAGTGGATTTCACAAATAAGATTTGATTCAATGTATTATTTTTGTCTCAATAATTTACTTTTTATGATGCATGGTTCATATTGTTATATGATTTCATTGTTTGTTTGGTTGAGTCCGGAATCAATCCGATTGCATTCATATCTAGAGCTATATTAGGGTTTTCAATACGAAAACGTTGTTTATCCCTGATTTTAAGTAGCATAAATGTGGGTAGTGCTTGTAGTGATATATCATACTAGTCACATATGAATCATAACTTGAGTTAAATCGATTTAGTGCTTTTACACATTTTGATTGCCTTGATTAGTCTTATTCCAGAGAACCTATTGCTTTTATGGAGTTAAATCTAATTGTGCTTTTGCACTTTAGGTTGCTTTCTAGGAAGAAGACACATATGCATCTTTTAATGTGGTTGTGATGAAATCAGGGAATTAGCGGGATACTCTTGCGATCAAGGTATCCTAGGACTTTTAGTAAATGAGAGATTAAAATTCCAATTCTAGTCATTGTTGAGAATTCAAGTTTGTGAATGAAACTATCCCGTGACCAATACTTTCTCCTTATTGATTAATTTTATTTTTACTTTGCTTTCAATTTATTTCTATTGCTTTGAAATATCAAACCCACCCCATTGGTTACTAAGAAACTGAAATTTGCATAACAACAAAAAGCCTCTCTGTGGATACGAACTCTTTCTTATCGCATACTACTTTTATTTTAGTTAAGTAAGAAAGTGAAATTATTTTTTGCTCGGATGACAACTGACCAAATTTTGGCGCCGTTGCCGGGGAGGCATACGGCTTGTTATTAAGTTTTTAGTTTCTTTTTATAATTTTTGCTTTTATCTTTGCTTTTTGTTTCTTGTCTTGGTTCTTACTTTTTTGCGAGAATTGTTTTCAGGTACCTAATCCCTGGCTTCTAAAGATTAGAAATATCCAAGGTGCGGGATTGCTACTCGAAGAGGCACAATACTCCAACCAAGTCAAGACATACCGGAAGAGCAAGAGTTAGAAGTGGAAGAAGAATTACAACTAGAAGGAGAACAAGAGGTTCCATTTGTAGAAGAACCACTAGTTGAAGAAGAATAATAAGCAATGGGTGACGCAAATCGGACACTCAAGGATTTGGCTTCTCATAGGCTTGATACACAACAATGGTGTATCCAAACAAACTCAACTTTCGAGATCAAGCCGGGGTTGCTTAGAGAGTTACCAAAGTTCCATGGCATGGTAAATGAAGACCCAAACAAGCATCTCATGGAGTTCCATACCATTGTTAAAGCCATGCTTCCAGCGGAGACTGAAGCCGATGGTGCAATGTTGAAAGTTTTTCCATTTTCTATGGTGGACATCGCTAAGGATTGGTTGTATTGTTTTACATCCGGAAGTGTCACTAGATGGAACGGATTGAAGAAACTCTTTCTAGAGAGGTATTTTCCTGCGTCAAATGCTACTCAAATTCGCAAAGAGATTTGTGGAATAAAGCAACATGCGGGAAAATCTTTGTATGAATGTTGGGAGCGATACAAGAGATTGGTGGCAAGCTGTCCTCACCATCAATTCAGTGACGCTATGATAATCCAATACTTCTACGAAGGTCTTCAATCAAGTGATAGATATCTTCTTGATGCAACGGGTGGTGGAGCACTAGTAAACAAGACGGTGGCCCAAGCTGCCGAGTTGATTGAAAGCATGGCTGCAAACTCGCAACAATTATACACAAGAGGTGAACCAATGGTTAGGGGAGTGCATGAAGTTAGTGATTCATCATCATCACATCGTGATCAAAGGATGGACAATATGGAGCAAATGATGCAAAAGATGGCTGCGGTTATATTACCTTCGTATGGTGAAGAGTTGGGGCAAGCTAATGCGGTTTTTCCAAACCCACAAAGACGGTATGATCCCTATTACAACACCTACAATCTGGGATGGAGAGATCATCCAAATTTCAGCTATGCTAACAAGCAAGGTGCGGTTCAACAACCTACTTTCAACCGTCCGAGTGTATTTCAACCGCAACAACAACAACAACAACAACAATAATTTCAGCAACCACAACAACCGGTTCAAAACCAAGGTTCCGATATCGATGCAAAGTTACAAACAATGATGCAAGGTATTTCTACCATCTTCAAAGAAAGTCAGCAGGAAACTAAGAGTGATATCAAGGAGTTGCAGACTCAAGTGGGATCTATGGCGATTGATATCAACAAGTTGAAAGCACAAAATAGTAGGAGACTCCCTTCTCAACCCATTAACCCAAAAGAGGGTGTCAATGCTATTACGTTGAGAAGTGGTACACAACTCGAGCAACCCAAAGTTGCTGATTTGGGTGAAAAGAAAGCTCCAAAGGAGCCGGTTTTGGAGGAAAAGAGGGATGAAATTCCCCAAACACCCGAGGTACCTATTCCTAACTCTAAAACTCTGGTTTCTACTTATGTTCCTCCTATACATTTTCCTCGCAGATTTGCAAGTTCTAAGAAGGCGGAACTAGAAAAGGAGATTTTAGACGTTCTTAAGAAGATTCATGTGAATATACCACTCATTGATGCTATCAAGCAAGTTCCCAAGTATGCAAAAGTGTTGAAGGACTTATGTACCAATAAGCAGAGGCTTAAAGGCAATGAAGTGCTAAGTGTGGGGGATAATTCTTCGGCAATCTTACAACACAAACTCCCACTGAAATGCAAGGATCCCGGTAGCTTTGACATTCCGGTCACAATTGGTAACACCAATTTTAACAAAGAAATGTTAGACTTAGGTGCATCCGTTAATGTTATGCCGGCATCCATGTATAATTCACTTAATCTAGGTCCTTTGAAAAATGCTGAAATTGTGTTGCAATTATCCGATCGCTCTAATGTTTAACCAATGGGTATTGTTGAGGATGTTCTTGTGCAGGTTAATCAACTTGTATTTCCAGTTGACTTTTGTGTGTTAGAGATGAATGAAGGTTCACCGGACTCGTCTCTTCCATTGATACTTGGGCGTCCCTTCATGAAAACGGCTGAAACCATTATTAATGTGGACAAGGGAATGTTGACTATGGAATTTGATGGAGAAATAATACGTTTCAACATTTTCGAGACGATGAGATATCCTAGTGATGTCCACTCTTGATTCTCCGTTGATGTTATGGATGCATTGGCGCAAAAAGTGTTTGAATTGAATGGTGATGATGCTTTGGAAACTGTTTTAACTATATCCATGGATGATGGTGTAGAGTGTGGTAACGAAGTCAAGGAATCCCTTGGTGATCTTAACTCACTACAAGGATGTCCGGAAACTCATAATATCTCTTTTATTTCTTTACCATGCAGTGATGGAAAGCTTTTACCTTCTATTGTTAAATCTCTAAAGTTAGAATTGAAACCTCTTCCAAGTCACTTAAAGTACTTGTACTTGGGTGATAATGAAGAGTTACATGTGATTATTTCTAACGAGCTTAGTGAATTACAGGAGAAAAAACCTCTAAGGGTGCTAAGGAAGCACAAGACGGCCATAGGATGGACAATCGCCGATATCAAGGGTATAAGCCATGATGTTTGTATGCATAAGATTCGTTTGGAGGACGATGCAAAGACTACAAGGGAAGCGCAACATCGTTTGAACCCTCCCATGATGGAAGTTGTGAAAAAGGAGATACTCAAGATTTTGGAAGTGGGTGTTATCTACCCCATATCCGATAGCAAGTGGGTGAGCCCGGTACAAGTTGTACCAAAGAAATCAGGTGTTACGGTGGTAGAGAATGATAAAAACAAACTTGTCCCAACTCGTGTGCAAACCGGTTGGAGGGTTTGTATAGATTATAGAAAATTGAATGCCACCACTAGGAAGGATCATTTTCCATTGCCTTTTATTGATCAAATGCTTGAACGTTTAGCTGGACATGCTTATTATTGCTTCCTTAATGGTTATTCAGGGTACAATCAGATTGTGATAGCACCGGAGGATCAATAGAAAACCACTTTCACTTGTCCATTCGGTACTTTTGCTTATAGAAGGATGCCTTTTGGCTTGTGCAATGCTCCAGCTACCTTTCAAAGGTGTATGGTAAGTATCTTTTCCGAGTATGTTGAAAACATCATTGAAGTGTTTATGGATGACTTTAGTGTTTTTGGTGATTCATTTGACCTTTGTTTGAACAACTTGTCATTAATCCTTGAACGATGTGTTGAAACAAACCTTGTACTTAATTGGGAGAAGTGCCATTTCATGGTAACTCATGGCATAGTTTTAGGCCATATTATATCTTCTAAAGGATTGGAAGTTGATAAATCTAAGATTGACCTTATTCGTGCTCTAACCCCTCCCACTACGGTGAGGGAGATACGCTCTTTTCTTGGTCATGCAGGTTTCTATCGTATATTTATCAAGGATTTTTCCATGATAGCATCACCACTTTGCAACTTATTTCAAAAAGATGTGGTTTTTAATTTTGATGAAAAGTGTATGGCGGCATTCAATCGTTTGAAAAAACTTTTGATTTCAGCCCCTATCATTAAACCACCGGATTGGAGCAAGCCTTTTGATCTCATGTGTGATGCAAGTGACTATGCGGTTGGTGCGGTGCTTGGGGAGCGCGTGGGGAAGATACCTTATGCTATTTATTATCTTCTAGAACGTCAAATGAAGCCCAACAAAACTACACAACCACTGAAAAAGAGTTTTTAGCTATTGTATTTGCATTGGAGAAATTTTGCTCTTATCTAATTGGTACAAAAGTTATTTTTTTTTCTGACCATGCAGCACTTAGGTACTTGCTAATGAAGAAAGAAGCGAAACCGATGCTCATACGATGAATTTTACTCTTGCAAGAGTTTGATATTAAAATCAAAGACAAGAAAGGATTTGAGAACACCGTTGCGAATCACTTGAGCCGTCTTGCTGTGGACAAGGAAGATATCCCTTGCGTGAAAGTTTCCCGGATGAGCAACTATTCTCAATTGCCTTTGGAGAACCATGGTATGCGGATATTGTGAATTACTTGGTAACTAAACAAATCCCAAAGAACTTGTCTCGTGGTGAGAGGGACAAACTTAAGAGGTTAGGAAACTAATATATATGGGACGATCCATACTTATGGAAACATGGCAGCGACCAAGTAATAAGAAGGTGCGTTCCCGAATCCGAGTTTAATCCTATCTTGTCATTTTGTCACTCCTATGCTTGCGAAGGACATTTTGGAAGTAGGAGAACTTCTTACAAGGTACTTGAAAGCGGTTTCTATTGGCCAACCTTGTTTAAGGATGCATATACATTTTGTACAACTTGTGATAGATGCCAAAGAACAGACAATCTAGGTGCCCGAAATCAAATGCCACAAACCTTTATTCAATTTATTGAAGTTTTTGATGTATGGGGTATTGATTTTATGGGTCCTTTTGTCAACTCTCATGGGAATTATTACATCTTACTTGCTGTTGATTATGTCTCTAAATGGGTGGAAGCTAAGGACACCCTAACTAATGATTCCAATGTTGTTTCAGATTTTGTGCAAGCTAACATTTTTGCAAGGTTTGGAATTCCAAGAGTCATAATTAGCGATGGGGGTTCTCACTTCAAAAACAGGATTTTGCAAAGCTTGTTGAAGAAGTAAAATGTGTCGCATAAGATTGCAACACCTTATCATCCTCAAAAAATGGACAAGCCGAGGTTTCTAATCGGGAGGTGAAATCCATACTAGAGAAAACGGTAAATCCAACAAGGAAAGATTGGAGCATGCGACTTAATGATGCTTTGTGGGCTTATAGAACCGCATACAAGACACCTATTGGGATGTCTCCCTTTAGGCTTGTGTATGGTAAACCTTGTCACTTACCCGTGGAGATTGAGCATAAATCATTTTAGGCGATTAATCAATGCAATATGGAGATGGATGGGGTTGGAAAGCAAAGAAAGTTACAACTCCAAGAGCTAGAGGAGCTTCTCAATGATGCATTTGAAAGCTCTCGCATTTACAAGGAGAAAACGAAGGCCTTTCATGATACTATGATTTCTAGAAAAAAAATTTGTGTTGGGCAGAAAGTGCTTTTGTTTAATTCTCGCTTGCATTTATTTCCGGGTAAATTAAGGTCACGTTGGATCGGACCTTTCATTGTTACTAATGTGTTTTCTCATGGTGCAGTATAAATTCGTAGCATAGCTACAGGCAAGGAACTTAAAGTTAATGGGCACCGGTTGAAACCATATTATGAGAATTTCACTTCCGAAGTAGTGGAAGGAGCCAATTTTTTGGATGCACTCCCTCTGGTGGAGTCATAGAAAGCAAGGAGCAAGTCGGGCTGACGACTTTAAACCAAGCGCTAAGTGGGAGGCAACCCACCGGTTTTGTATCTTTATCTTTATCTTTTTATTTTTAAGCATTTTCTTTTATCTTTATTTTCTTGTTTTTGCATATCATTTGCGGAATTTCCCACCTTGAGCTTTATTTTAAATGACTCAATTTTACATTGAGGACAATGTAAAGTTTAAGTGTGGGGGAGCATTTATATGTTTGTATAGTTTGTTTTAGGCCTTTAGTAAAAAAAAAAAATAGAAAAAATCAGAAAAATAGAAAAACCAAGAAAAAAATTTGTACTTTTTGAACTCCGAAATCTAGAAACTTGTGCCTTTAGGATGACACCATTAGTGGATGGAACCATTTTGATTGCAGGAGTTGAGGAACCAATTAACTAAAAGGATGTACATAGCTCAGAAATTACAAATACCATGATAGTTGTTACCATATCTCGGAATATCACCATATCACATTCTATTTTTATTTTTCCATATTTATCTATTGTTCTCTAAGTGCTTTGGTGGGTCACTAAACATCTACTTGTTATTATTGCTAGGATGAAATAGAGTGATTGAGTTGCTAAAATTTTTTTTAAAAAAAAAAGACCGACCAATTAGACAAACCGGAATAAAAAAAGACACTTGGATAGCAGTATGTGTGAAACGTTGTCCCTGTCTCCGTCGCCTAAACAAGCGTGGAATGCAGGATCCAAGAAAACTATCACATACTTTCTGACAAAGAAGCATGCGCTTGGATCCAAAAGATCTAATCATGCTGTCTAAAAAAAAAGTGAAAAAGAAAAAGAAAAGAAAATATTATTATTGTTGAACAAAGTCACTCCTGGTTCCCTTGTATATGCCAGTTGAGTTGATGTAGAAATAAGATTGTTGACCATTGGTTCCCTTGTATATTCCAGTGTGTTGACACTAGAATTAAGACTAGTAGCTCAATCCAATAGGATGCATAGGTTCATCTTGGCGGTGACCTTCAGACAGATATGGGAAACACCGGTCACTTGTTAATATTTGCCAACATCTACATCTTTATCCATCTTCTTAATCTTTTCATTGTGATTGTGGTTTTTTAGTTTCCGAGTATTGTTGCTTGTTCGACTATCTAATTAGAGCTTTATTTACATAAATATGAACTGAATTTGTGCAAGGTACCTCCTCCTGTAGTCATTTTGGATTCATTCATTGATTTGTCACAAATAGACAGAGTTGGAAATATAGGTTTTGTAGGCAGACCTCTTGCAAACCTTCACGAGACTAAAACTCGTCCACTACGGACACCTAGGGATTCAAAGGCTTGTTATTTATGCTAAAAGTAACCGTAGCCTCGACGAGACGGAGTTGTATATATATTTTATAATTATTTTGTTTGATTTGCTCGAGGACTAGCAAAGTCTAAGTGTGGGGGAATTTGATAGGTGTCTAAAACACCTTGATATTTATCTATTGTTTATGCTTTCTTTGCTAGTTTTCTTATAAATTATGTATCTTATGTTTTGTTTTTGAGTATTTAGGTACTTTGGAGTCATTTGGAATAAAAGAAGAAGAAACAGGGTAAAAGCGTCATCTCATGTGCAAATGGTGTTTGAGGCGGACTATTTCTCATTAATTGCTTTTATTTCTTCATCTCTGTCTGAAAAGTACGTCGGCTTTAGTGATGCATATTTTCTCTGAAAAGCATGACAACTTTAGTGATGTTAATACATTGAAGAGAAGAAGTGGATTTGAGATGTAAGAGGCGGCTGCGGCAGCAGGTGGAAGAGCGTTCATTTGGAGCATACTCGGGAATCCAGTCAACGCTAAGGGGCAACTCTTTTGGAGGAGCACTATAGACATGCCATCCAAGGTTAAAAGGGGCTCTTAGCTGGGTGGATCTTCAACAATTGGGTGCATAAATCCACCCAATCATTCCTACACAAACCTGAAATTCAGAGAAGAATTCTCTTTTCTCATTACCACACTTATCCGAAATTCTGAGCCACCTGAATTCTAGAAAGAAGAAAATGGAGGCGCAAATGTTCTATGAATTGTGTCCTCCTGAGATTAAATAGATGATGATGATGATTCTGTTATGATGAAGAAGACTACGCTGCTGAATCAAGAAGAGAGTAATGCAATAGGAGATGGGTTACATTTGGATTCAAAGTTAGGGTTTGATGTTGATGTTGAATTGTGAGATTCAGTAGATAGATTTGAGTTGGTTAAGGTGTTAATGGTCATGGGTATGTGCTGGATTTGAACTACAGGGAGAGGAAATTGAGAATTGAAGCCAAGGGAGTTACACAGATAGTTTGAGTTGAGGGGGGTTGAAATTCAAGGGTGAGATTTAGAAGATGGTGTTGTTCTTGAGTACAAGCTGGAGAAACTGTAGTAAAATGGGTATTTGTGAAGTGGATAATACTTGGATTTACATTTAAGGTTTGTACATGAATCAAATTTCAGTATGCCATGGATTAGAACATTACAGGGAAGAAGACCTAGATGAATGCTAGGTTTAACAGGTTATATAGCTGACTGTGAAGCTAAGAAGATACTGTGAAGAGTTGATGTATGTGGTAGGTTGCAGGTATGAACCTGAGATGAAACTGGTGGTCATTGTGTAGATGTTGTGTTACAGGGGAGAGATGGTTTCAATTATGAGATGTCAATAAGTGGGTTTTGTAAGCAAATATTGAGAAGATGGTTTTACTGTGTTGATGGTGGTCTCTGTGAAGTGTGAAATTACAATAATGAACTGAGTTGTGTTGGTACTGTAATGAGTAACAGTTTGAGCTACAGATTGAAAATAGAAGCTCTGCTTGTGAACTGCTGCATTGAGATGCAAATGAGAACTGGTGGAGAGTTAGGTTTGTCCAAATAGAAAAGCATCAGCTGGAGCTTAAGCAATTTCTTGGTGTTTTTGTGTGCAATGTATGTGTTGCAGGTGAACTAAACAAGGAATTGGTGGTCTGGTGTTGAATGTTTAGGCTTGAGCTGAAATGGTTATGGAATGTTAAAGCTACAGAGACTAGAATTATGTTATGAAGCTACAGCTACAGGCACGGTTGGCATCTATGATGTGAAATCGTAGTTGTGAAGCTACAGATGGAAAAATGAGGAGATGGTACTGTTGAAGCTGAGAATGCAGGGTTTCAGGGAAAATGTATGAACTTCAATGAAGCTTAGGTTGAAATGGAGTAATTGCAGACGCATATATGTGTTTTGTGCAATGGCAGGTTGCAGCTGGTGTTGAAGTGCAAGCTCTGTAGCTGCGGTGGAGCTGGGTTGTCTTGCTAGAATACAATGGTGTTGCTGTTGTGTAGCCAAGAGAGTTCATGAGTTGTAGCTATAATGTGAGTAGAGCAACTGTTGTAGAAGCGCTGCAATTGGTATTGAGATAAAATGGCAGTGTTTAATGAAGTGAATGCTTTCTTAGATGAATGGGAGATGCAAGATGAATTTGTATCTACAATTGCAATTGAACAAGGTAGCTGAAATATTATGCACAGCCAAGATGGCTGGCCAAGGAGCTATTATGCACACTGATTATGCATCAGAAGATAAATCCAGTGTAATGGCTTTGTCCTTTACCAACTCAGGCTGATCTGACTCGCCTTGACTCGGTGTTCTTGACCCGAGATGACCCGTTTAACTGGTGACCGGGCGGACTTAGCCGGTCACCTGAGTTAATTTCTGGCCATATTCCGGCCAAAAACCCAATTTTCCGGCGAGCGATTTTTGGGACATATTTTCTACACGGGTTTCTCTCACTTGTGGGCTTGGTGGATTTTCATCTAATGGACTTTGAAGACTTGGACCTAATTTTGGAGGAAAAGTTACAAAAAGAAAAGTTGTCTACAACTTTCAGAAGATATCTTTTTTACGGGAGTTTTGGAGGAGAACAGCGACTAGGGTTTGCTTTCGTTTATTTTTTATCTTCTTCATTTCATATTTATTATTGATTATGAACATGATTATGATGAATTCAAAAACTATGAGTAGCTAAACATTTATTATTGGTTATGGGATATAAAGTGGATTTCACAAATAAGATTTGATTCAATGTATTATTTTTGTCTCAATAATTTATTGTTTATGATTCATGGTTCATATTGTTATATTATTTGATTGTTTATTTGGTTGAGTCCGGAATCAATCCGATTGCATTCATATCTAGAGCTATATTAGGGTTTTCAATACAAAAACGTTGTTTATCCCTGATTTTAAGTAGCATAAATGTGGGTAGTGCTTGTAGTGATATATCATACTAGTCACATATGAATCATAACTTGGGTTAAATCGATTTAGTGCTTTTACACATTTTGATTGCCTTGATTAGTCTTATTCCAGAGAACTTATTGCTTTTAGGGAGTTAACTCTAATTGTGCTTTTGCACTTTAGGTTGCTTTCTAGGAAGAAGACTCATATGCATCTTTTAATGTGGTTGTGATGAAATCAGGGAATTAGCGGGATACTCTTGCGATCAAGGTATCCTAGGAATTTTAGTAAATGAGAGATTAAAATTCCAATTCTAGTCATTGTTGAGAATTCAAGTTTGTGAATGAAACTATCCCGTGACCAATACTTTCTCCTTATTGATTACTTTTATTTTTACTTTGCTTTCAATTTATTTCTATTGCTTTGAAATATCAAACCCACCCCATTGGTTACTAAGAAACTGAAATTTGCATAACAACAAAAAGCCTCTCTGTGGATAGGAACTCTTTCTTATCGCATTCTACTTTTATTTTAGTTAAGTAAGAAAGTGAAATTATTTTTGCTCGGCTGACAACCGATCAAAGGTCAGATCTCTCAACTACAAGAGAAGTAGTTTCGTCTGGCTTCACAATCCCAATGAAGTCTTTAAGTCGTTAACCGATAGGGTCTCGAGAAGAAACCTACGGTTAAAGGAGAATCGACACTAGCAAAACCAACTAGTATCACACAGGAGGTGTGGGATTAGTTTTTCTAGTTGCTAGACTTCTCCTTTATATAGTTTTCAAATCAGGGTTTGCAATCTAAGTTACCTTGGTAACAAAGCATTCAATATTCACCGTTAGATGAAAAATATGATTTATCCAAGCTAATATCTTCCAACTGTTAGATCGAAACTTACCTTGTCACACATAAATGAAATGTATTTCATTTAGGTTTGAGTAACCATACCTAAACGTGTACATTTGGTTGGTTCACAAATAGTTAACCAATGGTTAGCCATATGAGCACTTTATCAACCATATTCATCTTCTTCACAACTAGTTCAAATGACTCAAAAGAACTTGCTGAAGAGTTGTTCAATTGCTTAGATCTTTATACATAGACACATTTGAAACAAAATCGGTTTGATTCACTCGAATTAATTCATGAACAATATATCCACAGTTTGCAAAGATTGCATTCCTTATTGATTTATTGTGTAAGTTCATGAGCTTACCGATTTGAGAAATATAACCATCTTGGGTACGCGTAGGGTATGCGTACCTTAGTTATCGGATTTGAGTTTACAAACTCAACAGAAATTTTCGGTTCGAAAACTTCCGTGGGTACACGTACGGGTATACGTACCTAAGGTGACTAGTTTGACAGTTTGCAAATTTACAAACTCAACAAAAAAATTCGGTTCTAAAACTTTCGCCAGTACGCGTACCTAACATGTCTCCTTCACCAATATATACCGCATGCACACATATGCACGCACTTGGTTTCCGGTACATGGATTTATACACTAATGTGCGAACATACTATATATTCTTATGTCCATAGATGGTTACGTAATCTCAACTCTACATTTCAACCATTGAATCATTCTTCTATAATTTTATAACAATCGTTATTCACGACTATCGTCATCAAAGCTATTTTCAAGATTGAAACGTCATCCTGACTTTCATCACAGGTAAAGATGAAAAGTGGTTAAAGTGAAATCTTACCAACACATATTTTGATAAAAATATAGGCGAGTAAACTTGGCTCGAAATAGCAAATGTGTATGTACGAAAACTATCATACTTATACGATTGTTGTCTCAAGAGTAGGAGATAGAGTAGATAGACTTTTGAGTGATAGATATGTTCAAGTCTCCACATAACTTTTGGTCGGATGAAGTTCCACTAGTTCCTTGAGTAGTTCTACATCTTCATAAGATAATCACCATGGAGTATGGAGCTCAACTGTACTTAACTATCCTAGACGGAGACTTAGTCATAAGTAAACTAGAAATCATGACATATAGTTTTGATCACTAATATTTACAAACATGTTTGAGATAGCAATGCATACGAGTTCGACCGAGAAATGATCTAACAATCTCCCCTTTGTCAATTTTAGTGACAAGACTATCAATACATATGGATTACAAAATAGATAAAACTTTGTATCTTCTCGTCCACATGCTTGATCTCCTTGGTGCTTCAACATTACTCGAAAACTTTGTGTTTTCCAAGTACTCCCATGATTCCATAGATGTTTAGTTCAGTATCATAGTTGTTGAAGATCCGTAGCCATAACAATGAGAAAATAAAAGCTCTCGATCATTGTTATATAGTGTCATAGTATTATTACACAACATCAAAGTTCTTATATCACAACCTTGAAAAAAATACTATGGTGATATGTATCACTCCCCCTTATTCAATAATTTTGACTCAACACGAAGACCACTCCCCCTTACATAATGATCCGAAAACCATATGTATTTGTAGTGTGAACTACATATTAATTCTCCCCCTTTTTGTCAATAAAATTGGCAAAGGTACGAAAATGGGATCCCAATGAAATTTTCACGGAGACACTTCAAGACCAAAGAAAATAACATATCAACTTTTTTTAGATGCAATCATAAAGCCGAAGCTAAATGCATTCATCAAGGAGTTTATAAAGATACAAGATAACACCTACAAAATTCCACAGCCGCACTCCTTACAAAGATATGGAAATTAAGCTCAGGTTCAAAAGAACTCTCCCTCATTTGATGTCATTCCTGAGAGAACAACAAGAGCGACCTTACTTTTACAAGAAAAGAAGGATTTCATTGGATATCAAAAACCACAAAAATGATTTTGTATCCAAAATTCTCAATTAAACTAATCACAAGAAAACCCATGATTAATTTAATCGGAATACACAACCAAAATAACCACAAACGAATCTATGATTACTCTAGTTGGGAATGCTCACACAAGAAGACTTATGGAGATGCACAGTATATACATAAAATATGGATCATGGAAGATCAATACTTCGGAATAAACAAGGATTCATCCTATTTTCCATCAATGTTTGCACAATGACATACAATAGACATAATCCTCGTAAAAAAAAATTCATTCTATCTTCCATCAATTATTTTCATAACGACATAATAGGTTCAATTTTTGTTTGTCAAAAGTTCATCGATCTTGTATCAATACTTGCATATCGACATATAAAAGAGATAACTTTTGACATCGTATGGGATAATAATAGTTCACGAATGCAAACACACATATCCCATAACATATTGCAATATATAAAACCATAAAGATTAATACTGCAAAAATCATCTTCCAAACAATTTTAGAGTTTAAATAAATAAATCTAAAAGAAACAAAGATTAAAATATTGGACATAGATACGTGTAATCACAATAATGGCTATTCCAAACTCTAGTTATTCCTCCTAAAACACAAGAATAAAATTCTCATAAGAAGACTTCATAGACATTAAGATCTTTGAAAACTTCTTTGTCGTCAACAGCCATTGGAACATATGGTTCATGGAGGAATGATTCAATACCAATAAACCTTCTAGGCCGATGATGTCGAACCAGAGCCTTCCGAATTTTCAGTGATCTTAAAACACAAGCCTTTATTTGTTGAATCTCTTTTCTTTCCTTCTTCAACTCTTCAAGAACGTCAGAAAACTTCTTATAGTTTGAAGTAACAACTCTTGGCTTCTTCACATTCCTTCTTTTTCTTTTCAAAGTTGGAGGCAAATGAGATTTATCTTTTTTCTTAGTGATTGATGGCTTAACAATCATATTGATCTATTTTCCATCAGAAGACATGGTTCTTGGAGTTTCCATGTGGTACGGTTTTGTGAGAGGAATTCACAATTAAACTTCAACAAGAAGTCTAATGATATAAAGAGTATCAGAGAAGGAAAGAGGAATGTAGGGTTTCTCAACCTATAAAACGTTTGTGTACGCACATCTCACAACCCTATAAAGAGTGGAATTGTCGCAAATAACCCTCTTCTTTTGGCAAGTAGGTCCTTTCCAATATCAACACTGGTATGAAGGAATTCCAAAAACCAAACAACACAAAGATAGAAAACAAAATAAATATATTTTTATTTTTATTTTTATTTTAAAGTCTGAGGTGTGCAAGATCTTGTCTCTTTTGAACAGGCACATGAGACAAGATGGACATGACAACACAATTAAGTTGTGCTGTGGCGAACAACAATTTGTCCACCATGACCCTTTTTGATGGAATTCATGGAACCCTTACTTTTCCTTATGTTTAGACCGTGTTTTCTTCTCTAATGGCCTATTTCTATCTTTGGAAACTAATCTCTTAGGGGAATATAGGATCTTACATACCTCAGCTGTTTTCTCCGTGAGTTTAAGCTTGGTGGCTAGACGATCTTCTCTTCGATAAAGCTTGTTGACATATCTCATCTTGTGTTTGTATTTGAAACACTTTGAAAAATCATGTCCCTTAAGAGAACAATAAGAGCATGTCAATGCAAAAGATGATTCAGGTGCCTGTGAGATGCAAGCTGCTAGGCACAACGTAGATCCTGAAATATTTATCATAGAGTTTCCAAAGGAAGGGTCAATTTATTCTTCCATCTTGATTGGGTTCTCTTCTAAAATATTATCAAGATTGATGTATGTATTGCTACAATTATCAAAATCAATATTTTCACATAGAAGAGCAATACTTGATTTTTTGTCTTCATCAGAATCATAATTGTCAGATATCTCATCAAGTGTCGCAGCAAGACCTTTGTTCCCAGTGTATTTTCTACGATTTGGGCACTCGTTTGCAAAATGACCAAACCCTTTACACTTAAAGCACTAAGGCATATCCTCGTCATCAGGTTCATCCGTGTCCCTGTTTTTAGGAGGAATACGATTATGAGGTTTTACTGATAATTTTGGCTTATCTCTGGTAAACCATTTACTTCTCTTCAATAGAAGGTCCCTATACGGTCTTATGATCATCGAGACTGATTTGTCAAGATCTTCATCTGATGAATCGGTCTCAGAGTGATCGTCTTCAGAGATATACACATTTTTAATTTTATCAAGTAATTTTGTGTCTTTCAGTGCTTTGAACGCAACATCCTTAGATTTGGATGAAAAATCGTGATCAAAGATCTTAAGCTTCCCAACCAACGTATTTCTGAAGAGATTATCAAGTTTATTTCCCTCAACGATGGCATGCTTCATAGAATCGTATCCAGATGGCAACGATTTGAGAACTTTCATCACAATATCCAGGAATAGTCTTACCCAATGCAAAAGATGCATTAACAATTTCAGACACTTTGTGATTAAACTCATCAAATGAATCTTCATCTGCCATACGAAGGTTTTCCCAATCGGAATTTAGGTTTTGAATCCTGGCTTCATTTTTGTAGTTGCAGGATTTCCCACACTACACCCTTGTTAAGATTTTGCTATAATAAATTCATAATTGAAGATTAAAAACGACAATTTATTATTTTATTTTTAGAAATGTTTACAGAAATGGAAGAATTCAAGATTACAACTATACTCTTGAATTTTCTCTCTCCTCAAGACTTTCTTTGCTCTCAAAAATACACCATCCTTTTCTGGACACATTGGGTCTATATTTATAGGGTAGTTACATAGTAGATGACAGCTAAGTTTTCCTCTTATTTCGGGTTGAATCTGCGATTGTACTGCGATAGTTACAATGTTCACTCTCACAAGTTTTGTAACCATCGCAGAACAAACATGCTTTTCTCAAGTTTTCTTCAATCGTCAGTTATTACGTCACTCTTTTGAAGGCTTTTGTGACACTCGTGAAGCGTTGTTGAAAATATTGTGGTGATGCTCGCTGAGAAGTGTTTTTAATCTCGCAGAGAATAGATGTAGCGATATTCTGGTCCTACATCTTGCCTCTTCTCATGTATTTTCTGCGAAGAAGAGAAGATCATGAGAACTTTTAAAATGCCGCAACTACTTATCCCTTCATTAATCTCTGTTCTGACACGTTTCTGCATCCTTCGCCAGCTGTTTTCACGCATTCTTTCTCCTAATGAATTTGCGACACGTCCTCTCTAAACGCTACTATCTGACCGTTCATGTCTTTTCTTAGCATTTTCCCATATCAAGGTAGATATTCTTCTGATTTTGCTGAAACCGATCTTGCTTATTGAAGTTATCTTATCTGACATTATTCAACTCTATGTAATTCTCATACTATTTCTGTTTCAGCAAAATCACCTCTAATATCAAATTTTCAGTCCAAAACCCTAATGCTCCTCAAGATTCGCAGCCTAAAGTCGTTGCAAGCAAAAAAAAGCTTGTGAATCGCAAGGTAATAAGAAACATGTAGGATCAGAATATCGCCACAATAATACTTGCACGAAATTTATAAACAACATTTCTGCGAGCTCTTCAACAACACACTACTAGTGTCGCGGTGTAATTCAAAGAATGACATAATGGATGACGGTAGCGGAAACACGAGAAGAGCATGATGCTCTTGCGAGGGTTATAGCATCTGCGAGAATTAACATTATAACTGTTGCGAGAATATCGCGAGTCAGATTTGAAATAAAAGGACAGCTTAGCTGTCATCCATTATGTAACTTCCCTATATAAAGAGAACTTGTAGACTCAGAAAGAGAGATCAATTTTGAGAGTGTTGAGAAAGCTTTGAGGAGAGAGAAAGTTTAAGAGAGCGGCTGTATTCTTGATTTCTTCCATTTCTTGTAATATTTTTGAGAATTAATCTATAAAAGTGTTGTTCTTAATCTTCAAATATGTGTTGATTCTTATGAATTCTTGTGAGGGGTGTAGTGTAGGATTTCCTTCAACTATATAATGGCACTAGAAACAGGGATGTTTCTAAGCAAAGATTGAAATTGTGATTTGTAAGAATTTGAAAAAATTGGAGAATATTTTTACGTGATTTACAGTAGTACATCAAAATTGTAGAAATGGCTAGAAGAAGAAATACATCAGAACAACCAACAACCGTAAGGAGGAGTAGAAGACTTGCCGGATAAGATACAAATGAAGTAGGAGAATCTTCAAGATTAAGAACAAGGAGCAATAGAACAAGGAATAATGGAGAAAATCAAATTCAACAACCAAATCAGTAAACACCGATACAAGATAGAACTGTGGATTATGATAGAGTGACCGTGCACACTTGGCAATCAGATTCAATAGAAGAAATATAAAATCAACAATTAAGAAATGGAAGACGAGAAGGAAGAGATCAAGAAGCGGTTGGAGGATTAATTCATGGAGATGATGAAAATGAAGCAGTAAAGGCCTTAAGACAAAGAATACAATAGGAAAGGAGACTAGAGGCAGAGGAACGTGCAAATTTAACAAGACAAAATCACGAGTTAAGAATGAAGAATTTGAGATTACAAAGTAGGAGATCAAGAAGTACTGCAAGATCAAGTTCAAGATCTTTTAGAGAAGAAGAAAGGCAAAATTCCCCTGTGAGAAACGCTGGTGAAAATATTCGAGAGGGAATGCAAAATCCAAATGAAGAGTAGCGTTATGGAGAAGAAGAGATGATTAATGATCGCTACATTCCGCGTGGTGAAACTGTGGATGATATACGTGGTAATAAAAATAAAGAAGGTAGAAATAACCAAGATGGTGAAGAGAATCGAGAAGAACGTAGGAGAATATTACATGAGCGAGAAATTCAAAGAAACTGAAGAATAATTGAGGATGAAATTGAGAGACATTATGTTGAACAAGCACGTCTAGCTTGCGAGAGAGAAAGATTGAGAGAAGAAGTGGAAGAACAAGAGTTTCAAGAAGCAATACGTCAGAACAATTATGAGAATCGAGAAAGGAGACGCTCAAGAAATCGCAACAATGATAATATCAATGAGGAATATGATAGAATACAAAGAAGAATAGAAAGACAGCGAAGAGAAACGATAAGAAATGAAGAAAATCGCAGAATAGAAAATGAAAGGCATAATCATTTGCGAATTCATGAAGGAGGTGAAGAAGAAAATCGCGGAAGAAGGCAAAATGAAGATGCTGAAGAAGAAACACAAAATCTTGCAAGGCAAGAAATACATGAGCGCAGAAGAAGGGAATCTGCACTGAAAAGGCCAATGGAACAAAATTCATCTGGGAATGAACAGATCTTGAAAGAATTAGCAGAAACGAGGGGAATGTTAAATAACAGAAGATGGGGAGGCAGAAGGAAACTTGATGAGTCCATTGAAGAAGCTGCGAAAACTCCATTTACCCAAGAAGTACAATTGGGAGGAATACCCCCAAAATGTAATTTTCCAACGTTAACCAGTATCTTTGATGGAACTACTTGTGCTATTCAACATGTCAAAGCATATGTTAGGTGTATGCTACAATGGGAAAACCATGATGTTGTATTGTGAAAATATTTCGCATGCAGCTTAACAAGCGAGGCGCTAAAATGGTTAGAAAGTTTACCTAACAACACTATTACTTCTTTCAATCATTTGCAAACTACATTTTTGGGAGCATATATAAGTAACAATTCTTCGCGACCTGGCATTGAATATGTATTTGGGGTTAAAACAGAGGGTTGGCGAGATTTTGAAACATCTAACCATAATATGGAAGACAATGTGTAGTGAAATGGCGGAAAGAGTGGATGAGAGATACCTCATTTTATCTTTCATTAATGCTATGTTCGCAACCAATCTGTTGTGCATACAAATTTTCAGAATCAAAAATACAATCACCACGACAGAGCTGCGAGAGTTACAAGAATAATACATTGCATTGGAGGACAAACAAAACGAGATGGAGTCATATCCCATTGCGAACACCAGTTCAGGTGCAGCAAACGCAAGTTTACTTCCTAGGTTAATAAATACAGTAGTGAGCACTTAGCAGGTGAAGCAAGAAAAGAGTATGGATGGTGGTCAACATAAATTAGTAGCTATGGGAACTAGAGATCAAGAAGAATTTGAAAGGGAAAGAAAATTTTTCAGTAGAAGTGGAAATAATAAAATTCAGAGGCTTGATCAATCGCAAGAGACTTATGGTGGACATAGGAAAAATTATTATAGAGGGAAAGGAAGTTAGAAGATAATATGGGAAGAAATTAAGATGCCACCTCTAAATACTAGCATAGAAAAAATTTGGGAGGCTATAATTTTGATGGAGGACATACCCGTACCTTGGAATATGGGAAAAGAGCCACACCCAAATAATCGAAGTTTAGAATTTTGTTCTTATCATCATTTTCATGGTCACTCAATAAATGAATGCAGGAATGTAAAAAGAATCATCTTGAAGATGATAGATCATGGAAAATTAAACTATTTTCTAATAAGACATCTACGGTCTCAGCAATTACCTCCAGCCCCAGAAATTCGCAGATTGAATATAAAAAAGGGAGGAGAAACATTTGTGATAGAAGTTGGGGAAAAAGCAAAGAATCTATCTTGTAACTCCATCATACATTCATACAAAACTATAGAAGATTTCCACGATAATGTTTTAAGCAGAGTTTTCGCGAGAGATGCAGATGGAAGAGAGATAATGAATATTGCAAAAGCGTCGCCATTAGAAGAGTGGCAAAAGCAGACTGTTTCTTTCACTGCACAAGAAGTACCTGAGCCTGGCGAGATTCATGACAACCCACTAGTGGTAAGATTAGAAATAAACCCAAAACAAATAGAAAAAGGAGATGAAGAAAATGAGGATGATGAAGCTGAAGATTCTTGGGACATTAACAGAGTTCTAATTGACACTGGAAGCTCAGTGGATATCTTATTTTATAATACTTACAAAACCATGGGAGGAAGAGATGAGGATATAATACCATCGACTTATAAGATCTATGGTTACAATGGTACTACCAACAAGCCCAAAGGGGAAATTTTAATGCGAATTCCATTGAAGGGAATATCTTCTAAGATTCAATTATGTATTGTCGATGTTGAATCTCCTTACAACGCTTTGATTGGCCGACCTTGGCTGCATGGGATTCTAGGTGTAGCATCGACTTGCCACCAATGCATTAAATTTCCACATCCCAGCGGTGTTGGAGTCATAAAGGGAGATTGGGTTGAAGGAAAAAAGTGCTATGAAATTGATATGGAATCTTGTGAGGAAAGGGCTGCAAAGAACAAAAACTGGAAACATAACATCAAACAAAAGCAAAGAAGTGAAAGTTTGATGGTGGATACAGTAGAACGGCGAGAATAAGGAATGATGCGAAGTCAACATATGCTGAAACCAATAGATGGCGAGCGTCTCGCAGATGGAGAAAACGTAGCAAAGCGCAACAAAAAATCAGAAGCAGAAAATAGTAAGTAGAAAAGGTACAATTTCTGGATTATAAAATATAAGAGGTGTATAAATGATTTGTTGAAGAAAATTTTACAAAAGGATGTTTTGACTCAATGAAAAATATGAAATTGAAAAAACATACAAGAACTGGAATGCAAAAAGAGAAAATCAAAGAATAAAGAAACGCAAATATTTCGCAGAAACGCGAATAAAATTTCGCAGATACATTAGAATGGGACAAACCTTTATGGCGTACACCCTAGTTCGCGGATAAATTTCGCAAGAGGCAAATGTAAGACCTAAAGTGCGTTATATAAGGGGGTATCTCTTTGCATGGCTCAGGGATAATATTATACCGCTGCTGGAACATGAGTCATGGAGATTTGGGGTCAATGAAAGCCCATCCAGGAGAGGTACCTTGGATTTACAACTATATATATATTAATAGTTGGACGACCGAGGGTCTCTTCTAAGGAGTGCAGAGTATGACCAAGGAGCTGAGGTACACGGTTGAGCCAAGAGTGCCTGAGGCGTTTGAAGCGTCTCGGCCATTCTTGGAAAGTCTTAGATATGATGCACTCGGCCCGAAGAAAACCCCACTTAGGGTGAAGTCTCGTAACTATAAGCCATATATGCAAAAATCATAAGAGGCTGCGAAAATAACTGGTTGTTGGTAAAACCGGATGGGAGGATCTAGCCTTGTATGGCCGATGTACGTCTCCTTGAAGGGGAAACCAGGGGGAAGATAAGGGCGGCACCCTCCATTAGGGAGATGATAAGTGTCTTAAGATGCAAATGTCATGAGGCTTTATATTCACAAGAATATTTAGGCTTGTCATATTTGTGCAATAATTATACAGAGGCAAAAAGCCATGAGAAAAAGATAAGATAAGATCAATGGGTTTTTACATGAAAGTGTAAAGACGTCCTTCTATTTCATCGCAAGACGGCAATGTCATGGGGCTTTGTCTTCGCGAGAATATCAAGGCCTATCATATTGTCGCAGAGAAATTGACAAAGCACGGATAAGGCAAGATCAATGGGTCTTTGCATGCGAATGTAAGGACGTCCTGCGATTTTGTCGCCAAAAAAAAAAACGTGGCTAAATAAGACCTTTAATTAGAAAGGAAAAATAAGACCACAAGAGATTAAGATTGAATGACTGCAAAATTTACGCAGAGATCATGAGATTATGTAGATATGACTTGCGATATTCTTGCAGAAATTGAGGTAATAATTTACAAACAAATTTAATTCAAAATTAATCTGTCAAATCCTTTCATATTACAAATGCATAATAGAGGCAAGTATGGGAATGAACAGAATGATAAAAAATTTATTCATCTTTATATGACAGATTTACGCAGATAGTTAAAAATTAATAATCATATTAATTAACCATATTGCAAAAAGAATTGTTTTCTAATGTATGCAGATAGAAACAAAAAAAATCTATACACCAAAGGACATTAGAAGCTGGAGAAATTCACAACAATATATTACAAGGAGAAAGGGATAGATATACAAATATTACAAAAAGATTAAAACGGAAGACAAAACTATTTAGATCCATCATTGTCTTCGCCATATTTTTCTTCTTCTTCAGTTTCATCTTCATTTTCTTCAGACTCTTCAGCTTCGCTATCAGAGATGATAAGATTGGGGACGTTCTCTGGAATTTCATTCGCAAGATAAGGATATGCAGAGTGGGTAATTTTATGATCATCACAGACCATTTTAATAGAATCATTGCGAACACCAACAAGAGTATTGCTAAAATTCGCCAGAGTAATTTGAAGTTTCTTTTTGAACTTGGAGCATTTCTCGTTGCGAGAATACAGAATTTTTGCGAGTTTCCCTTTCTCTTATTCCAATTCTTTGGCGAAAATTTTCTTCAGATGTTGCGAACAAATGACAACATATTAATAAAATAGTGGAGAATCAGTTAAAGGATGGATTAGTGGAAAAACAAGAATAACCACCTTCTCTTTCAAAGATCATATCCTTAATCAAGGCAGAATGATCATCTTGAAGACTAACATCTACACCTAAATTATTTCTGGCGTTATCAAGAATCTGTGTAACCCAGGCAAACTCATTATCATTACTAATGAGAAGATGGGAGCGAACTTGATTTTCCTTCTTCACAAGAGCATTATTCTCGCAGATAAGTCTGTCCCTTTCAATTTGAATATCGAGAAGAGTTTTATGGAAGTCTGCTAAAGCTTGAGCACCGTTTTTAGCAATGAGGTATTTTTCGTCAATAAGGTCACTGTACTTGGTTCTTAATATATTAGTTTCCTCTTTTGAATCAATATAAAGATGCTTAAACTTATTGGTTAAACTCAAGTTGAATCTATGTTCAGTTTTTAAGAGAATTTTTTTGGATCTAAGTTCATCTATAGAAAGAGATCTGATTTGATCATCTGAAAGTATAATTAAAGAATCATTGAGGAGGGTATCATCATCTATTGGATTTGGAAAAGAACGAAGGAATACAGCTTCATCAGAGAGGCCGTAAATATCTGCGAAGAGGACTAACTAAATAAGAAAACACAAAGGAATACATGGATAAAGAAAAAGAGAAAAATTTCTTACTATAAAGTTGATTGTTCGCAGCTTGGAGACTAGCAACCTTATCCTGCGAAGAAGAGAATTCAGTTTCCAATCATTTAATCTTCTCATGAAGGCCAATAAATCCAAATTCTAATTGTTCGCGAAGATTAAGAGAATCAGATTTTAATTCTTCATTTTCTTTGCGAAGATTAGCGTTTTTCTTTGCGAGAACTGCACGCCTTTTCTCCAAATCTGAGACGACTGCAAATGAAGCTTTTCCTGCCTGCGAAAGAATGCAACAAATTTCTTAGGAATTAATTTTGAATTTAAGATGAAAATAAAGAGAAGAAAGGTATTAGTATGAAAACTTACCAAGCTATTGAGTGAATGCAAGAATTTTGGAGATATAGATCTTGAGACCCAGCGAAGAGATTCGTTGTCCTTTAATATGGGGGCATCACAAATAGCAGCGATAGACTTGCAAGCATCGATCAGAGGAGTATCACCAATTGTATGCATAGTATTGATAAAAATGCCAGATAAATGAGCCATAGAAGATTCAGGTTGTGTAGATTCTTTCACGGAAGAAATATCATTATTGTCACTGGAACTCTTGTAATCTTGAGGGATAGAGGTAGAAGGAGATTGAACTTTCCGCTTTTTTGAAAGAGGAGCAGCAGTATTCTCCTTGCGAGTAGCGCCTTTACCTTTACCCTTGTTCTTCGCAGTTTTGGAGGAGTCTTCTATCTCATCAATATCCTTCAAACACAAATAAAGATAAGAAATATAGGCAACAATATATTGTTAAGAATTCTAAATAATATTTCTTACTTCATCTGTGATTCATTGAAAGGCTGATAAAGTGCTGGGTTTCTTAAACTTTTGGTAGTTTGCTTTCAGTCTCTTAATCTGGAAATTTCGCAAACATAAAAAAAAATAAAAAACAAAATTGAGTGATTAACGAGAATATATGTAAGAAAATAGTAGTAAAGATTCAAGCAAAAGGTGGAAATATACCTCATCATTCCTTTCAGGCTATTTGAATACCCAAGGATGGTACTCTGCGACATTCGCGGGTAAGACATGAGAACCATAAATGTATGAACCCTCTAGAATTAAAGGGAAAACACACCACTTGTTATCATTAGAATGACGCGAAAAAGAATTATCTCCAGGATGCCAGTCAATGTCTTGCATGAGTAATTGATCAGCAACAACATTCTCTTTTTTATGTAAGCGAACACCCCAACAAGAGCTGTCTTTCTTCATAGGAATTATTTCATAATTCACAAAGAAGTTTTCAACAGTATAGTTCACAGGAACAATCGCGACGTCTTTGAACTTTGGATTTTTAGCCTCATTAGTATAGAGAGATCCCTTGCCAGCACCACGGTTGGCGAACTCAAGTAAAATACGGATGCAATCTCCACTTAGTTGATATACGGATCGCGAAAATTTCGCATGAGAAAGAATTTCATAAAACAATGGGAGTTCAGGATTATAGAGGGGAATAAGAAGACCAGCTTCAAGTTGGCCTAGCGAGACTATGATTTTCTCTTGATTGCAGGGATGATCATCAAATAACTTGGCAGTAAGCTCGGACTTAGGGCTTTGAACAGGAATACGAGATAGAATAAAACCTTTATCTTTAAGCTTCTTTTGCATCTTTTCGAAGGAAATCTCGTTCTTACGACCGGATGGAGGCATTCTTTAGTATGGGAATGAAGAAGAAAGTAGGAGTTTAAAAAGATGAAAATTGAGAAAAGTTACAGTAGCAGGAGCGGAATTTACGGAATAACAGTGAAGAAAGTTGCATAGAAAATAAGAAAGGAAGTAAAAAAGAGGAGTAGGGAAGAATGAAGAGGGTATATATAGAGAAAAAAATACTCGAAAAGATAAAAGCATTTAAGGCGAAGATTGGACGTGAACGGTTGGAATGCAGCAGCTGAAAGGGACGTGTCATAAGCTGGATGGAAGAAAAAATACGTGTAATGAATCTGGCGAAGAATGCAGAAACGTGTCAGAACATAAAAACATGAAAAAATGAACAGTTGCGACATTCTGAAAAGAAAGAGATTCTCATAATCTTCTCCCTTTCGCAGAGAAGACATGAAAAGAGGCAAGATGTAAGATCAGAATATCGCCACAATAATACTCGCATGAAATTTATAAACAACATTTTTGCGAGCTCTTCAACAACACACTGCGAGTGTTGCGGAGTAATTCAAAGAATGACATAATGGATGACGGTAGCGGAAACACGAGAAGAGCATGACGATTTTGCGAGGGTTATAGCATCTGTGAGAATTAACATTATAACTGCTGCGAGAATATCGCGAGTCAGATCCGAAATAAAAGGACAGCTTAGATATCATCCATTATGTAACTTCCTTATATAAAGAGAACTTGTAAACTCAGAAAGAGATATTAGTTTTGAGAGTGTTAAGAAAGCTTTGAGGAGAGATAAAGTTTAAGAGAGCGGTTGTATTCTTGATTTCTTTAATTTCTTGTAATATTTTTGAGAATTAATCAATAAAATTGTTGTTCTTAATCTTCAAATATGTGTTGATTCTTATGAATTCTTGTGAGGGGTGTAGTGTAGGATTTCCTGCAACTACAAAACACTTATTCTTTTAATAACAATATTGTTGCCTCTGTTTCTTATCTGGATTGTGATTCGCAGGGTGATGGAGATGCCAATAAGCCCCCCAAGAAATCTCGCCATCTTAAGACCATTGAAACTTCTGTTCAATTTTCTTCACTTATCCCTTTAAAATCTCATGCGATACCTTCGCAAACTGAATCTCCTGCGATACCTTCGCAAACTGAATTCTTATTTCCTATTTGCGAAAATGTTGTCTCAGATTTCACCCCTTCAACTGATCTTCTTGTGGATGATACCCTTCTCCTATTATTAATGCTTCTCAAGTCGACTCCTCTTTAATAAAAATTATTGATCCTCCTCAAACCTCACCTTCAAACGATACATCTATCATGAAGAATGATCCAATTCCTTCATCTTCTATCATCACCACTTCTTCATCTGAATCTCTTCCTTTTTGTAAAGAAACTATGGAAGGGATATATATTTCTTTTAAAGTGTTATCTGATGTTCTGGATGATGTTAAGAAGTCTCCTGCTGATTCTATCAAGTCTGGCATCTGCGAGATTTTGAGTAAATATTTTGGTTCTGATAGAAATGTTTCGCAAATAGCTTTGGAGAAAGAAATTGAAGGTTTGAAAGAGAATCTCCAAACCAAGACTTTGGAATGTATCAATCTTCGTCTTGAGAGCCAAAAGTTCCAAAATGCCTTGCTAGATTGTGATAACCTTCGCAAGAAGAATAAGGAGCTACAAGGTACAACGTTCTTAACTTTGCTCTTAATTTATCCTTTTCAATAAATTTGTTCTTTGTGTATTCAACTTTCTTAAAATCCTTTGTTCGCCTTTAAGTTTTAAACCAGAAACGAATAATTGAGAGATATCAATTTGAATCCCTCGCTGAAAAAGCCCGTGTAGACAATGATATTTGAATGGATAAATATAATCAATTAAATAACCTTCATACATATTCTGTCGATCAAATATATAATCTTACCAAAGAGAATGCTCAATTAGTTCAGAAGCAAAACTTATTAAGTAATGAAATATCTCGCCTTTCTTATTATTTAACTAAGGCTAACTTGGAGATGGAAACTTTATCAGATGAGAATAAGACCTTATCTCAAGAAAAACAAGCTCTTTTAAATAAAGTGGTGATCTCTTCGCAGCAACATAACATTTGTCAAAAAGTATGTAATGATCAAGAACAGTCTCTTTGCTCTTTGAGAAGTAAACTTAAAGAAATAACAGAGTCATCTGCTGCTGAGAGAGATGAACTTATCCGGGGTAGAGTAGCTTTAAGTGTAAAGGAAAGTCAACTCAAGGACCAATACTCCAAACTAGAAGAATCATATACTTCTCTTGCAAAGGAAAACGCCTCTCTTGTTTCTAAAGAAAAGAATTTTCAATCTCACTTAAAAGGTTTAGGCGGAGATAAATTTGATGATGTAATGGACCGCTTGGAAGATAGTTGTTTGGCTCTGACTCAATATCTTGTTTCACAAAAGGAAGGTAGTCATAAAAATTTGACTGCCTCAACCATCTTTTATCTCTGTTAAGTCTTTATGTAATATTTATTTGCAAATTCTTCATCTTAATGAACTTCTTGTATTCTATTTTTTCGCAGAGTCTAAGAAAAAGCTTTATTCTTCAATTTCTGTCTTGGAGTATAAACTGGCTAAAATTCGCAAAGAGAATGCATTAATTGCCTCTCATCTTGATCGTTCTCGCGATCGAGCAGAAAGGAGATTTGATTATCTTGCCTACTTCAAGGATATTCAAGATAGAAACCATCAGAAGGCATTTCTTCACCAAGTCCATATCAAAGCTAAAGTTCTAGTGAATGACATATTGCTGTCCAAGTATCTTTGTCCTGTATCAGTCGAACTTTTGGAAGTAGATGATGATGAAATTCCCCGTGCTGTTGATAGCAATTTTGACTATGAAGTGGTGAAGAAATTTTTTCTCAAGAAGATTTAGCAAATGAGGAAGAAATCCCTCTTAAAGAAACAACTGTTGGTGATGCCCCAGATGAAGATGAATCTAGAATAAATGAGTTAACTGTTGGAGACAACCCAAATGAAGAGGAAGCCAGAGTAGACCGGAATAAGGAGAATGCTGGCGAAAATGATAAAGTTGGTGAAGAACGTCCACTATCTCCTTCTGGCAAAACTAACACTAAAGTCTGAGCTTTAGTTTTAATTTCTTGAATTACTTGTTTTTCTTCCTTTCTTGCGAATGATGTACTTCAGTCAACTTTTGAGATTCATTTGCTCTTTTAGTATTTTGTATGTTTGCGAGAAAGATAATAACATTTGGTTTATTAATTCCCATACTTGCCTCTCATTATCTTTCTTGCGATGAAAAAATTATTCATGCACAGAGAATAGTTAATTTTTATGAATTTTATGTTTTGTCATGTGGTCTTATTTTTCCTTCCTAGTTAAAGGTCTTATTTTGCCACCTCTTGTCATTGTGACAAAATCGCAGGACGTCTTTGCATTTTCATGCAAAAACCCCTTGTTTGGTCCTAGAATTTATAGTTTGGTTCTAGGATGACTACCTGGATGATGTAATTATTGTTTTGTAATGACATAAATACCCTTTCAAATCCATATATATATATATATGAATTTCTTAGCACAAAAGAAATATTTTTTATTTTTCTCTCTCCTAGTTTCAGATCTAGTTTCTTTATGTTCTTGATTTTCTTTTCTTTTTGTTTTGTTGTTGGTGTTTGAATATGAAGAAGATGAAGAAGACGATGAACGATGAAGATTTATGTGTTTTTTCTATTTTTTGTTGATGTTGTTGTTGAAAATGGTGGAGACGATGAAGACGACGACGAGAATTTGTGATGAAGATTTTGGATGTTTTCGTCTCTGTTGTTGCTGTTGATGAAGATGAGTTGCTGCTGCTGATGAAGAAGATGAAAATGACGAAGTTCATTGATTGGAATGAACTTTTTTTCTACTTTATATGTTGTTGTTTTTGAAGACGATGTTGTTGCTGCTGCTGTTGAAGATGATGAATACGATGAAGATGATGAAGACGACGAAGAGCCAAAATCTGATGTTGTTGAAGATGATGAAAATGACGAAGACGAACTCATGTTTTTGCGACAATATGACAGGCCTAAAAAATTCTTGCGAAAATAAAGCCCCATGACATTGCCATCTTGCGACGAAATCGCAGGACATCCATACACTTGCATTTAATGACCCATTGATCCCGTCTTATCTTTTTCTCTTGTATTATTGCCTCTTCAGGATTGTCGCAAAAATATGACAAGCCTTTATACTCCCATGAGTAAAAAGCCTCATGACATTTGCATCTTAAGACAGCTCCCTAGTGGAGGGTGCCGCCCTTATCTTTCCCTTGGTTGCCCCTTCAAGGAGACGTACTTCTGCCATACAAGACTAGCTCCTCCCATCCAGTCTTGACAACAACCAGTTGTTTTCGCATCCTCTTATCCCTTATCCCTTTTGCCTATATGGCTTATGGTTACGAGACTGCACCCTAAGTGGGGTTTTCTTCAGGCCGAGTGCATCATATCCAAGACTTGGCAAGAATGGCAAGAATGGCAAGGTACGCTCCAGACGTCCCGGACACTCTTGACTCAACCATGTAACTCGGCGCCTTGGTCATATTATGCACTCCTTAGGAGAGTCCTTATTACCCTAGTCGCCCAACTCAATTCATATGCTTAAGTTGAGAATCCAAGGTGCCTCTCCTGGATGTGTTTTTATTGACCCCAAATCTCCATAACTCAGGTTCCAGTAGCGGTGTAACCTTTTGGCTGAGATATGCAACATGTACCCCCTTCTATGGCACACTTTAGGTCTTACATTTGCCTCTTGCGAAATTTTAATCTCGCGAACTAGGGTGCACGTCATATAGGTTCGCCCCATTCTAATATGTCATTAATCTCTGCGAAATTTTTGCACATTGTCATTTTATTTTGAATGTTTGTAATCTTGAAACTTCTCTTTTATAAGATTTTCGCAATTATTCCTTTTGTTTCAATCATACATTGTTTTGCAATCTACCCTTTCCAAAAATCTTTTATGGGTAATACTTTTTTAGATATAATCTGTTCCATGGTCTCCCAAGCTTTTAACCCACATCTCTACCCTCTGGGTCCATCAACTTATATGCCCCTGTTCCAACTATCTCTTTAATTATATAAGGTCCGTCCCATTTTATTGCGAGTTTTCCGCCATTTTCTCGCTGATATATTGGTGTTTCTCGCAGCACCAAATCCCCTGGTTGAAATTCACGTTTTTTGACACGTTTATTATACTCTCGGGCTAATCTTCGCTGGTAATTTTCCATATGTTGTAGTGTTTTTTCTCTCTTTTCTTATAATTCATCAAGTTTGGTTAAAATCAGTCCTGCACTAAGGTTTTTCTCCCAAGCTTCTCTTTTTGTTGTGGGAATAACGGCTTATGTTGGTAGAACAACTTCAACTCCATATGTTAAACAAAAAGGTGACATTCCCGTAGCTTCTCGCCTAGTTGTGTTGTAAGCCCAGACTGCATTATGCACCTGTTCGCACCATGCTTTATTATGTCCTTCTAATTTCTTCTTCAATATATCTGCAATTGTCTTATTTGTTGCTTCTGCTTGTCCATTAGCCTGTGGATATAGAGGGGTGAATTTTCCACACTTTATCTTAAATGCACTGAGTAACATTTCTATGTTTTTCCTTCAAACTATTTCCCTTTATCAGATACTAATTGTGCTGGAATTCCAAATCTTCAAATGATATTTTCAAATATGAACGTGAATATGTCTTTGTCGCGAATATGCTGTACTGCTTTCACTTCTGCCCATTTTCTGAAATAACCTGTAGCAAAAATTAAGTATCTCCTCTATCCATATCCTGGTAAAAACGGTCCCATAATGTCTAAACCCCATTTTCCATAGGGCCATACATTTGTTGAAGATGTTAATGGTGCTCCAGGTGCATGTATTTTCTTTCCATGTCGCTGGCAATCTTCGCAACACCTTGATATTTGTTTCGCATCTTCATGCATATATGGCCAATAATAACCTTTCATTTTCACTCTGTATGCCAGGGATCTTCCTCCACTATGATTGCCATCATCCCCACTATGTAACATCTTTCACATTTCTTCTCCTTCTTTTCGTGTTAAACATCTGAGTGATGGTCCATTAAAAGATCTTCTATACAACACCCCATCTCTTAACTCATAATTTGTCACATGGATTTTTAGTTTGTGTGCCTCCAACCTATTTCTTGGTGTTTCTCCTTTTGCCAAATATGCATGAAGTTCTTCTCTCCAATCTTCGGCATTGGGTATTTGTTGTTCTTCAACACCTTCTATTATCATAACATCTACTTCTTCTTCTTCTTTGTTTACTGATGGTAATAGAAGTGTTTGTATTTTTATGCACCTCACAACATGATCTGTCATAATGCTTGAAATTAAAGCATAAGCATCTTCAAGTCTATTGTCTTTCCTTGATATGTGTCTCCACTTTATTTTTGGGATTTTTGCTGACAATTCTTCAACAAGTTTCTTGTATTTTTTTAAGGATGGTTCATTTGTAGTGTATTCTCCTTTTATTTGGCGAATGACTAGCTGCTAATCACTGGTAATTCTCATATTCTCCAATTTCATTTCTATTTCGAATTTTAGAGCATGTACCACAGCTTCGTATTCTGTTTCATTGTTAGTAGATGCGAACACTAATCTGAAGGAAAAAGCCATTTTATTTCCTTCTAGCGAAATCAGGACAATTCCAACTCCATTGCCTTTCCCATTTGATGACCTATCTACCAATATTTCCCATCTGTTAGGTTCCGTCAACAGATCTCTTGGGTTCCTATGCTCTTCCTCCACATCTATCATTTCCTCTACTAGTCCACTGCTTCATCATCTTCTAGAGGAAATTCCGCTAAAAATTCTGCAACAATTTGTGATTTTGGTGAAGATAATATTTCATACTTAATTTATAAATGTCCTACTTGTGCATTCCATCTCTCCACCCTGCCTGACCTTTTTGAATTCTTCATTACTGATTCAATTGGTACATTTGTCAACACCCTCACCTTGTGTGCTTGAAAATATATGCGAAGTTTAAATATTGCATAAACTAATGCCAGAATTAGTTTTTCAATTTTTGAATAATCTCTATCTGCGGCATTGAAGGTTTTACTGATGTAGTAAATCGGTTTTTCAACTCCTGCGTCAATTCGCAATAACACAACACTTAATGCATGCGAAGTTGTCGCAAGATAGATTAATAGTTCTTCTCCTGGTTCTGCCTTTTTTAAAATTGATATATTCATCATATGTTCTTTTATTCCTTGGAAATCTTTCTCACATTCATCTATCCATCTGAACTTTGTCCCCTTTTTGAGTATGTTGAAGAAATGTTTACATTTGTCTGAAGATCGCAAAATAAACCTTCCTAGAGAATCCAAGAGTCCGTTTAACTTCTATACATCTTTCACCATCGCCGGTGTTGGCATATCGCGAACTTCTTGTACCTTCTCTGGATCAACTTGTATTCCTTCTTTTGATACAATATAACCTAAAAAATTTCCTGACGCCACCCCAAAAATACACTTCTCTGGATTTATCTTGATGTTAAAATGCCGCATCTGCTCAAAAATCTCCTTCAGATCTTGTATGTGATCTTTAGCTTCTTTACTTTTTATTAGCATATCATCCACATACACCTCTAATATTTAATGTATCCACTTAGAGAACACTTTCTCCACCATCCTTTGATATGTTGCACCAACATTTCGCAAATCAAATGGCATTTTTGTATAACAATATAACCCTCTTGGAGCGAAAAAAGCAGTATGCTCTTGATCTTATTCAGCGAGAGGGATTTGATTGTAGCCTTTATACCCATCTAAAGAAGATATTCTTTCATTTCCCGCCGCTGATTCAGCCATTCGTGGAATATCTGGTAAGGGAAAACTGTCTTTCGGGAAAGCTTTGTTTAGATCAGTAAAGTATATACATATTCTTATCCCCTTATTTTTCTTTGGAACCACAACCATGTTAGCTATCCATTATGGGTATTTAGCTTGTCTTATAATCCCTGCATCAAGCATTTTCTGTAACTCTTCTTCTATTTGGGGGTGATATGCTGTCACAATTTTTCTAATTCTTTATTTGAAGGGTCTTACACTTTTGTCAATCTCCCAACCTATGACACGCCATAGTCGGATCTATTCCAGGCATCTCATCCATGTTCCATGCAAAAATATCTTTGTATTCTCGCAAAAGACTAATAGTTTTTTCTTCTTCATCTGCCTCCATTTTGGTCCCAATTTTTAGTATTTTGGGTTCCACTTTAGTTCCAACATTCACTTACTTATTGGTTCTGCCGTAGTGTAATTGGCCTTAGGTTCTCCCATAGGTGTCAGTTCTTTTATTATTTTCGCAGATTCATTTCCTCCTTCCGGAATTTCGCTGGGTATCCCTTTTCCTTCCTCTGCTTTTATCATGTAAATTTTAAATTCCTCTTCTTTCTTCGTTTCTCTTGCCATCTTCCTGCGAATTTTTCGCTTCTTTGCACGTCCTTCATAATGTTTCATTTCAATTTGATAACATAATACAAAACTAAATTTGATAACATAATTTTGCACTATCAACATCCCCTCTAATTTCACCAATCCCACCCGTTATAGGAAATTTAATGTATTGATGCAATATCGATGCAACGGCTTTAATTACGTGTATCCATGGTCTTCCCAATAACATATTATACGGTGATTCCATATCCACCACACATAGCGTCACCTGTGTTTCAATCTCTCCTAGCGAAATTCACACTATTATTTCTCCTTTAGGTTTTGTTGTTGATTTTCCAAATCCATGGATATGATATGTTGAACAAGACATTTCTTCATCTTTGTATCCCATTCCTTTATATGCATGATAAAACATTATATCCACCGAACTTCTCATATCCACCATAGTTCTGTTCACCCCCATTCTTCCATATTTTTTGCGAATTTCCCCTTTTCTTTCCGTGTGGTTATTGTGATCACCAAAGAAGATGTGTGGTTCAAATTTTCTCTTTGCATCTCTGCTGCTGTGAACGTAATTTTCTGCTTTTCTCAATCCTTCAAGGGTGATACCTTTTCCACCGTCATAATCTTCTTTCCTTCAAAATATCGTTTATGTATTCTTCCTTTGATGTTTTCATGAAACTTATCGATCGTTGTTTTTGTGATTATGTTACACTCCATCCTTTTGTTATCTTCATTGATTTTAATTATCTTTTTCTTAACTGGTTTGCTAATTTGTTCCATCATCTTCTTGGTTTGAAGAATCTCAATAACAATCTTTTAATCTTTTTTTTCAGCAATTTTCAACCTTCAATCCCTATTTCTAGCGCCATTATGTAGTTACAGGAAATCCTACAACACACCCCTCATAAGAATTCATCACAATCAATATATTTCTTAAGATTAATAACGACACTTTTTATTAATTGAATCTAGAAATGTTACAAGATGGAAGTGGAATCAAAATACAACTCTGTTTTGGACTTTCTCTCTCCTCAAAACTTTCTCAACACTAAAAAATTATCTCTCCCTTCTTTAAGCCTGTTCACCTCTTTATATAGGGTATTACATAGTGGATGACAGCTAATTTATCCTTTATTTTCGGATCCGACTTGAGGTATTTCGCAAGCTTACAAATATAGAAATTCGCAAACATCCTAAATTTCGCTAGATCATCACATTTTTCTCATGTTTACGCTATCATCATCTGTTATGTCATTTCTGAAATCACTCTGCAACGTCTTCGCAATGTTGCCTATGAAAACTTCGCAAGTGTGTTGTTGTTGCGATATTCTGATCCTACAACAGTCATACAGATAGCAAAACCTCATCATGATCGCAAGGAAAAGAAACTCAATGATTACAAGAAGGTTACAGAGTTCCCAACTGATTTGATGACAAGCCACGCCTACCTTGAAATCCAGAAACCACCGATTCATCCTTTGAATCGATCGTTGTTAGTATAGATTAGTTGTTAATCATACAAGCACTATAAGAATTTATCTAATAGGATCATGCAAGGTTCATAACATAATTTTGTACAAGTCTCCAATAATATGTTAAGTGAAATAACTAATGGTTTTATTTTTATCAATGGTTTTATAATCTGGTATTTAGTGTTATAAGTCTAAAATAATATTAACTTATCCAAATGAAACCAAATTAGGTGTCATTGAAAATCTCTACAACTTTGCATAAGGAACCAAAAGCTAATTGGGACCACAATAAGTCCAAAATATCAAATTAAGCAAACTATCCCTAAGCCCAAGCCCACATGCCAATCCGGTTTGGTCCATCAAACCAGACAACTAGACCTATTATGTAACTTTCTACATCCTCATCGAATCTGGGTTGTGCCCTATGCTCAAGCTATTGTTATCTGGTATACAATTCAATTTAGTAGTGCATAGTTGTCTAAAAGCTCCTGCTCTCTTGTTCAATCAGGGTCTGACATTGTATCTTGTCCCTTATGGATGGTATACATCACATTTTTGAAGTCATTGCCGTTCTGTTACACCATTTTGTCTGTATATATTGTATCTTATTTGCTTATAGGTTTTTAGTGCTGAGCTAGTATGCGATTCAACCTTAACTAGTATGTGATTCAACACGTATGGATGGAATACCAGATGATATATTAATATTATACAACTTGTTTGATATTGCAGGAAAAAGGGCTTGTGTGGTGTCTGATACCAACCTCAGTACAAAAGCGCCAGGGCCACTATTTGATATTGGTGAATTCCAGCACTGGGAGAAGGCCGATATACTCCAGGCTGTAAAGAGTCCGATATACACATTTCTTATGCATGTGTAACTCCAACTTACACATGCATTTTTATGTATACTAGCTGATTCTCGTATTCTTGTTGGTTGTTGGTCTTGTAGGTGGTTGTTTATGGGTGAAAATCGTTTCTGCCGATTTCGGTAAATTCGGTAGGTGAGTGAGAAACGGGTTCAAACCCTAAAAAAATGTGCTGCACGTGAGCACTTTATAGATTCGAGAGATCAATCTGTACAAGTCCGGCCTAAACCAAAAAATGGTTGTTCCAGACTTGCTTCGGTCACAAAGTGGAGGAGAAGGGTTGATTTGGGGAGGGAAGCAAAGAAAGGTGTTGAGACCAGAATAATTCTGGGAGAGTAGTATCTCGACTTGTATCAGAAAGTAGAAGCTTGGGAAGCTTGCAAGAGATGAAAGCTTTTGGGAGAGCTTGCAAAGTTGCCTTTCTGAGAGTGTAGTATTTTTCTCCTGACCGAGACTTGTTGTCTGGTGGAAATAGGTAAGACCTATTTATACAAGTCGATATTGAAACATACCCTGGCCTCATGAAGGAAGAGAGTAAAGGGTGAAATAATGAGAGGAGGTAGTAACCGCAAGGTGTTTATGGGTGAAAACGTTTTCACCATTATTTCCTCATTTATTTGACCGCTTTGTTCCTTTTCACGCTTTCTTAATGTGAGCGTAGTGTACGCTGCAAGCTGTGACCTCCAAACCAAAACCCTGTAAAGCATCCCCCAGTTTGTGTTGATATCTCGAGTGTTGGTTGCACCTTGAGTGCAAGTGGCGCTGCTAGTGGCGCGTGTGGCATATGTGGAATTCCCTTGTTGCGGGTTATACTTCGAGCGCAAGTGGCAATGCCAGAGCTTCTAGTGGCGTGCATGGAATGTGCGGAATGCCTTGGTGGTAGGTTGTAAGTGGCAATGCCAGAGCTGCTAGTGGCGTGTGTGGCATGTGCCAATGGCATGTGCGGAATGCCTTGGTGGTAGGTTGCACGGTTTGCAAGTTAGGCTACCAGCGTGTGTGTTTGGCATGCGCCAATGGCATGTGCGGAATGCCTTGGTGGTAGGTTGCACGGTTTGCAAGTTAGGCTACCAGCGTGTGTGTTTGGCATGTGCCAATGGCATGTACGGAATGCCTTGGTGGTAGGTTGCACGGTTTGCAAGTTAGGCTACCAGCGTGTGTGTTTGGCATGTGCCAATGGCATGCGTGGCCGTTAGGGCCGTGTCCTTGGTAGGAAAAGCTACCAACGAGCATGTTGGCATGTGCCAATGGCATGCGTGGCCGACTTGGCCTTGGTTGCATGGTTTGCAAGCCTAGGGCACTATATTTGGCATGCGCCAATGGCATAGCGGCTTGGAAATATGGCTTGTGGTACATGTTGGCATGTTCCAATGGCACGTATAGCCATGTTGACCTAGTTGCACGTTTTGCAAACCTAGGGCGCTATATTTGGCATGTGCCAATGGCATAGGGGCTTAGTTTGGAATGGTTTCCAATGAGTGCGATGTGTAGTTTGGTTTTGGCGTCGCTGCCATGGTCCGCAGTGTGCAGCTTGGTTTTGGCGTTGTTGCCATGGTGCGCAGTGTGTGGCTTGGTTTGGCATTGTTGCCATGATGCGCAGTGTGCGACTTGGTTTGGCATTGTTGCCATGGTGCGCATTGTGCGGCTTGGTTTGGCATTGTTTCCATGGTGCGCAGTGTGCAGCTTGGTTTGGCGTTGTTGCCATGGTGCGCAGTGTGCGGCTTGGTTTGACATTGTTTCCATGGTGCGCAGTGTGCGGCTTGGTTTGGCATTGTTTCCATGATGCGCAGTGTGCGGTTTGGTTTGGCATTGTTTCCATGGTGCGCAGTGTGCGGCTTAGTTTGGCATTGTTGCCATGATGCGCAGTGTGCGGCTTGGTTTGGCATTGTTTCCATGATGCGCAATGTGCGGCTTGGTTTTGAAATTAGGGTTCTGTGTCGAAAACCCTAATCTGGTATTTTGAGAAAATACCCCTATTAATTATTTACACCTGAGTTAAATGCTCTTAGTTAATATGTTGCGGGTAACACTAGGTCATGGGGTTTTACGATTTTACCCTTTGTTTAAAAACCACCATCAACATTAAGTCCCCTGCTTAGCTCGGAACAGGGGCTTTGTTGCGAGGTAAGCATAAGATGGTGACAAACTATCAACAACAAACCTTAAAGAGAATTGAGGAGGCTCGTCTGACCTTTTATAAATCGGATTTGGAATCCTTACCTCTGGCAGTTTTGCACAAATCGGGAGGCTGGCACAATTGGTGGGGCTGGTGCATCTTGGGAGACGTTGGGAAGTTGGCGTGAGTCGGGAAACTGAGTGTGCTAGCTGGTGGGACCGGCGCAAGGTGTGGAAGATGTGCGTGCTTTCAGGTGTGACTTGGGCGGTCATTGGGAAGTCGGTGCAATTGGTGGGGCCGGTGCGGACAAGGAGGGAGTAGGCATTTCTACAGATAACAAACTTTCCTTACCTTGCTTTCCTTCACGTGCGGCTTCAATTAGGGCATTATTCATGCTAAAATCTGGAAGAGTTATGTCCCTCATTGCTTCCTTTCCCTTTTTAAGATTCCGTATTTATACCCAAAAATAATTGCACCGTCTCCTCGTTTGACAAAAGGGTTCTTCTTGTCGAGTTTCTCTTTTTGCCATGTCGCTCAGAGATAAATCATCTCCAGTATGTTTTCTTATTCTTCTCTGCTCGTGTTATCCTCTTTTATATGTTCATAGATATGATATAACTGGGTCATTTTTTCCACCTTTTGCAGTGTATGATGGGACCCTCTAGGGATGGCTGCACCTTTAACTCTTCGGAGAAGGATTTCGGACTTGGTGAAGATCGGTCTTCTTCTCTTGAGGAGGCATTGTTTGGGGCTGAATCTCCGTTCCACGAATCTAGTGAAATCATTAAGGACCTCCCTTCCATCTATCCCCACGAAGAACAGGTGCATATTCAGACTTTCTCGGGTTTAGTGAGCATGGAGGAGGGGCGAGAGAACAAGGAAGAGTCCTGGCATGTTGAAAGGTTTCAGTGTGGCAAAGCCTCTCCTCGATCCGGGCATGGGGCGGATCGGACTGTTTCCAGGTTGAAGCGTCGGAAAAGTGAACGTGTGGTGGTCTTGGAGGAGAGCTCCATGATTCTTGACCCTGATGTGGATGAATCAAAAGACTTTCTCCGAAGTGTCGCTGAGAAAACCTTCGAAGGAGCATATGACGGAAACGTGACACCCTCTGAAGTTGATCCCAAATATGTCGTTGGTGAGACCGGAGGGGTCATGGTGGCGTATCCTGGAACAGTCGTCAGGGAGGACACTGCTGCTGCCGTGGTTGCTTCGGGATGGGATGTTGAGGTTGCTGTTGCTAACACCGTTGAATGGAACCTTTGTTGCCCGAGGGATTGCTGGGGAAAATGCTTGAAGATAGTCTTACCCAAGGGGACTTGTACCCCGTCCTTCGAGGGCTAGTTCTTCTCCTTCGTTATTTCTGTAAGCTGTTTTGGTTCCCCTGGTGTCCCTTTGCTTTTGTAAACTCGTCTTTTCCTTCTTCTTCATCAATCAACATTTTGCTTCATGTATATTTTATTTATTTTGAAAGAGGTTGTGGTATGATGGCTCTGCAATGGTTTTCTGGGTTTTTCTGATGTATTTCCCTGATATCTGAAGGATTCTCTCGGAGAGAGATATAATAATAATTATTTTATTTTTTTGACAAGAGGGAAATCCCTAGGGAAAAAATACAAACGGTGTATTCATCCTGGGTAATTACAGCTATTAAGAGGAGTTGTTAAAGGAAGTACTGAAAAGGGAGCGATTGGGAAGTACAACATTTTAGGGATTGGATTCCTTGAGCCATCGCGAGTGAACTATCACGCCTTTAGGTGTGTCTGTATTGATGAGCTTGCAATATCCTCCCAAAAGGGTATATGCAATCAGATACAGCTCGCCTTCACCTTCATTGGGCAAATCCATTTTTACTGTCATCCTCCCAACTTGAAACGAGCTTTCCTTAACCACTACATCTCCGATTGAAAACGGGTTCACATGTCGTGTAACCGTTTGAGCCTTGGATTCGTTGGTTTTGATAGAAGTTTCCAAGATTCTTGCAAAGTGTTCGAATGGTCCAGCTCCCCATTCACATTTCTTGACAGCGTTTGCGCCAGTAATCGCGCCGAGTCCCCATGGCAGAATGGGGGAAGGAAAGACTGGTTGCAGAAAAGGTTGCTCGGTCAGACTTACTTGCATTTGAAAATCATGGGTTAGCGTCGACGGGTCCTCTTCGGATGCCTGGGTTCCTTCAATAGCTCGTTGATGCGATAACCCGTGGGATGATTTGTTGGGAATTCCTTCGTGCGTGGACGTCGGCGGAGGGTGTACATCCAATTTTGCTTTGTTGTCGAGCATCCATGAGCGTCCCAAAATCATGTCATGATCTAGTTCTTTGAAAATGTGGAACTTGCTGTGCGTTGTAGCGTCTCCCATCTTAATCTCTAGGTTGATGTAGCCATGCGCGTTCAAAACTTCTCCTCTCAAGCACTTAATCACAGACGGGGAATAGGTAGCGTCTTGTTTTTTAAATCCGGCTGCCTTTAGTGTCTTGAAAGTAATGATGTTATGGTCAGAGGTTGTTTCGATGAGCGTGTCATCAAATTCATTACCTCTTAAACGGGACGTGGTCAGCAGTCCCTAGTTCTCCTTTTTTGCTTCGCCTGTTTGGAAAGCTTGGGTCCCTGGCGTGGATTCTGATGAGAGAAAAATCCGTTTGCCGGATACAACACGATTGAGAGCTGAGAAAATATCTTGGCGCTGCACCTTGGAAAGGTAGAGAATTTCGCATACATGTTGCATCATGGATTGTACAGTCTCGTGCACGGAGTCCCCAGAGGACCCGCAGTTTCTTATTGGGAGTGGGTCTCGATGCACTCTTTCATCTCCTAGTTGGAGTTCTCCTGCTTCTATCCTTTCTTTGAAAATATGCTTTAGTCTGTTGTAATCGCTAGTCGGGTGGTGAACGAACCTGTGGTAATGGCAGTATTTGGGGTTCGCCATCTCAGCCTCAGTTGGTGGACGTCTGAGCGGTGGAAATCTGATGACATCATCTTGAACCCAGGATTCTAGGAGGTCAATCACCTCTTCGATGGGGAATAGGAAATCAAGGGTATTTCCTTCGGTCTCACGATGCTGCTCAGGATTTTTAGTGACGATCTTCCGTTGCAAGGGTTCCCGTTGCGTCGGAGCTTCACGTTTCGGCTGGTGGCTCGTAGTTGCGGCTTTCCTTTTTCCTCTTTCGTTTACTATGTTCACGGAGGATGAGACGGCATTAAATTGTTTGCTGATGAGGCGTCTAATCCCGAGGGTTTCGCGCGCGTCTTCGGTTCGAGTTGGCCTAGTTCTTTCCAGTAATGCTGGTGCTGTTGTTGCAGATCGTCTGGCGGCTTCATGGAGTTCGGAGAACGTTTTGAAACGCAAGTTTTCTAGCAGGGCGCGGTAGATTGGAACCATACCATTGATGCATGCGTTCACCAATTGTTGCTCGGTCACATTTGGGTCGTGACAGTCGAGTGCTTGAACCCTGAACCTTTTTACGAAATCATTCGGATGTTCGTTATCCCACTAGTACATTCTTCCGAGGTCTGCAAAAGTAACTTGTTCAGACACGAAAAAGTATTTCTTGTAAAATGCAGTGACCATGCTAATCCAGTTGGGAATGCTGGTCGGTGGGATGCTGTTGTACCATGTATACGCCCTTCCAGTAAGTGATTTTGAGAATTCCCTTAAACGAATAACATGATTATATTCATGTTCACCTAGGGATTCCAGGAAGCGAGAAACATGCTCACGTGCATTCCCGGTACCATCGTACAGGGTAAATTGAGGAGAAGAGTACCCCCTTGGGAGAGGGATTCTCTGTATTTCAGATGGGTAAGGGGGTTGGTGATGATGCACGTCCAACTCATCATTATTCATTTGGTAGCGGAGGAGTTGTTCCAAATCTTCTCTCGTGACAATGTTGGGTGGCTGATTTCTTTCCAACGGGATTCTAGTGCGAGTTTCCTCATCCATGGAGGCGTGCTCCGCCGAGGTGCTGGCGTCGGGGTTGTTGGAGACGTTCTTAAATGGATCTGGAGGGCGCGACTCACGTGGTAGTCGTTCTGTCAGGGTCTTGATAAAGATGAGTACCTGCTTCTGTGTTGAAACCATATCTGTCTGGGCTCTGGCGAGTATCTCTTGTCGTTCCATCAGATCAGCGATGGTGATGTAAGGGCGACTTCCTCTTGTCCCTCCGGTTTCTCGTCCCGTTGGCGGGGTAGTTGGGATCTTAGTCGTGGTCGGAGGCGCCATGCTAGACGAAGCATTTGGGTTCGTGGCGGCAGCTCTAGCCTTGGTGACTGGTGGCGCGACACTCGAAAAGATATTTTCGTTGCCGTGATTAGAGGGTTGTGTAGAGACGCTAGAGTAGGAAGCGGCTCTGGCCCTGGTGATTGGCAATGTTACACTTGAGGGAGTGCATTCGATGTTGCTGTTGTCAGCCGGTGACGTAACAACATTATTGGGAGAGACACTAACATCGGGGGCGCGTTCTGTGCTAGTGTTCTCGGCAGCCGCTCCGGACCTGAGTTCCACCATGTTGGGATTTGACGTTCGGGAAACGAAATCAGGAGTCGGAGTCGGTCAAAAAGTGGAGGAGAAGGGTTGATTTGGGGAGGGAAGCAAAGAAAGGTGTTGAGACCAGAATAATTCTGGGAAAGTAGTATCTCGACTTGTATCAGAAAGTAGAAGCTTGGGAAGCTTGAAAGAGATGAAACCTTTAGGGAGAGCTTGCAAAGTTGCCTTTCTGAGAGTGTAGTATTTTTCTCCTAACCGGGACTCATTGTCTGGTGGAAATAGGTAAGACCTATTTATACAAGTCGAGATTGAAACGTACCCTGTCCTCATGAAGGAAGAGAGTAAAGGGTGAAATAATGAGAGGAGGTGGTAACCGCAAGGTGTTTATGGGTGAAAACGTTTTCACCATTATTTCCTCATTTATTTGACCGCTTTATTCCTTTTCACGCTTTATTAATGTGAGCGTAGTGTACGCTGCAAGCTGTGACCGCCAAACCAAAACCCTGTAAAGCATCCCCCAGTTTGTGTTGATATCTCGAGTGTTGGTTGCACCTTGAGTGCAAGTGGCGCTGCTAGTGGCGCGTGTGGCATGTGCGGAATTCCCTTGTTGCGGGTTGTACTTCGAGCGCAAGTGGCAATGCCAGAGCTGCTAGTGGCATGCGTGGCATGTGCCAATGGAATGTGCGGAATGCCTTGGTGGTAGGTTGTAAGTGGCAATGCCAGAGATGCTAGTGGCGTGTGTGGCATGTTCCAATGGCATGTGCGGAATGCCTTGGTGGTAGGTTGCACGGTTTGCAAGTTAGGCTACCAGCGTGTGTGTTTGGCATGCGCCAATGGCATGTGCGGAATTCCTTGGTGGTAGGTTGCACGGTTTGCAAGTTAGGCTACCAGCGTGTGTGTTTGGCATGTGCCAATGGCATGCGTGGCCGTTAGGGCCGTGGCCTTGGTAGGAAAAGCTACCAGCGAGCATGTTGGCATGTGCCAATGGCATGCGTGGCCTTTAGGGCCGTGACCTTGGTAGGAAAAGCTACCAGCGAGCATGTTGGCATGTGCCAATGGCATGCGTGGCCGTTAGGGCCGTGGCCTTGGTAGGAAAAGCTACCAGCGAGCATGTTGGCATGTTCCAATGGCATGCGTGGCTGTTAGGGCCGTGACCTTGGTAGGAAAATCTACCAGCGAGCATGTTGGCATGTGCCAATGGCATGCGTGGCCGTTAGGGCCGTGGCCTTGGTAGGAAAATCTACCAACGAGCATGTTGGCATGTTCCAATGGCATGCGTGGCCGTTAGGGCCGTGGCCTTGGTAGGAAAAGCTACCAGCGAGCATGTTGGCATGTGCCAATGGCATGCGTGGCCGACTTGTCCTAGGTTTCATGGTTTGCAAGCCTAGGGAGCTATATTTGTCATGCGCCAATTGCATATCGACTTGGAAATATGGCTTGTGGTACGTGTTGGCATGTGCCAATGGCTCGTACGGACATGTTGACCTAGTTGCATGTTTTGCAAACCTAGGGCGCTATATTTGGCATGTGCCAATGGCATAGCGGCTTAGTTTGGCATGGTTGCCAATGAGTGCGATGTGTAGTTTGGTTTTGGCGTCGCTGCCATGGTGCGCAGTGTGCGGCTTGGTTTTGGCGTTGTTTCCATGGTGCGCAGTGTTCGGCTTGGTTTGGCATTGTTGCCATGATGCGCAGTGTGCGGCTTGGTTTGGCGTTGTTTCCATGGTGCGCAGTGTGCGGCTTGGTTTGGCGTTGTTTCCATGGTACGCAGTGTGCGGCTTGGTTTGGCATTGTTGCCATGGTGCACAGTGTGCTGCTTGGTTTGGCATTGTTGCCATGGTGTGCAGTGTGCTGCTTGGTTTGGCATTGTTGCCATGATGCGCAGTGTGCGGCTTGGTTTGGCATTGTTTCCATGATGCGCAGTGTGAGGCTTGGTTTGGCATTGTTGCCATGGTGCGCAGTGTGCGGTTTGGTTTGGCATTGTTGCCATGATGCGCAATGTGTGGCTTGGTTTTGGAATTAAGGTTCTGTGTCGAAAACCCTAATCTGGTATTTTGAGAAAATACCCCTATTAATTATTTACAAATGAGTTAAATGCTCTTAGTTAATGTGTTGCGGGTAACACTAGGTCATGGGGTTTTACGATTTTACCCTTTGTTTAAAAACCACCATCAACAGTGGTGCACTCTACCAAAGAGCTACTACCTTTGGGTTGGCAGGTGAGACTTGTCATGGTTGAACCATTGTTTGTTTCTTTTCTTTTGTTATCATATAGTGTTTTTCGTTTGTATAGTATGAGTTAGGTACCTGAGTAAAGGTTTTTGTCTGTATGTGGATGTTGTTGTGTAGAGCATGTAGGTAAGATTTGGTAACATCAGTAGAAAAAAATTGAACCGTTATCGAACACGGATAATATTTTTATTATTTACATTACTACTATATAATAATTTTCCATGTTGCACTGTAAGTTAAATATTTAGTGTGTTTGCTTTATATGTACAAAGAGATTTCAGGTTTACATGCCAGTATATATGTGTAACTACTGGTTACACATGCCATTATGCATGTGTAACTCTTAATTACACATACAACAGGCATGTGTAACTCTCAGTTACACTACCCATATCCATGTGTAAGTCCTAGTTACACATGCTAAAAATGAATAACAAAATTGTTTTTTGCATCAATTGATTTTGCATTTCTGAATTTAAGTACATTTTAACCTTATATGTATTTGTAACTCCTAATTATACAGTCACATGAATTTGAAAGTGGTTATGCATTGTTTTGTATGTCATTATTTTAATCTCATAAAATATGTTTGTTTGTTCTTTAGGTTGCAGATAACTTCATAAAAGCTGGTGGAGGAGGTGAAGGTTTTTGAGGAGGAGGCAGTGGTGGTGGCTAGTAGCGGTTGTTGGGAGAAAAATACAATTTGGTTATCCAATTTCTTGGTAATTTTTCGGTTTTAATATATTAAGTTTGATGTCTCCAGTACAGGTCAGAAGAAGAGCTTTTTGAACTTCAAGGTCGGTACATTTTCTCTAGTTTATGGATTATATATATGTTTTAAGCATTACAATGGTCGGATAATCATGTTATAGTTGATGAGGTCTTGAATAAGCTGTTTAAGCTATGTGGAAAATTGTTGATTCGATCATATTTCGATAGAATGTCGCTAATCTGTTTCATATGATATTTCTCATTTCAAATTTTTGATTCGATCATACTTCGAGTTTATTTCATTGGTTAGGGAGAACTTGCTGAGTGTCAGGTAGCTTCTATTTTTTCTAGCTATGAATTCCAACTAACAAAATATATAGTGAAATTGTTTACCTGTATTGGCTATAAAATTAAGAATGAGAATATATAGCTACTTGTATGATATTTTGATAATTAACCAGTACAATCTGGTTTTGAAATTGTTTCATCTAGGTTAACTTGTAAATACTTATCTTGCATCTCCTAATTACACGTTATATGCAAGTGTAATTCTTAGTTACACATGGTAGATGCATGTGTAACTTCTGATTACACATGGCATAAGCATGTGTAACTCCTACTTACACATACTATAATGAAAGTATTTAGTTGGTGCATCATTCACATTATAGGCCATTCAATGAAAGTATTTGTATGTTTCTTTAACTAATTACTGAAACTGCATTTCTGAGTAATGTATATTAGTTAAGATTTTCGTGATATTTCTAGACCTCTATTAAAACTCTTATCAGAAATAGGAGTTTATTCGTTTTACATTCAAAGATTTTGGTAACTACTTGTTGAATATGACCTTCTGTTTGTGTCTGTATAGTTACTGAAGAAGCTGATGGTGGTAGTTATGCTAATTTCAGAAAGGATGTGTTGGTCTGGACCTAGTGGTGGTATTAACAGGGTATTACAAGATGGGGATAAAGCTGGTGTTGATTCGGTTATTTATGGTGCAATTTATGCCTCATGAAGCTTATAGAGCTTATTTGTGGTATTAGTCTCGCTGGAATTGGAGTTGACGCTGAATGCACAAGTCAGATGCGTGTGTAACTCTCAATTGCACTAGATAGATGCATGTGTAACTCTCAATTACACTAGACAGATGCGTGTGTAACTTCTAGTTACACATGCTAAGAGATTATTATAAATGAATATTAAAGTAATACATGAATTTTTTGTATGCGTATGTCAATTTTTTTGATGTGTAACTTTGCATTACACATGTCATAAAGATGTGTAATTTCTGGATACACATGCCGTATGCATGTGTAACTTCTGTTTACACATTCACACTATACTTTAATAATTTTGGGCCTAGATTTAATAATTTTGGGCTTAAATTTAAATTTTGTTTAATTTGGGGCTTGACAATATATTAAAGGGTATGAATGTCTTTTAATAACCCCGGGCCTAGATTTAAACTTCTTTTAATTAAGGGTCTCATATTATGGGTTATCCATGGGTTGGGCCTTAGCCTAATTTTCTCTTTCCTAAATTCTTCCTGGGTTTTTCTTTCGGGATGTTTTCTCCTCCCGAACGAGCTTAAAACCTAAATATTCCCGCGTTAGGAGATAGGAAATTCTTTTCCGTATGAAATGGAGGGGCGGACCATCAAAATCCGAGTCCGTACTAGAATTCTACAACGATTCTAGTAAGGGGCGCTAATTAGGGTTTCTTGCAAAATCTCGGACGTCGAAGGTCACCAAGATAGCAAGTTTCCCGAGCCTGAATTTCCAAGACACAACAACATGCTACATGTTTTCCAAAAACATTCAAGACATCGATCATGTCACAAACTGGGGGATACATACTGGGGTATTGGACTGGCGGTTTACAGCGTGCAGCGCACAACGCGCCATCATAAGAACGTGTCAGGAAGTCATGGACGGTTAGTGATGATGGGAGAAGTGGGCAAGCCTGGTCGTGTGACACCAACACACTACTCCACTACTCCATCACTCCACTTTCTCCACTTCCCACGAGATACGAAGGTTAGGCTAAAAGGCTTGTATAAATAGGTTCTCCGCCCTATTTTCAACAACAACACAAGTCCAGACAATAGAAGAAAGTGTTGATACAATCGTATTCAAACACAGGAAATGATAGCTTACATCCTGCAAGCCAGTTCAGCTTTCTGATACAAGTCCTGCATAGCCACCACCTTCACATTCAACACCTTCTTAGCTTCCCTCCCTAAGATCAACCCCATCTCCTTCACTTTGTGACCGGAACAAGTCTGGAACGGCTATTTCTTGGTTTAGGCCGGACTTGCACAGATTGATCTCTCGAATCTACAAACACTCACCGCGCAGTGCATTTGTTTTAGGTTAAGATTCATTCCTCATCCACACCCCAAATTACCAAAATTAGCAGGAATATTTTTCACCCATAAACAATTGGCGACCACAGTGGGAGGTTGATCTCTCGGTTGCAATATCAATTTCCAGTTATTAATTTCATCTTTTCAGTACCCGGTTCGATTTCCGCAAATTCAAGAGGGTAGATATTAGGATCAATTCAATCGGAAATTCATTTTAAGATGGTGGAACTCAGGTCTGGATCAGCAATCAATTCCGATGGAACTAGTGTGGATAACACTCCCGGTGTCGATGTATCTGTCAGTGGAGCTACCGTGGTAAATACATCTCGAGGGGCCGTTACTTCTACCGTCATCACCAGCGTAGCGGGAAGTATTCCAGTAGGTGTAACGCCTCCCATCACCAGAGCCAGATCAGCCGCGAATCCCGACATCTCCTCAAGTGTAACACCTCCGGTGGTGACCAGGGCAACGACTTTCACTCCTTTATCAGGACGAGGATCTGGAGGGACGAGGGGAGGACCACCACCCATTACCATTGCAGATCTGGTGGAGAAGCAGGAAGTCTTGGCTAAGACTCAAACGGATATGGCCGCAACTCAAAAAGAGGTACTCACTTTCCTCAAAACTTTGACTGAACGTTTACCACAAGATTCACGACAGCCCGAGGGAAACGTTTCCATCCTGACTCACACGAACGAAGAAACTCGCGTTGATCCTGAACGCCTAAGGCAAAGGAACCAACCTTGCAAATTCATCACATGCGAGGACATGGAAATACTTCTCCAAAATTGAGGCAAAGGAGGTCGAACGGATGTACACCAACATCAGCCGACATACCCTCAAGATGTGCAACGAATTCCTCTTCCAAGAGGTTACACCTCTCCTCAATTCTCCCTCTACGACGGTACTGGTAACGCTCGTGAACACATTTCTAGATTCTTGGAATCCCTGGGAGAGCATGAATACAATCATGTTCTACGCCTGAAGGAATTCTCAAAGTCACTTACGGGGAGGGCATATACCTGGTACAACAACATCGCGCCTAATAGCATATCCAATTGGAACGAGATGGTCAGTGCTTTCTACAGGAAGTATTTCTTTGTATCTGAACAGATCACCTTTTCAGATCTGGGAAAAATTCTTCAGCGGAACAATGAGCACCCCAACGACTTCGTTAAGAGGTTTAGGACCCAAGCGCTGGATTGTCATGACCCAAATGTCACCGAACGACAATTGGTGGAGTTGTGCATCAATGGGATGATACCCATATACCACGCTCTATTAGAGAATTTGGATTTCAAACATTCTACGAACTCCATGAAGCTTCCAAACATTCATCAAAAACCGCACCAGCATTGCTAGAAAGAACCAGAGTTGTTCGAAGTGAAGATTCACGTGAAAGTCGAGGAAGCAGGCGCCTCACGAACAAGCAATACAACACTGGTCCTTCTGTGAGTGTAGTGAGTGGAGGATAAAAAAAGGAAAGCTCCCGCAACGGAACAACAAACCAAGCGGGCATCCCCAGTACACAAGACTTTGTCTCGGAAAGGAGCGGACAAAACTCCTGCACAAGACACCGAAGATACGGGTTTTCCTTTCCCCATGAATGAAGTGATAGAACTCCTAAAACCGTGGATCCAAGACGATGCCATCAAGATGCCTCCTATCAGACGTCCTCCAACTGAGAAAGACATGGTGGATCCCAAATACTGCCACAACCATAGATTCTCCCACCATCCAACCAAAGATTTTAACAGGCTTAAACAAATCCTCAGGGAAAAGATAGAGACGGGAGAACTCCAACTTGGAAACGAAGGTGTTCACATGGATCCTCATCCTATTAGGAGTTGTATGATTTCCGGGGATTCTATTCGCAAGACTGTACAATCTATGATGGAGCACTTGTATGAAATCTTGTATTTATCCAAGGGACAGCGTCAAGACATGTTTACGGCCCTCAACCGCATTGTATCAGGCAGGCATTTGTATCCGGAAGCAGTCCAGAAGCCCCAATCTTTCCTGAAAGACGCGAGCGAGGGAAACTGGGGACTCCTAACCGTCACCCGATTGAGAGATGTCGAGTTCGACAGCGTGTTGGTCGATGCGGCCTCTGAATTTAACATCATTACCGTCAAAACCTTGAGAGCAGCTAAGATTCCGAAACGAGAGGCTACTTGTCATCCAACTATGGTTAAAGATCCAAAGGGAGAACTCAGAGATGCATACGGATACATTGATCTTGAAGTCAAATCGGGAGATGCCTCGACACGAGCAAAGTTCTACATAGTCAAAGAACATCCCAGATATGACATGATCCTAGGACACCCTTAGATATACGACAACAAGGCAATGCTAGGAGTCTATCCTCTACCGGCTTCGATACCAGAAAGAATTTCCAACACACCTTCTGGACCTGACGACTGTTTGTTACCGCACCAACAACTTACCAGTGCAACACAACTTCCCGGAGAAATCCTGTCGGCATATGTTGAAAGGTTCCGATCTCATATAAGTCTCGTCACGCAATCCTCTTTACGATCAACTGCACCTCATTTTGATAAGTCCTGGGGACTGGCTCTAGCCAAAAAACCAATCTTGGATAAGAGATGCGAATGGGAGGCCGGCCCATTTAAACAATTTATCCGGAGTCTAGAAGCTGTCTCGGTTAAAGACGACAAAACCAAGACCTTGATGTCTACACGTCCAAAACCATTCGGAATTGGAGACCTAGTTACAAAGACAACCACATTCAAGGTCGGAAGCATTACAATGAAAATGGCTACCTCACCTAATCCGCCTGCCGAGAAGGAGGATGAACCGTACCTGATAGCAGATATCATCCTAGGCGGCTACTGAAATCTCATCAACGCTAACAAGCTAGAAGGCGTAACAATTCACTCACAGTGGCTCAAACCCTACCGTACTTAAGACGCTGTTCTACTTCCTCCGGCATGTTTCCCTTTATAATTTCACATCGTATTTGTAATTCCTTTAGAAAATGATTGCAATACTTGCATTCATGATTAGGGTTTCAATCTTCAGTTTTTAATTTTCAAATTAATTGGAGTCTTATTTCCATCTAAGGACCTCTTTACCCTAAAGACACAAAGTTCAACCTAAATCAACCCATTAGGGTAGGTCAAGAAAGAAACCCTAAGAAAAAAAAAAAAGAATCCTGAAAAGAGTTACGCGGAAAGGGAAGAATCTTTGAGCCGCTCACCCCAGCAAGAGACAAGAATATTTTGCATCGGGAACACAGGTCCGTGATATTCTATTATGGCATTATTTCTTTTATGTCAAGGAATTACATGCATGTGGAGGCACACAAGCGCCCTTGTGTCTGAGAAGGTTCGGATGTAGTCTTAACGAAAGATTATAACATAGAAACCTCTATTAAAATAATCAAATAATGGAAGAAAACCCTTGAACTCGGCTGCCGCTGAGTACAAGAAAGATGTTCACAAATTACGGAATATGCTGGTAAAGAGGAAAGGAAGTAAAGATGTTTCAACCGTCAAGAGAGTCGACTGCGCCTGCGCTGACATAAGATTTTGCTTCAATGCCACCACCTGATGATGCTCCTTCTTATGGATCTGCCTCAGCCTCTGCATCAGATGTTTCCGCAGCAACGCATTCCATTCCAACATCATCAGTAGGAGCATCAAGGGCCACGTCAACATTAGGGGTCGGGCCAACTGCTTTCAAACATTCAGGTTCGTCCTTGTCAGAATCAAGAATTATTACACCGTTCTGGATTGGGTAATCGCACTTGTTTTCACTTGGAGGTCGTTTGTGCTCAACTCTCCGCCTCTTCAGCCGCGATGCAAATCTCTCCTCCCTTGCGCTTACTAATGCTTGCAACGCCTCCTCGCGCCTCCACCGTTCTTCCATGTCAATCGCAGCTGAAAGTGCACAGATGCGTCCTCTGGCGATACGCAGATGCAAAATATACATCCCCTGTATGGAAAGGCCAACTTCGCGAAGTGGAAGATCAATCTTAGCCATTACTTCTTCGTTCGCATGGTTTTCGGGCTTATCAACTTCGAAGATTCTTTCTGGAGAGGTGATAGGATGGTCGTCCACTGCCTCCATGATAAACTGCAAAGAAGAAGAAGTTATAAAAAAAATCAATCAATCAGTCAATCAGATAAGTGCGGAGCAATATCTGAGATGTAGAAGGAAAAAACACGTGTGATGATTCTTTATAATCTCAACAGAATCCCGGGAGAAAATAAGTCTTCACTTACCGCCTGTGAAGGATACTATTTCGGGATAACAATCCACAAATGCTTATCGCACGCATCTGGAGAAAGCTGTAGTATGATGAGAAGGAGTGCACCTGACCCAAGGGACCGAGCTTTGCCCAAATAGGTGCGAAGGAAACCAAAGCGACTTACTAGGATCCTACTTCCTTCACAACCCTGGCAACGCCTGACAAGGTCCACCTATCTAGTAAATATGCATTCACTTTAACTTGGTTATTTCAATGTATAGATTTGTCACCATCTCATGCCTACCCCACAATAGTGTAACCATTATGTGCTAGGCATGGGACTTAATGTTGATGGTGGATTTTCATTTTAAGGCTAAGATTGTAAAAGCCAAAAAAATCGTGCGCTAACATCTTGTAAAAGATAAAGCCATTAATGAGTGATGGATACTCCTTCACTTTATTAATTCACTTAAGATGGAGCATGTGGCAACAATCCCATTCTGTGAATAAAATACGAAATTCATCCAGGTTGGAGCATGTAGGAACAATCCCATATACCCTGTGAATTTCCAGCATTATTAATTAATGCGCAAACATCCTTGTATTTCCTGTACTCATTATCAGTGCGGCATGACGACTGAGTGTTGCTCTTAGCAGAGTAACACGAATCTCCAAGAATTATAATGAAAGCATGTACGAAATACCCGTAGAGGCTGAACTCTCGGTGTGTTATACTAGCCCGATTGAGCATCCAGACTGACCGTATCAGTCTGGATATGATCGCGACCATCCAACTCCATCATCCTGATTGTATGGCCCAGATCGATTCCATAACCCCCAAGCAGGTATGGAATACCTGCCGAACCAACGCGAACCCCGCATGGTCGGCCTCCCATGGCCTAGCTTGTCAAAACGTCCAAACCATAGCAGTATGGATGGAAAACCCTAAATTAGGGTCTGCGGCACATTACATGTGTCGCAAAACAGCCTCAACCATCTATCTTCGCAGGTATAGATGGAGGGTGCAGATGTAGATTCAAAGGGCACAGAGTATGTCAATACAATCACCGCAGGCCCGCCTGCATACCTGACCAATCGGTCAGGACCAACCATGGTTGGTCATTCCAAATCGTGCGCCTGAATGGAGCATGACGCATGGCTTTGAAACCCAAAAATTAGGGTTTTGAATCACGAGCGTCCATCTTCTCCGGCACGAATGAAGGGTCCGATATTAGATCAAAGCAAGACCGGCCATGTCAACATGACCACAATGGACCCATCTATCCCCTCACCTGATCGGCCAAGGCATACCATGCCTGGCTATCCCCAAATCGTTCGCTCCAACATGCGTGGTCGCACCTCCCAAGCTGCAAACTAATCTCAACCGCTCGATTTCTCTGGACGAATTGGGTGGCTTAGATCGTGTTTTCATGGGACGGTAAGGCATAGGCGTGAACACCAGCCTACCACCTACACGTTGGAGCAGTCGACCAAGACCGACCAAACCTGGTCGCCTTGGAACGCCCGCCCAAAGATGGTATGGGAAACGGATTTTGCGGCACTAATCTTCTGTCGCAATTCGATCTAGACCACTCAACTTCTCCAGACAAATTGAGTGACCCAGATCACATTTTTATAAACAGGTAGGTATAAGCACCTACACCGTCACTCCATCTACACACATGTATGATCGGTCAGTCCAGAATAGTTCCCTAAGCCTGGTTTCGGTCAGGGTGAAGAGCAGTGCTTGCGCACCTCCTTCGAAACCCTAATTCCACCAAGTGTCGCGGATGAGTGTCTCAAAGATCATCTCACCCGTCCAACTTCACCGGCTCGGTTATATAGCCCTGGTCAGGAGTTAATTAGTCAGTGCGGAGTCATGGTGATCACCATCCGCCACTTTACCACACCATGTGGTCGTTCAAGGAAGGGTTTGCATGCGCAACTTCCAAACCATGCTGGATATACTCAATGCAGTACCTGCAGAGTATACACACGATACTTCACAAGTATCAACTAGATTAGTGCCCGTGCTACGCACCGGGCATATTTCTTTGCTCATACTTTTATACTAAGATTTTGTTTTACCAAAACTAACATGTAACCGTGCTACGCACCGTCTCGTCAGGATGCACTAAACCTTGATTGCATACTTCTTCATGTCATCTCTAAATAGTGTGCGGGCTTCGCCCCTCCCAGTCGTGATGCATTAAACCTTGATTTGTTGTGATGTCATCTCTAAAAGGTGTGGCGGGGCTTCACCACTCCCGTCAAGATGCATTAAACCGTGATTTTCTGTGGCGGGGAGTCGTCCCACTCCGTCGTGATACATTAAACCTTGATTCGGTATGGCAGGCCAAAATTTTGATTTGGTGTGGTAGGACTTCGCCCCATCCCGTCGCCATGCACTAAACCTTGATTCGGTGTGCAGGTCGTGATGCATTAAACCTTGATTATAGACTCCGTGATATCATCTCTATAAGGTTATCCATTCAGGCAATTTAGAAAGGAAATTATTAATGGTGTGCAAAAAGACCTGATGTAATGCACCACTTCAGTATACCCCCTCATCAAACCAAGAAAATATGCTTCAAAAAAATAAAATAAATAACCAAGACTTCCTTTTAAATATCAAAAAGGAGAAGCAACAATTCTATCTTTGCTAATGGTAGCATTGTTAGTGTTCCTTTGTTGAGGTACAACTCAAATTAATCCAATGAATTATGACCAAAATGATATATGATCATATGACATCCTTTTTACTGTGAGCGAAATCATGTAAGGTTTTATCCTACTCAAATAATACCATATGTGGGAGTGGAACCACACATCTATATGGTTGAAAATCACGTGCTCTTCCATTTGAGCTAAGACATCAAGATAAATATAGAAGAAAAAAATATAAGATGAAAAATATTGAGGCTCTGCCCCTGGAGATAATGACATAATAGGAAAACCCCGTTAGAACAAAAAAAACAACATAGTAACAAAATATATGCATCTTCGGACAGTAAATCTTAATTACACTCCATAAAATCATAGTCATCAAAATAATCATAGTTGTATGGGATTGGTATTTCTGGTAGTGCAGTTGGCATAAAACAGGGAGGTGTTGTCATTCCATGGAATGTTGGCAAGGACATGCAGGTAGTGATGGCATTCCATGAAATGTTGGCAAAACTCAAATTGCTTATTGCTAGTATTCAAGCCTTGAAATTAATGGCTCAATGCTGGCCTTTTAATACGGGCTCTCTTCCAGCCCCAAATGGTTTGAAGAATTCAGTAAGCAAAGATTCTTATTGTATCATATATTTTTAAGTACATAGATACATATGCGTTTACGCTGCTGCTTCAGGATCCTTGTAGCCATCCCTCCTTTAGATCCATTTTTTATTGCAATGTTCGCGTACACCATGATAAAATAAGAATCATAACTACTAAGAATCATAACTACTACTAAGAATCATAACTACTAAGATCATAGCCCCCCTTAGTACAACCCCCCTTAGCTATCTAAGAATCATAACTACTACTGCCCAGGCATCCCCACCATCAATATTACTGCAATGATTTCTGAAATGATAATTTAAACAGCTTTCAAGTAAGAACCAATCTGCGGTTCTACCGTTGAGCGGAATAAAATAAGCCATACGCCAACGAATTAAAATTAGTAGTACCTGAAATTCCATGTGCATTGCGTAATTTTACATTCGCATCACCATTGCTGGATGTGTTGGCAACTGCATTTTAAGGGGAGGTGCAACCTGCGAGGCGAGTTTTTATTACAAAACTTTCACTTGTTATTGACTATAACGAAGCATGAACACTTCAAAGATCGTAACTAATTAGCTTGCCAATGGTTTATCATTTACAAGAGGCGCAGGAGAATAGTTTCTTCTCTGCCTCTGCCTCTGCAAAAAAAAAAAACTAATAACTTTTCTCTTGGTAGGTATGGCAATGAGTATAAAATAACTTAAAATGGGACGTACAACACATCTTATGTCGTATACACTACATCAAGTAGAGCATAAATTAGAGTGGGTGTTTAGGTGGAATGACCAATTCCAAAGTGGTATGTTCTACGCCTAACTAAGCATTTTTCCCGATAAGAAGTTGGCATGTAATAAAGGGTAAAACAACATTCATCTTTGTGGCGTGAATGCGTGGTACTACGTCTCTATGTGATGACTGCGGACTGTATATATATCTAATGAGTAGGGACTTTAAAGAATCAGAAACCTACTGAAACACATAATAATAAAATCACCCAAGAGGAAAACTTGATTCAGTAAAAACAAAACCAAAACAATTATTGTTGACAAAGATGACTTCACCTTATGTATTTGAATTGTGAACTCCACATGATTTCCGTCTCGCTCGCCATTATTGCACGGTACTGCACTATGAGGTTGATTCCATTATTGATCATCTGCACATAAAAGAATAATTAAAAATTGATCTCATTGTGAGGTTAGTAATACTTGTACTACATGAGTACAACTAAATGGAGACCCTTGAACAGAAGTGACACCACATGGAAAGTTTATTTGTATTAAACATCTTTCATGGTGTATGTAAATCAGACAAATGGTATTAATAAATAACATGATTTTTCAGACGTATGTTGAAAACTTAAATTAGAGTATTTAGGAGATCCAATTACCTTTTCGCTTACTCAATTTATGCAGAGTTTTTTCTACTAATCGAGATCCCGAACTTGATTATTGCATGAAGCATAGAAACTGCAAGGAAGTTATGTGCAGCTGCAAGATTGTTTAGAGAAGGGCTTTTGCAACAGTGCATCACATCAAAATCCATTCTCCCATCTGTTCAGTAGTAAAACATAATACTGGTGAATTTGGTACACAATTAAATAATAGATACTTGACCAATAAAGAATAAAACACAAATATCAAATTAAAATCCAATGCACAAAAATAAAAAGTATGAACAATTTAATAGGGCATCAAATATGGAAGAGGCTTGCTTCTTCTTAGATACGTAGAGAACTGGAGATGGGATAAGTATAAAACCTGTAGTAAAGCTTTAAAGGAACTCAATGATGATGATTAGAGATCAGAACCAACTCATATATCTGACTAACAATTGATGATGATGTTCAATGTATTTAGGTCCTTGTACTCTTCCTAATTATAATCAAGCAATGGCTGCACACGCTTGGGATAAGTATACACCCGATTTCCTTTCTAACACTATTTCCATATTGATGGTGTAACAGAATTTCCTTAATTAATTAATCACCACTTTCCTTTGTAACACCATTTCCTTAATTAAATGGGAATCCACGATTTTTTTTTCTTTTTTTTTTTAACGATTTGGAGGTAAGTGTTGTCCACCTTTAACGGTGTTACTAACGTACAGTTAAATTTTGGTGTAAGCACGGTGTAACAAAATTATTTAAGTTCAAATTCCGACATAAGTATTGTCCACCTACTTTTTTGTCTACACCGTTACCAACGAACAGTTAAATATTTTATGTAAGCAAAGTGTAACCAAATTTTAATTATTAGAACCAATAGAGTTATGCCAAGTGTCCTCAACATAGCTTATACATTAGAAAAGTCCTATATCGGCCAATATGAAGCGAGGGTTTTATCACCGTTTAACGTGAGAGAATATTTTGTCAAGGCCTTTAAGGGGGAAGATTTCCTAAATTCTTCCTGGGTTTTGCTTTCGGGCTGTTTTCTCCTCCCGAACGAGCTTAAAACCTAAATATTCCCGTGCTAGGAGATAGGAAATTCTTTTCCGAATGGAATGGAGGGGCGAACCATCAAAATCCGAGTCCGTACTAGAATTCTACAACGATTCTAGTAAGGGGCGCTAATTAGGGTTTCTAGTGCAACAATCAACGGTTTCCCCTCCTCTCAAGATGCAAAATCTCGGCCGTCGAAGGTCACCAAGCTAGCAAGTTTCCCGAGCCTGACATGCCAAGCCACAACAACATGCTACATGTTTTCCAAAAACATTCAAGACATTGATCATGTCACAAACTGGGGGATACATACTGGGGTATTGGTCTGGTGGTTTACAGCGTGCAGCGCACAACGCGCCATCATAAGAACGTGTCAGGAAGTCATGGACGGTTAGTGATGATGGGATAAGTGGGAAAGCCTGGTCGTGTGACACCAACACACTACTCCACTACTCCATCACTCCACTTTCTCCACTTCCCACGAGATACGAAGGTTAGGCTAAAAGGCTTGTATAAATAGGTTCTCCGCCCTATTTTCAACAACAACACAAGTCCAGACAATAGAAGCAAGTGTTGATACAATCGTATTCAAAAACAGGAACTGATAGCTTACATCCTGCAAGCCAATTCAGCTATCTGATACAAGTCCTTCATAGCCACCACCTTCACATTCTCAACACCTTCTTCGCTTCCCTCCCTAAGATCAACCCCATCTCCTTCACTTTGTGACCGAAACAAGTCTGGAACGGCCATTTCTTGGTTTAGGCCGGACTTGCACAGATTGATCTCTCAAATCTACAAGCACTCATCGCGCAGTGCATTTGTTTTAGGTTTAGATTCATTCCTCATCCACACCCCAAATTACCAAAATTAGCAGGAATAGTTTTCACCCATAAAAAAACTCTAAGAATCTAGCCAAGATGGCTCAGACAAGAATTATACAATTCTATCTAATGGTTCTAAGCCCATTATGGTATCTCATTATCGATCTTTAACATAACTAAGAGTTTACTAATCCAATTAGGTTGATTCTATAGTCCATTTGATATGTCTTACGAATATATACAACTTTGCAGAAGGAACCAAATGATAATTCAGACCACAAGAGGTCCAAAACATCTAATTAATAAAACTGCCCTAAGCCCAAGTCCACCAAAGTCAACTAACAGTCACTAACGGTCGAACTAAACGGTCAAGGGTCAACTAACAGTCAACGTCCAAATTCAAGTCAATGTCCAAGGTCAATGGTCAAATAAGTCAAACCTGAATCGGTCAACGATTCAACTCAGGTCAACATGGCCAACTCGACTCAGTCAGATTAACTGAGTCAGCACAGTAAAACTGAATTAGACTGAATAAGCTCAGTCAGACAGGTCAAGGGTTCTTCTCCCACAACTGCACCTTAACTCTACAAGCTAACTCAAGTTCAACTTCAATCTAATAATGTATTAATTTAATCAATCAAATAAACTTCAAATCTCAATTACAATTACAAATGCAAACTAAGTTTACCTGCAAATGCAGCTTTAAGCTTCAACTAACACAACATCACTACTACTAACATCAAATAGTTCAGCTCAACATAACACATCCTCCATAACTACATTGCCATCTTATCCAACCCCAAATCAATCTACTTCCTATTTATTGTATTTCAAACTCGGACCACTTTAGTTGTACAACCATGCCAGTTCCATCATCTTGCCAACAACACCACCAAGAAAACTCTCTAAAGAAATCTCTATCGGAACAAGTTGTAATTGTAACTCTATTCCATATCCCAAAACAGTTTATAAACTTCCACCAGCCACTCATATTCCTTGTAGCTTCAACAATACTGTAGGTACTGAATATCGCAAGATAATAGTTCACGAGTATCAGGAGAAAAGAGTTATAAAATGATACGATGATAGAAGAAGCGCGGAGAAATATGAAGTTTTGCGAGGATGAAATAATTTTGCGAGTATAAGTTGCGATACTTCGTAACTCATGAATAAACTGTATAAATTTTACTATAAATAGGAGTTCAAATGTAAAATTCGAGAGGTTCTTTTAGTGAGTGTTAGAAAATATTTTAGGAAAGAGAATAGAGAAAGTTGTAACTATTCTAATTCCATTTAGATACTTCTTTGTGATCAATTGAGAACATTAATAAGAAAATTGTTATTCATCATCAAGAACTTCTTGAGTTTTTACTAATTCTATTGAGGGTGTAGTTGTAGGTTATTCTGCAACTACATAATTGGCGCTAGAAACATGGACTTGAGAATTGTGGTAGCCTAAATTTGAGGGAATTGTGGAAAATTTGAAGATCAAATGGAGTTAGTAGATGGAAATGGCAAAAAAGAAGAATGTAATATGATCACAGAGACAATGATTGATGAATTTCATAGTAATATGAAGGGAAAAATATATAAGCGAGATTATAGAAGAAGAAAGATCATGGAGGAAGAAAAGATGACAACTTTAGAAGAATGGGAAAAACAGAAAATCACATTTTCAGTAGCAGAAATTCCAAATGAAGACTTGAACCACACTTCACCATTGGTGATCACATTGCCAATCATGCTAGAAGATAAAAAAGCTGAAGAAAAATGGAAATTAAACCGAATTTTGGTTGATACAAGGAGTTCTGTTAATATTATATTCTATCATGCACTTAAGAGGATGGGAATTAGAGATGAAGAAATCATAAATTCAAAGTGTCTTATTCATGGATTAGGGAAATCTACAACAAAATCTAAAGGAGAAATCGTGCTGCGAGTATTACTAGGAGAAATCGAAACACATGTAATCTTATGTGTGATAGATATGGAATCTCCATATAACATGCTGATAGGAAGGCCGTGGATTCATGCGATCAAAGCTGTTGCTTCAACATTACATCAAAAAATCAAATTTCCTACACCAAATGGAATTCAAGAAATAAAAGGAGATCTTGATAGTGCAAAATTTTGTTATCAAATTGAAGTAACACAATGCGGAGGAAGAGCAAGAAAGAAACAACTTCGTAGGAAACTTGCGAAGGAAACAAGAAAAGAAGAAGGATTCCGAGTGTATACAATAAGAGCAAAGGAAGGGAGAGGTATACCAAATGAAATACCATAAAAAGAAGGGGAACCAGCAAAAATAATTAAAGAACCAACACCTATGGGGGAGCAAAGTCCAAGCTATGTTGCAGCTGAACCAACTAAAGAAATAAATATTGGAAGTAAAGAGGAGCCTTTATTCTTACGAATTGGAACTAAAATGGATGAAGAAGAAGAAAAAGGACTACTGATCTTTTGCGAGAATATAAAGATATCTTCGCAGAAGTGTAGATGAGATACCAGAATTGATCCATCGTGGCATGTCATAGATTGAATATAGATAAAAATATAAGACCATTCAAACAAAGAATAAGGAAGATATCACAAAATTATCATGTACAGATAGAAGAAGAATTACAAAAGATGTTGGATGCAGGGATCATAAGGGAAGAAAAATATCCAGAATGGATTGCGAATATGGTCATTGTTCCGAAAAAGAATAAAGGAATAAGAATTTGCATAGATTTCACTGATCTAAACAAGGCATGTCCCAAAGATAGTTTTCCATTACCAGATATACCACAAATGGTGGAATCAGCTGCAGGTCATGATAGAGTCACTTCACTTGATGGATATAAAGGGTATAATCAAATATCACTCGTAGAAGAAGATCAAGAACATACTGCCTTTTTTTCTCCAAGGGGTTTGTATTGTTATGTGAAGATGCCATTTGGTTTGCGGAATGCGGGTGCTACATATCAACGTATGGTTGAAAAAGTGTTCGCGAAGTGGATACATAAAACTTTGGAGGTATATGTTGATAAAAAGCAAGGAAGCTAGAGACCATGTGCAAGATTTGAAGGAAATATTTGAGCAAATGAGAAAGTTCAACATCAAATTAAATCCTGAGAAATGTATAATTGGGGTTTCATCTGGAAATTTCTTGGGATACATAGTATCGAAGGAGGGAATACAAGTTGATCCAGAAAAGGTCCAAGCAGTTCGTGACATGCCAACACCTGCAATGGTAAAAGAAGTACAAAAACTAAATGGACTCTTGGCTTCACTTGGGAGATTTATTTCGTGAATGTCAGATAAGTGCAAGCATTTTTTCTACATACTTAAGAAGGGAGCAAAATTCAAATGGACTGATGAATGTGAAAAAGCTTTTCAAGGAATCAAAGAATACCTCGCAAATACATCTATACTACAGAAACCAGAGAAAAACGAAGAATTATTGGTATACCTCGCAACAACTCCATATGCTCTAAGTGCAGTTCTGTTACGAGCAGACGCAGGAGTAGAAAGGCCCATTTACTACATTAGTAAAACCTTTAATGCAGCAGAAAAGAACTATTCTAAAATGGAGAAGTTAATCTTAGCCTTGGTTTATGCATCATTCAAGTTGCGAATATACTTTCAAGCACATGTAATAAAAGTGGTAACCAAAGTCCCAATTGAATCAGTCATGAAGAACACAAAAATGTCAGGAAGAATAGAAAGGTGGAATGCATAAGTAAACCATTACAAGATAAAATACGAAGTGTTGTCATCGCAAAAATCACAAGTTGTCGCAGATTTTTTGGCAGAATTTCCTTTGGAAGAAGATGAAGCAGTAGAGGAAATGATGGATGTTGAAGAAGAATTTGGAAATCCAAAAGACTTGTTAACAGAGCCTGATAGATGGGAAATTCTGGTGGATGGATCATCCAATAGTGAGCTAAATGGAATTGGAGTCGTGTTGATTTCACCAGAAGGAGAAAGAACAGCATTCTCATTCAGACTAGAATTTGCATCCACGAACAACGAAACAGAGTATGAAGCTGTAGTGCATGCATTAAAGATCGCAATAGAAAAGAAGCTTGAAAGTATAAGGATAACAAGTGATTCACAATTAGTGATTTGTTAAATTAAAGGGGAATATACCACAAATGAATCTTCTTTGAAGAAATACAAGAAACTCGTTGAGGAATTATCTGCGAAGATACCAAAATTAAAATGGAGACATATATCAAGAAAATATAACCGTCTCGCAGATGCTTTTGCATTTATTCCAAGCATGATGACAAATACAAATACAAGAAATATCCAAATACAAACAATTCAAAACCCATCAGTGGACAAAGAGAAAGAAATTGAAGAATCTGTTGCGATGGAAGTAGAAAGAGAGTTATCAAACAACATCACAGATTGGAGAAAAGAAATTCATGAATACCTCGCAACAGGAGAAACATCCAGGAACAGACTAGAAGCACATAAATTAAAGAGTCGTGCAACAAACTATGAGTTGCGAGAAGGAATTTTATATAAAAAATCTTTCAGTGGACCACCTCTCAGGTGCTTAACTCGCGAAGAAGGAGAAAAGATATTGAAGATGTTACATGGAGGAGAAGCTGGCAATCATAGTGGGGGGAGATCTCTAGCATATAGAGCAAAGATACAAGGATATTACTGGCCTTATATGCTTACAGACGCAAAATTGTTCGTACGAAGATGCAAGGAATGCCAACGACATGGTAAAATAATTCATGCACCAGGGGCTACATTAACTTCTTCAACAAGTCTGGCCTTTTGGTAAATGGGGGTTGGATATTGTTGGACCATTTATACCTGGATCTGGACAAAGGCGATACTTGATAGTTGCAACAGATTATTTCACGAAGCTCGCGAAGTAAAAGCAGTACATCATATTCGTGATAAAGATGTTTTTACGTTTATATTTGAGAACCTCATTTGCAGGTACGGGGTTCCAGCACAACTAGTATCTGATAATGGAAAACAATTTGAGGGGCAGAATATGGAGATGTTACTCAGTGCTTTTAGAATAAAATGTGGGAAGTTAACCCCGTTATATCCACAAGCTAATGGACAAGATGAAGCAACAAATAAAACAATCGCAGATACAATCAAAAAGAAATTAGAAGGACATCTCAAAGGGTGGTGTGAGCAAGTACCTAGCGCAGTCTGGGCATACAATACAACTAGAAGAGAAGCAACGGGAATGTCTCCTTATTGTCTAACATATGGAGTAGAAGCAGTATTACCCACAGAGGTTATAATTCCAACAACAAAGAAAGAAGCTTGGGAAAGAAATTTAAGTGCGGGAGTAATATTAAGAGAATTGGATGATTTGGAAGAAAAAAGAGAAAAGGTGTTGCAACATATGAGGATTTATCAGGAACGATTAGCTCGAGAATACAACAAGAGAGTCATTGAACGTGAATATAAACCAGGTGATTTGGTCATGCGAGAAACACCTCGATATCAAAAAGAAAATGGAGGGAAATTAGCACCAAAATGGGATGGACCATATGTTATTAAAGAAGTTGTAGGAAGCGGAGCTTATCGGCTGATGGATCCAGAAGGGAGAGACATGGGTTTGAGGCTCGGTAGACCTTGGAACATATTATATTTGAAAAGGTATTACCCATAAAACTCATGAAATTTTTTACGAATATTGTTTGCTCGCAGGAAATTGGGAAAAGTTACGAATTTTCAAAATTTATATTCCGATTAAAATTTCATTAATTTGCGAATAAAAGACCGCAATCTGTGATCCGCCTCCAAAAAAGAAAGAGAGCCGCAGAAAATTTTATATAGGCAAACCTTTGTGGCGTACACCCTAGTTTGCGAAGCTATAATTCGTAAGAGGCAAAGTCCTAAAGTACGTCATTTAAGGGGGTACCTATAACGTGGCTAAGGGTAACCGGAACACCACCAAGGGCCCTTAGTACATGGTAAAAATTTTGGGGTACAACCCAATAATGGGGTACCTATCCGGGTTAGACACCTTGGATTCTCACCTAATCTAACGACATTACACAATATAAAATGCGGTGTAAGAAGATTTAGGTTGGGCGACTAAGGCATATTGTCTTTCCCAAGAAGTGCAGAAAATGATCAAGGCGTCGAGGTACACGGTTGAGTCAAGAGTGTCGGGTGAGGTTGAACCACATCTGCCATTTTTGACAAGTCTTGGCAAATGATGCACTTGGCCCAAAGATACCCCATAGGGTGCAACCTCGTAACTATAAGCCCTATAGGCAAAAAGGATAAGAGGTTGCGATCAAAAGCTGGTTGTTGGCAGAACCGGATGGGAAGAGCTAACCTTGTATGGTCGATGTACGCTTCCTTGAAGGGGCAATCAAGGGGAAGATAAAGGGCAGCACCCTCCATTAGGGAGCTGATAAGTGTTATAAGACGCAAATGTCACGAGGCTTCTTGTTTGCGAAAACATAAAGGCTTGTCATATTTGTGCAACAAATGAAGTTCTGCGAGCCTTCTAAAAAAAAAAAAAAAAAAAAAAAAAAAAGAAAAGAATAAAGAACTCGCAGAACATAATAAAGTTAAGATGAGATCAATGGGTCGCTACATGAAAGTGTAGAGACGTCCTGCGATTTCATCGCAAGACGGCAATGTCATGGGGCTTCATGTTCGCAAGAATATTTAGGCCTGTCATATTGTCGCAACAATTCCTGAAGAGGCTAAAATACTATACAAAGAAGTTAAGATGAGATCAATGGGTTTTTGCATGAAAGTGTAAGAACGTCCTGCGATTTCATCGCAAGACGATAATGTCACGAGGTTGTATGTTCGCAAGAATGTTCAGACTTGTCATATTATCGCAAATAATTAATACAAAAGAGGTGGAAAAATAAGATCTTTACTTAGGAAGGCATGATAAGACCACATAAATTAATGAAATTTATTGCATCAATATCATTGAAGAAATTTTACAAGAATATACATCAAGATATTTTGAAGAGAAGACAGCAATGGCAATATCATTGAAGAATTTTACGAGAAGTCCTATCAAAAAAGACAACATCATTGAAGAATTTTAATGAAGACTTAACAAAAGATGCGATTTTGATAACAATCAGATACAGATAAGTTCATATTCGTAAAAGTTTACGAGAATTACATACTTCTTATACTTCTCCATATATTGAATATTTCACAAAAAGATTGAATACTTCTTATAATTCTTCAAGAATATCTCATATTTATTATACTTCTTTAAATGGATATTTCATTTGGTGAGAGTTAAATAATCATTATACTTTGTCATATGTTACATAATTATTCAAAGATCGAATACTTCTTATATTTCTTCATTTGATGAATTGAATACTTCTAATACTTTTTATATCTCTTCATTTGGTGGATCGAGTACTTCTAATACGAAAAAGGGAATTGTGTATTTTTAATAATTCATTTGGTAGATTGAATACTTCTAATACTTCTTATATCTCTTCATTTGATGGATTTGGTACTTCTAATACTTCTACAAAGGTTGAAACTTCGTAAGATAAACTAAGGCAGATATTTTAATACTTCAAACAATGTTTAATCATTTAAAGAGAAATAATAGGGGGAAAAGGATATACTAAGCTTTATCTGTGAGTTATATATTATTTCTCTTCACATGATCAAATGGGGCAAATTTAGTCAAAGAAAGGTTAAATTATCTTCGCAAAATATCAAAAAGAAAGGATAGATCATCTTCGTAAAATATCAAATGTACTTCTCAAAAAATAGAATTGTTCGCAAAAAAGGAAACCAACGGTAATTAAGGGAAGGAATTCAGAAGAAAGAAAGAAAGGAGAGCCAATGATAAATTGAACAAGGAATATTATCATGCTTCATCAACACTCTGTGCTGGATCTTTAAGATCAGAGGGGTCATTAGCAGCCTTCGACTTTTGCGAGATATCATCCTTGGAAGAATATGCAGAAGGGACATCTCCTTGAGGAATAGATTCTTTCTCATCATCAAGATCTTCATCATCACTCTCATAATCGAAATCACTATCAGGCTCACGAGCAACTTCATCGTCAGATATCTTCAGAGGAGTAATCTTTACAGGAGGCAAACCTCTTGATAAGAGAATGTTATTCGCAAAGACTTGAGCTTTTAGATGACTTTCACGAAGTATAGCCTTTTGATGATTGGTATCTTCGATATCCTTGGAATAAGCAAGATAATTGAATCTCCGAGTAGCACGATCACGAGAGTTGATTAAGCGAGTAGAAAGAAAAGCATTCTTCTTACGAAGCTCGAAACAGAGGCTTCTAATCCAGCTTTTGCATTACGAAGGTGGTTCTCAGATTCTGCAAATAAAACAAAGTTCAAAGAATAAAATTTGCGAGTATAACAAAATTTAAAGATATACCAGAGGCAGTCAAATTTTAATGACTACCTTCTCTTTGCGAAGTAAGAGATTGAGTTAAAGATAGACAACAGTTCTTCATCTGATTCATCGCATTATCAAAACTATCACCAACTAATCCTTTAAGTCGAGATTGAAGCTTTTGATCTTTAGAAAGGAGAAAATTTTTATCCTTCGCAAGTTTGGCATTAAGACTTTTTAATGACAAGTAATCTTCTTCAAGTTTATTCTTCTTAGCACACAAGACTATATTCTTATTAATAAGGGAATTCTTCTCAACAACAAAAGAATTTCTTTCAAAGATCTCAAGACTTCTTTAATTCCTCAAGTTCACCTTTCAACAAAGAAAGAAGATTTTCTTGATCGCAACATTTATTCTCAAGAGTCTTTAATTCTTGCGAAGAAACAATCATTGTATTCAAAAACGAACATTTCTCTTGATAAGGTTTTGTTCTCTTCTAATAAGGTTTCTATTCTCAAATTAGCTTTGGTTAAGGAAGAAAAAAGTTGAGATATGTCATCATTCAAAAAATTTCGATCATATATTAATTGAGTATTCTCTTGAAAAAGAGCATCAGAGTTGTCAAGAGCACACGAGTAAAGATTAGATAAATGGGAGAATTGGTTTGAGAGGCTTTCATGCTTGGTTCGATATTCTCATTGCATCTGATTCATGGTGAAGTACCAATCTTCTACATTTCTGGATGGATTCTATAAAGGGTAATGGGTTTTAATGGATGTTTCAAGCATATGAAGAATATAAATAAATAAAAGAGAAAATATGAAGATAGTAATCATACCTTTCAGTTCATCATTTCTTTTGCGAAGAATCGCACAAATCGTAGAATTATTCTCGAAGATGATGATTTTCTTTACGAAGATCCTCGATTCTCGCTTGAGAAGCTTTCAAAGAATGGCGAAGTAATTCAATTTCTTTTTCCAAGGATTGACGTAAAGAATAAATGTCTGGATTGACGAAATTATTCAGAACTTCGCAAAATTCATATTGCGAACGAACATTAGTAGATTTCGCAGTATTGGTCAAAACCTCAGATAACATTCGGAAAGTTGAATAAATTCCATCTCGAATTTCTTGAGGAAGAGGAGAAGAATTTGAAGGAATAAGAGCAAGTCTGCAAATTGTCCGGGATAAATAGCACTCAAAGGATTTGGGGACAAGACAGGTTTTTCTAAAGAAGAAGTTAAAGAAATATTTTGCGAGGGTTGTTTTTCAAAAGAAGAAGTTGAAGAAATATTTTGAGAGGGTTGGTCTTGAAGAAGTGTTGATAAATTGACATTGATAGGAGATTGAAAAGCGAGGTAATGGAGTAGAGGCGGAGTATGTGAAGAAGCATTTTCACGAGGAGGAGAGGAAAATTCCTTATCAACTTCGGGAAGGAAATCATCAATCGGAATTAATGGTGTGGGTTTAGTTATTCGAGATCTCTTGCTTGGATTTGGTTTTTCGTCAACTGCGAATCAAAATGTAGATTAAAAACTGAGGCAACAATATATTGTTCGGGAAAGAAGACAGAGTATTTTAACTACCTTTTGATTCTCGATTTTCTTCTTCGTGGATTAAGGCTTGGATTCTTTAGTTGAGATTTCATCCGAGAAGTTATTTTGCTGAAATAAACCAAAATCGAGATAACAAATTATACAGAAATTAAAGAGGAGAACAAATGAAATACGCAGAGATAGAGGGAAATTACCTTGGAGAATTCATGAAGATACAGTAGAAGAAAAAATTGCAGAGAAAATAGTGATAGAGAGTATGAGTAGAAGATAGAATTACGGAAATAAGAAGAAGAAAAGGAGGAGAATATAAAGGAGTTATATAAGGGAATAACTAAAAAAGAACGGTTACAAAAGACGTGTCAAAATTTCAAAAGACTAAGTAACGGTTATGTTCTCACGATCATTTCTTCTTCGTAGAATTGACATGAGAAGAGGCAAGATGTAGGTACTGAATATCGCAAGATAATAGTTCACGAGTATCAGGAGAAAAGAGTTATAAAATGATACGATAATAGAAGAAGCGCGGAGAAATATGAAGTTTTGCGAGGATGAAATAATTTTGCGAGTATAAGTTGCGATACTTCGTAACTCATGAACAGCTGTATAAATGTAAAATTCGAGAGGTTCTTTTAGTGAGTGTTAGAAAATATTTTAGGAAAGAGAATAGAGAAAGTTGTAACTATTCTAATTCCATTTAGATACTTCTTTGTGATCAATTGAGAACATTAATAAGAAAATTGTTATTCATCATCAAGAACTTCTTGAGTTTTTACTAATTCTATTGAGGGTGTAGTTGTAGGTTATTCTGCAACTACAAATACCAGAACTTGTAACTCAGTACAATCACCTACCTATTCTGACTCGAACTTGGTTCCATGGCCAACTCCAAACCAGCCATGAACAACTTCAACTGTAACACCTAACCTTCGCCTGAACACCCATTCATTCTACCACCAGTACATACATTACAAGAATCCCACCATTTCAGTTCATGCCAACACAATAATTTGTTAACTCCCTGATTCTTTTTCTAAACCAGAATCATTAATAATTCCATCTATAATTTCTAGTCTCATCCATACAATAACTCCTCATATCAACACTTACAATCTCATATAAACAAACACACCATCATCAACTGCAATTCAATTTCTCTTTCCCATTCTAGTTCATGCATAACCTAATTCATTCACCTAAATCTCAACTTCATTTAAACCACCAACATACGTATCAACCATCTCATACTCATCATTGAAAGTGATTAACTAATTAAGTTTACAGGGAAGGACAATTGCCTCGAAATAGTTCCATTCAGCAATTGAATCGAACATACCTTTACTTGTCTAACTACAGATCAACAACCACCCAGCAATAATCATCACCATTTCACCCTAGTACAACAGTTCATCATAATCAATCCCCGATCGTCTTACATCAAACTAGAATTAAACCTTAACTCATCGATTCACTACCAAAATATCTCCCCAATGTTAATTAAACATAACCCTTCGTTCTTCATCTCTTAACAACCCAGTAAACCTTCTATTTCCATTCGATCTCAAATTCAGTATGAAACCCTAATTTGATCCCCAAACCTTCTTTATAATTGTATCTTCAAATCAACATCACTAACTTGTTCTTCACCTCATAATCTTCAAACCCCATCTTTCAATTCTTCTTAATCATCACCTATTCGAAACCCTAACTTCTTCAATCGATACCTAAGAGTCGACACCACTCTCATCTCTTCATCAACAACAATATCTACTTCTACCGCATCTAATCCTCATCATATATCGATTCTCTTAATCGATTCTCTAGCTTTTCTCTCAAAAATTCGCTGAAGAAGAAGAACAGAGGAGAAGAGAAGAAATATAAGAATGAATTCATCGATCGAGTTATGGTGTAGATAAGGCCGATAAAATGTTAAAGGCACCCATGAAACGAATAAGGGGAAGCCAGGCGGTTTAGTGCAAAAAGACTCTTTTGCCCTTCTCACTAATCTGATAAACTCTTCTCCGATTGGCACGTTCGAGTAGCCCATTTCGCGTAACTTTTCGAGATCTATCTGACTGTACTAATTTCATATCTAAATCGTTGGTAGATTAATTCTTATTAATTAAAGTCCATGTTAAACTAATCGAGTTATTAGCGGCCAAGTCGTCTCTTGACTAGTCTAATAGCGTTGACGTGCTTGAGGGTCCTTACATTCTCCCCAGCTTGTATCATTTTCGTCCTCGAAAATCGAATCACCCTTATGGTCTTCAATACTCCCCACCTTAAAGAATAATCTTATTTCTTATCTAAGCGCAAACAACAAGAAACAAAGCACAAATCTATATGGCTTTCTACTACTAAAATTTGTGGCTCTAGGTTCAAAATACTAATTTTCATTTCAAATTGCTGGTTCTAATTACGAGAGAATATGCTCTAAAATAAATTTTATAGGTAAAATTTGGGATCTATCAGTTCACTAATAGAAGTGAGTCTCCCTTCTATGCTTAGTGATACAAGAATGCAGTTGCCCTGTCTAGGTTCATGACGCCTGACAATGCCTACTACGTAACAAGTATCACCTGAACACACAAGAATTACCAACCTCACTATTATCCAGTGCTGGATTAACTAAGTATTAATTTATTAAGATTAATTAGTCTTTAACTTCTATCTTAGCTGGTGTAATTATGATAAATTTACTTCGTAAAATATATAAATAGTTTACAACATTTTAAATAATTTAGTCATCAAAATTTAATTTATTATATTTTTATTTGTCATCATTATTATTTATTTATTTACATGGCCGCTAATATATAAATAGGCACACATTTTAAAGTCAATGTGTGCCTGTTGGTGGGGGAGAGTATTTTACATGCTGTAAATGGCTTATTGGAGTTAAAAGGTCAGTCGGACTCGATGTCAATGTTACTCATTGACTTTTCGAATGCGTTCAACATGGTGAGCAGATCACATCTCATCAAAGAGGTTCGTCTTCATTGTCCAGGTATTTCTCGTTGGGTAGAATTCTGCTACTTGCGACCTGCTAAACTATATTATGACCAGTATATTTTATCTTCTGCTCTCGGAGTCCAAAAAGGTGACCCTCTCGGTCCTTTGCTATTTGCCTTGACACTTCACCCTCTAGTGAAGACTATTGCTTCCAGCTGCAAGATCGATCTTCATGCTTGGTACCTCGATGATGGTACGATTATCGGTGACACACTTGAGGTTGCCAAGGCCTTATGTCTGATTGAAACTGAAGTACCAGGAAGAGGCTTACATCTCAATATAAAGAAAAAGAAGTCTTTTGGCCATCGGTTGATCCCAGAAGTACTGAGGTTGGTGTTTTTCCTCCTGATATTGGTAGACCTTCTAATGGTGTTAAACTTTTGGATGGTCCAGTGAGTATGGATTTGAGATTTATTAGTGACATGATGTTGAGCAGAGTGAACAAGACTGTTCAGTTAATGTCTACCATTAAGAAACTCAAGGACCCTCAGAGTGAGATGCTATTACTTCGGAATTGTGCTGGTATGTCCAAGTTATATTTTGCAATGCGTACTAACAATCTTGCAGCCCTTCATCATGCCTCTGAGGTTTTCGATGATCATTTGATCAAGTACTTGAGGCTCCTTATCACTGGTGATGGTCCTTTATAGCAGAGATTGACTACCTTGCCCATCAAAGATGGTGGATTGGGTATTTATACCATGGCAGACGCCAATTCTTATTGTTACCTAGCTTCTCAGAGCCAGACTACTTCGGTGCAAAAGGTGATCCTTGGTGACCTATTCTCAACAAACAAATTTTCTGCTTATCAGTTGGCTCTTCAGAATTTTATCCAGGTATGTAGATTACCTTCTTCTTATTGTGTCGATGATACGCCCCCCCCCCATGAACTCCCTGGCAAATCACCTACTTTGATGCAGTTAAGAAGCAGATCCCAGACCAATTTTCTATGTCTGTAAGAGATTCCATTCTGTGGCAGTGTAACCAAGTTAAGCATGCACAAGATTATTTACTAGTTGTACCTATTAGTGGGCTTAACCAATGCCTCGGTCCTAGACAGTTTAGAGCTGTTCTGTGCTACCGCCTTGGTATCCCATTGTTTGTTGAGAATGGTTTATGCTCCAGTTGTAACAAATCTATGGATATCTTTGGGGATCACGCGCTCCATTGTGCTAAAGATGTTGGGATTAAGTTTCGACATGACCTTGTTCGTGACATAATTGCAGACATTTGTTACAAAGCTGGTGTGCCTGCCCGCAAGGAAATTTCTCTTGGGTTTCTTTCAGATGATGATAAGAGTTTACGGCCTACTGATATCCTAGTTCTTAACTGGGAAAATGTCCAAGATGTGTGTATGGATGTCACTGGTGTCTCCCCCTTCACGGGTGAAGGTACTCGCTCTTTCATTCCAGGCAAAGCTATCTCCAATGCTGTTTCTCGTAAACGTACTAAATATTTGGACAAATGTGTCGCACATGGCTATGGTCTGGGTGTTCTTGGTTTTTCTACTCTAGGGGAACTCGGCGAGGATACTTTATGTTTTTTCAAGCGTTTGAAGAACTGTTTAGTTAGCAATGACGCTAGTAGTGGTTTTGGTAGTTTTATTTTTCATAGGTTAGGTATTGCTATTCAAAAAGGAGTTGGCGCCCAGCTTGTTGCTAGGTTGCCAAACTAAGATTTGTATTAATCTAATCTTTAATAAATATAATATTAACAATAATAATGAAATCGAATTTTAATTCCAGATGAAACTATATTATTATAACTAAATAACTTTTAAATTCATGTACTATTTAAGAATAATTTAATGTTATATCTATATTATCTAAATATTACTATTATTATTTTTAATGTATCTTATTGATGTACGGATTTATTTTATTTTAATCTGATATTACTCTAAGCATCCGAATATTATTATTACTACTTCATGTAAACTCGTTTCATTTATAAATTTAATGGATCATTTGTTAGATTAAAGATAATTTGTAATTAGTTTAGTTTACAAAACTTAATCGTAGATAAGCATAAATAATTTTTCATAGTTATTTAATCATAATTATTATTTCTATCGTTATATATCTTTAGTGAGATTTTAGTTAAGTTTAAGTTCAATATGATACTAATTAAGAAATGCTAACATTACTTATCAAAATTATCATTTATGATTACTATTATAATATTTTTATTATTAACATTGATGGTTGAACCATTATTTACTACTCTTTCAATTATTATTTCCAAGAATATTATTAACATTTATGTGATTATAAATTGTTGATTTCTATGTATAAGTCAAGGTATTCAATAAATTTTATGTAAATTTCAAGATTTATCAATTGTGTTAATCTCACTATTTTTCTATGGGATTGTGTACGTGTTCATACTTTTTAGATTAATTATTATCAAATCCTAAAGTTATTGGTGTACCCTATAATTTTTACTTCATTACTATTACAAATAACCAAACAAACAAAACGATCAATCAGATAAATCTTTTAATTATTGATAGCTTTTAGTGATTAAGATTTATCTCACAAACCCAACCCAGTTCTAAACTAATCTAATAATTTATCTGGCAGTGGCTATCATCTATTGTTTCCTATATAAGATCTAATGGTGAGCTCTGATACCAACATTGTAGCGCCCCTAAAGCTAGCAGCTGACTAATCCAAGAGATTAATTAAATAAAGAAAGAGGCACTAAGAATCTAAATCATATACATAAGCATTCAATTAAGAAATCTGCTACAATACTTAACCCAAAATTAGCCTCGCTCTGAAATACATATACAAGAACTCCTCTCAAATGATACATACTCAATTGTGGATTGATTTACAAATGGAACACAAACACATAATAAATATAGCAGAAGCTAACTAACGTAAATAATTCTTCGAAGCTTTCATCGTCACATGCACATCTTGATCTGTCTCTGAAACTGAAAGTGGGAATGGGTGAGCACATCATCCCTAAAAGGGGTGCCCAGTAGAAATAACAACTAGCTTTCAAGTAATCATTAATATGATTTGAAGACAATGCAGGTTTTATCGAAAGTCGGTAATACAAGGAAAGACAATAAAACATAATGTAGAAACTTCTTCATAGACATTCATAAATAACAGTAAACATCCATGTATGAGATGTGTGTTTCCGCACATAAGGAAGAGTAATATTGATGCCAATTCCACACCGATTAGGTAATATTGCGGTGTATCGCCCTAGCCTTAGAATACTGAATATATATAAATGAAGAATAATATTGCGGTGTATCGCCCTAGCCATAGAATACTGATATTATATCGGCACACATCTCATACCACACCAAGTACACAAATATATGCATGAATTTCACAACACAAAGATTGATTTGTAAAACAATAATGAATACAAGAGAGTTCATTATCGATTCCTACCTCTTTCGATGACAAGCCACGCCTACCTCGAGATCCACGATCCACTGGTTCATCCTTTGAATCGATCGTTGTTAATATAGACTAACTGTTAATCATACAAAAACTCTAAGAATCTAGCCAAGATGGTTCACACAAGAATTATACAATTCTATCTAATGGTTCTAAGCCCATTATGGTATCTCATTCTCGATCTTTAACATAACTAAGAATACTAATCCAATTAGGTTGATTCTATAGTCCATTGGATATTTCTTACGAATATCTACAACTTTGTAGAAGGAACCAAATGCTATTTCGGACCACAAGAGGTCCAAAACATCTAATTAAGAAAACTGCCCTAAGCCCAAGTCCACCAAAGTCAACTAACAATCACTAACGGAGGAACTAAACGATCAAGGGTCAACTAACAGTCAACGTCCAAGGTCAAGTCAAGGTCCAGGGTCAATGGTCGAATAAGTCAAACCTAAATTGGTCAACGATTCAACTCAGGTCAACATGACCAACTCGACTCAGTCAGATTAACTGAGTCAGCTAAGCAAAACTGAATCAGACTGAATAAGCTCAGTCAGACAGGTCAAGGGTTCTTCTCACACAACTTCACCTTAACTCTACAAGCTAACTCAAGTTCAACTTCAATCTAATAATGCATTAATTCAATCAATCAAATAAACTTCAAATCTCAATTACAATTACAAATGCAAACTAATTTTACCTGCAAATGCAGCTTTAAGGTTCAACTAACACAACATCACTACTACTAATATCAAACAATTCAGCTCAACATAACACATCCTCCATAACTACATTGCCATCTTATCCAACCGCAAATCAATCTACTTCCTAGTTATTGTATTTCAGACTCGGACCACTTCAGTTGTACAACCATGCCAGTTCCATCATCTTGCCCACAACACCACAAAGCAAACTCTCTACAGAAATCTCCACCGAAACAAATTGTAATTGTAACTCTATTCCATATCCCAAAACAGTTCCTAAACTTCCACTAGCCACTCACATTCCATGTAGCTTCAACAACACCAGAACTTGTAACTCAGTACAATCACCTACCTAATCTGATTTAAACTTGGTTCCATGGCCAAATCCAAACCAGCCATGAACAACTTCAACTGTAACATATAACCTTCGCCTGAACACCCATTCATTCTACCACCAGTACATACATTACAAGAATCCTACCATTTCAGTTCATGCCAACACAATAATTTGGTAACTCCCTGATTCTTTTTCTAAACCAGAATCATAAATAATTGCATCTGTAATTTCTGGTCTCAGCCATACAATAACTCCTCAGATCAACATTTACAATCTCATATAAATAAACACACCATCATCAATTGCAATTCAATTTCTCTTTCCCATTCTAGTTCATGCATAACCTAATTCATTCACCTAAATCTCAACTTCATTTAAACCACCAACATACATATCAACCATCTCAAACTCATCATTGAAAGTGATTAACTAATTAAGTTTATAGGGAAGGACAATTGCCTCGAAATAGTTCCATTCAGCAATTGAATCGAACATCTCTTTACATGTCTAACTACAGATCAACAACCACCCAGCAATAATCATCACCATTTCACCCTAGTACAACAGTTCATCATAATCAATCCCCGACCGTCTTATATCAAACCATAATTAAACCTTAACTCATCGATTCACTACCAAAACATCTCCCCAATGTTAATTAAACATAACCCTTCGTTCTTCATCTATTAACAACCCAGTAAACCTTATATTTCCATTCGATCTCAAATTCAGTATGAAACCCTAATTTGATCCCCAAACCTTCTTTATAATTGTATCTTCAAATCAACATCACTAACTTGTTCTTCACCTCATAATCTTCAAACCCCGTCTTTCAATTCTTCTTAATCATCACCTATTCGAAACCCTAACTTCTTCAATCGATAACTAAGAGTCGACAACATTCTCATATCTTCATAAACAACAATATCTACTTCTACCGCATCTAATCCTCATCATATATCGATTCTCTAGCTTTTCTCTCAAAAATTCGCTAAAGAATGAGAACAGAGGAGAAGAGAAGAAATAGAAGAAAGAAGAAGAATGAATTCATCGATCGAGTTATGGTGTAGATAAGGCCGATCAAATGTTAAAGGTACCCGTGAAACGAATAAGGGGAAGCCAGGCGGTTTAGTGCAAAAAGACTCTTTTGCCCTTCTCACTAATCTGATAAACTCTTTTCCGACTGGTATCCGATTGGCACGTTCGAGTAGCCCATTTTGCGTAACTTTTCGAGATCTATCTAACTATACTAATTTCATATCTAAATCGTTGGTAGATTAATTCTTATTAATTAAAGTCCATTTTAAACTAATCGAGTTATTAGCGGCCAAGTCGTCTCTTGACTAGTCTAATAGCGTTGACGTGCTTGAGGGTCCTTACATTCTCCCCAGCTTGTATCATTTTCGTCCTCGAAAATCGAATCACCCTTCTGGTCTTCAATACTCCCCACCTTAAAGAATAATCTTATTTCTTATCTAACAGCAAACAACAAGAAATAAAGCACAAATCTATATGGATTTCTACTACTAAAATTTGTGGCTCTAGGTTCAAAATACTAATTTCCATTTCAAATTACTGGTTCTAATTACGAGAGAATATGCTCTAAAATAAAGTTTATAGGTAAAATTCGGGATCTATCAGTTCACTAATAGAAGTGAGTCTCCCTTCTATGCCTAGTGATACAAGAATGCAGTTGCCCTGTCTAGGTTCATGACGCCTGACAATGCCTACTACGTAACAAGTATCACCTGAACACACAAGAATTACCAACCTCACTATTCTCCAGTGCTCGATTATCTAAGTATTAGTTTATTAAGATTAATTAGTCTTTAACTTCTATCTTAGCTAGTGTAATTATGATAAATTTACTTCGTAAAATATATAAATAGTTCACAGCATTTTAAACAATTTAGTCATCAAAATTTAATTTATTATATTTTTATTTGTCATCATTATTATTTATTTATTTAAATGAAATCGAATTTTAATTCCAGATGAAACTATATTATTATAACTAAATAACTTTTAAATTCATGTACTCCCTCCGTTTCACAAAGACAGTCCGCTTTGACTTTCTCAAAATATTAAGGAGACCATACTATTTTACTTGACTACCATTAGTTACTTACCTATTTTATTTTAATAAAAATGCTAGCAATAAAGACTATCCAAAATTGGTTTGAGAATTATAAATACGAAATATAAAAGGGAAATTTAAAAGATATTGAATTTAAGAAGTATAAAATTTATAAGGAATCTAATTTTTAGAGTTAAATGTATATTTCCTTAAAAGGAATGAAGGATATATTTGTTTCCTCAATTATACTAATTTATTTAATATTTTAGATTGAGTCACGTTAAAAATAGATTTATGAATATAAAGAATTCAAGGGTATATTAGAGAGTTCATTGAAAAAGTATGACTATAAACAAAAGCTGGACACAATTTTGAAACTGACGAAAAAGGAATAGAGGACGGTCTTTCAGAAACAGAGGGAGTACTATTTAAGAATAATTTAATGTTATATCTATATTATCTAAATATTACTATTATTATTTTCAATGTATCTTATTGATGAACGAATTTATTTTATTTTAATTATGATATTACTCTAAGCATCCGAATATTATTATTACTACTTCATGTAAACTCGTTTCATTTTATAAATTTAATGGATCATTTGTTAGATTAAATATAATTTGTAATTAGTTTAGTTTACAAAACTTAATCGTAGATAAGCATAAATAATTTTTCATAGTTATTTAATCATAATTATTATTTCTATCGTTATATATCTTTAGTGAGATTTTAGTTAAGTTTAAGTTCAATATGATACTAATTAAGAAATGCTAACATTACTTATCAAAATTATCATTTATTTTTACTATTATAATATTTTTATTATTAACATTGATGGTTGAACCATTATTTACTACTCTTTCAATTATTATTTCCAATAATATTATTAATATTTATGTGATTATAAATTGTTGATTGCTATGTATAAGTCAAGGTATTCAATAAATTTTATGTAACTTTCAAGATTTATCAATTGTGTTAATCTCACTATTTTTCTATGGGATTGTGTACGTGTTCATACTTTTTAGATTAATTATTATCAAATCCTAAAGTTATTGGTGTACCCTATAATTTTTACTTCATTACTATTACAAATAACCAAACAAACAAAACGATCAATCAGATAAATCTTTTAATTATTGAGAGCTTTTAGTGATTAAGATTTATCTCACAAACCCAACCCAACCCAGTTCTAAACTAATCTAATAATTTATCTGGCACTGGCTATCATCTATTGTTTCCCATATAAGATCTAATGGTGAGCTCTGATACCAACACTGTAGCGCCCCTAAAGCTAGCAGCTGACTAATCCAAGAGATTAACTAAATAAAGAAAGAGGCACTAAGAATCTAAATCATATACATAAGCATTCAATTAAGAAATCTGCTACAATACTTAACCCAAAATTAGCCCCGCTCTGAAATACATATACAAGAACTCCTCTCAAATGATACATACTCAATAGTGGTTTGATTTACAAATGGAATACAAACACATAATAAATATAACGGAAGCTAACTAACGTAAATAATTCTTCGAAGCTTTCATCGTCACATGCACATCTTGATCTGTCTCTGAAACTTAAAGTGGGAATGGGTGAGCACATAATCCCTATAAGGGGTGCCCAGTAGAAATAACAACTAGCTTTCAAGTAATCATTAATATGATTTGAAGACAATGCAAGTTTTATCGAAAGTCGGTAATACATGGAAAGACAATAAAACATAACGTAGAAACTTCTTCATAGACATTCATAAATAATAGTAAACATCCATGTATGAGATGTGTGTTGCCGCACATAAGGAAGAGTAATATTGATGCCAATTCCATACCGATTAGGTAATATTGCGGTGTATCGCTATAGCCATAAAATACTGAATATATATAAAGGAAGAATAATATTGTGGTGTATCGCCCTAGCCATAGAATACTAATATTGTATCGGCACACATCTCATACCACACCAAGTACACAAAGATATGCATGAATTTCACAACACAAAGATTGATTTGTAAAACAATAATGAATACAAGAGAGTTCATTATCGATTCCTACCTCTTTCGATGACAAGCCACGCCTACCTCGAGATCCACGATCCACTGGTTCATCCTTTGAATCGATCGTTGTTAATATAGACTAACTGTTAATCATACAAAAACTCTAAGAATCTAGCCAAGATGGTTCACACAAGAATTATACAATTCTATCTAATGGTTCTAAGCCCATTATGGTATCTCATTCTCGATCTTTAACATAACTAAGAATACTAATCCAATTAGGTTGATTCTATAGTCCATTAGATATGTCTTACGAATATCTACAACTTTGTAGAAGGAACCAAATGCTAATTCGGACAACAAGAGGTCCAAAACATCTAATTAAGAAAACTGCCCTAAGCCCAAGTCCACCAAAGTCAACTAACAGTCACTAACGGGCGAACTAAACGGTCAAGGGTCAACTAACAGTCAACGTCCAAGGTCAAGTCAAGGTCCAGGGTCAATGGTCAAATAAGTCAAACCTGAATCGGTCAACGATTCAACTCAGGTCAACAAGTCCAACTCGACTCAGTCAGATTAACTGAGTCAATTAAGCAAAACTGAATCAGACTTTATAAGCTCAGTCAGACAGGTCAAGGGTTCTTCTCACACAACTGTACCTTAACTCTACAAGCTAGCTCAAGTTCAATTTCAATCTAATAATGCATTAATTCAATCAATCAAATAAACTTCAAATCTCAATTACAATTACAAATGCAAACTAAATTTACCTGCAAATGCAGGTTTAAGCTTTAACTAACACAACATCACTACTACTAACATCAAACAGTTCAGCTCAACATAACACATCCCCCATAACTACATTGCCATCTTATCCTACCCCAAATCAATCTACTTACTAGTTATTGTATTTCAGACTTGGACCACTTCCGTTGTACAACCATGCCAGTTCCATCATCTTGCCAACAACACCACAAATCAAACTCTCTAAAGAAATCTCCACCGGAACAAGTTGTAATTGTAACTCTATTCCATATCCCAAAACAGTTCCTAAACTTCCACCAGCCACTTATATTCCATGTAGCTTCAACAACACCACAACTTGTAACTTAGTACAATCACCTACCTAATCTGACTCAAACTTGGTTCCATGTATAACTCCATACCAGCCATGAACAACTTCAACTGTAACATCTAACCTTCGCCTGAACACCCATTCATTCTACCACCAGTACATACATTACAAGAATCCTACCATTTCAGTTCATGCCAACACAATAATTTGTTAACTCTCTGATTCTTCTTCTAAAACAGAATCATTAATAATTCCATCTGCAATTTCTGGTCTCAGCCATAAAACAACTCCTCATATCAACACTTACAATCTCATATAAACAAAAACACCATCATTAACTGCAATTCAATTTCTCTTTCCCATTCTAGTTCATGCATAACCTAATTCATTCACCTAAATCTCAACTTCATTTAAAACACCAACATACATATCAACCATCTCATACTCATTATTGAAAGTGATTAACTAATTAAGTTTACAGGGAAGGACAATTACCTCGAAATAGTTCTATTCAGCAATTGAATCAAACCTCTCTTTACTTATATAACTACAGATCAACAACCACCCAGCAATAATCATCACCATTTCACCCTAATCCAACAGTTCATCATAATCAATCCTCGGTCGTTTTACATCAAACCAAAATTAAACCTTAACTCATCGATTTACTACCAAAACATCTCCTCAATGTTAATTAAACATAACCCTTCGTTCTTCATCTCTTAACAACCCAGTAAACCTTCTATTTCCATTCGATCTCAAATTCAGTATGAAACCCTAATTTGATCCCCAAACCTTCTTTATAATTGTATCTTCAAATCAACATCACTAACTTGTTCTTCACCTCATAATCTTCAAAACCCATCTTTCAATTCTTCTTAATCATCACCTATTTGAAATCCTAACTTCTTCAATCGATACCTAAGAGTCTACACCACTCTCATCTCCTCATCAACAACAATAGCTACTTCTACCGCATCTAATCCTCATCGTATATCGATTCTCTAGCATTTCTCTCAAAAATTCACTGAAGAAGAAGAATAGAGAAGAATAGAAGAAATAGAAGAAAGAAGAAGAATGAATTCATCGATCGAGTTATGGTGTAGATAAGGCCGATCAAATGTTAAAGGTACCCGTGAAACGAATAAGGGGAAGCCAGGAGGTTTACGTGCAAAAAGACTCTTTTGCTCTTCTCACTAATCTGATAAACTCTTCTCCGACTGGTATCCGATTGGCATGTTCTAGTAGCCCATTTCGCGTAACTTTTAGAGATCTATCTAAATTTACTAATTTCATATCTAGATCATTGTTAGATTAATTCTTATTAATTAAAGCCCATGTTAAACTAATCGAGTTATTAGCGGCTAAGTCGTCTTTTGACTAGTCTAATAGCGTTGACGTGCTTGAGGGTCCTTACATAGGTGATTACTTAAGATCGGTTTCACTAATAAAAGTCATACCAATACATAAGTCAGGACTCATGTGAATAGTTCTACCAAGAACACAAACAAGTCGTGAGGTTATACTAATCACACATATTAGTCATTCATAAGATATGCAATGAAGAACATCCCCAATAACGCATGGCAATTTCCTTTTCGGTTCACAACACATATCATGAACTTACTTCCTTAGAAAACATGTAAACATTGTTCCCTAGGATGAAATCCTCACCTCATACCCACACATAATCACAATAGCATTCATACGATTATGTCGATGTCTTATATACAAAGTTTAATGGTTAAGCAAGAAACTTCATATTGTATTCCTTAATACTATGTCTATCTAGAGTGTTCATGCTTCGCAGTTTTATGTTTTCAATATGCACGACTTGAAAGATACGTTAGGGAATGAAACAATTCAAGTCAAATATCACTAACCTCAAGTGGAAGGATGATGTTGTCGTTGTAGCTCCACACTTCTTCACTTCTTCAAGTCTTCGCAATACTTGTAATGTCTCACCTTAATACTTTCAAGCTAACCTATACGAAGTTGACTCTAGTACATTTAAATCAAGCGACTCTTAAATGAGTTTTGCTTCACTAAAATATGACAACCAAACTTGACATACCAACGCTTTGTGGGTTCAACCGATCAATGCTCTAACAATCTCCCCCTTTTTCAATTTTAGTGACAAAACTCTTACAATCATATGGATAAACAAATTACAATAATTCATTACACATACGCTTGATTCCCGAATCCACAGAACATAACCTGCATTCATTCAATCCTTAAAATGCAGCAGTTGCACTATAATAACAAAGCTTATACTCCCCCTAAAGGTGAGATAGGTATATTTTCAATCCGCACATCTTTGTTGTCCCATTCATATAATATGTTACACCCCCTTAGTCTATGCTTTTACTCATTCGTTAGATAAACATTCAAGAACCATTGTCCTCTTCCCTAGTGACACCAATCAACCATAAATTGATACCAACATCACTTGTTTACTCCATATATTTATCCCCCTTTTTGTCACAAAAAATGACAAAGAAGCGAACAAATAAAGGACAATACGAAAAGGATCTTACAAGTCTCAAAATAGACTTGCAACCTGTTGAGTCAAGCACGAGGGTTTTACACACCATTTTTGATAACCAATATGAAAACCGAAACTACAAGTAATTACGTTTTGATATGTTATCATGGAAATAATTTCCCGAAGCAATGTTCCCAACTAGTTTAGGAAACCAAAAATCAACTTAGTCCCTTTGCTAAACCTATTGTATAAATACAACCGCTTCATTCGATAAGACCAAAAAAAAGATAAACTTCATTTTTCTCATCAGGTTCTAATTATCCATATAACTTAACCTTTAGATTTCAAACAAGCCAAATACTAGGTTAGTTAACTAGCATTTCCTTGTTTAGGCTTTCAGCTAGACTTGAATAACCGAAACCTCCACTTTGATAAGTCTAACTAAGATCAGAATTAACTTAGCTTAGCTTATCCGAAATCGAATTGGACTAAACAACTCGTCCCGTCAACATATTCATTCGTTAAGCCATAAATAATTCATACAAACCAATAAATCAACTTGCATAATTATTCACCTCAACCGGATACAATAGAAACAACAAAGTTTCACTATTGCACAGAAATTTTGTAAGCTTAAACAATTGATACTACACAATAAAGCAAAATAACAATTGTTTTACTTAACTGAAAGCAATTGAATTAACATAGACATTAAAGCACTGCAATTGCACCCAATTTTGTAAGCCTAAACTATTGATATCACACAACAAAGCAAGATAACAAAAGTTGTACTTAACCGGAAACAATTAAATCACACACACATCCATACATTCATAATGGAATAAACATATCAATTGTACCAATAATTTCTTTTAAGAAAAAGATATATATATATATCAAATAAAAATAGGCTTTTCTTAAAACAGGAAAACAATTAACTAACAAGATTGTTACCTCAATTTCGCATCCAACTTCTCCAAATATGATTCCATCGCTTTCTTCTTCTAGGAGAATTGATAACGAAATACCATCATGTTGTCATTATCATGCCAAAAACAAAAGAATAACAACAACCAACCTTTACCAGAGAAAGGTTGAAAATCGGTTTTAACAATTGCAAGCAAAAGTTGAAAACCGTCGAAACACATATGCTTTTATGCTAAATCAAAACCGATTCAACATATTGTGACTTTTTCACATATTGTTTCTACAGGAATCCCTCATGATCCTTTGATAAAGCCTACCAACTTGGGCTAGAACTTAATCTTGCTAAATCAAAAAGTCACCCAAACCATAAGGGTTCACAACATATTAAGAGATCGAATATCAAGGTAATAAAACCGAAATCAAACATCTCATACACATACATAGCAAATAAATAAAGCATTAAAGTACCGGCTATGTAAATCAAAAAATAACACAAGAAAAAATATAAATCAAATAACTTTATTCATAATAGTTTTTATCCAATAGACTTATACAATCAATGAAAGCAATCAAAAATTGATGTCTATTTTTCTAATACAACTCAATCCTTCATATCAATGCCACATGAAGGTAGGTTTCTATTTTCGTTCTTCAGCTTGTGAATTTCTTCAAGTAGAAAACCTTGTTTCTTAACCAAAACCTCTTGCAGGTGATAAATTTTCGAGAAGGACTCTGCAAGAGCATGTAGTTCTGTCTTTGATTGAACACAAAAGAGTGTCAATGCCTCAATACACTGATATTTCTTCAGCGTATTCTCTCTTTCCTTCTTGCTAATCCAATCTCCCCTTTTGATTTTACCCCTAATCTCAAGAGAACCCCCTAACTTATTTTTAAGATGATCATTCTGATCTATCATCTTTTCATGCAAAGATGTTTGATCCAGACTCATGGTTCAGACAAGGAAAGATCTCAAAATAAAAAGGATCTCTTTATATTTCTCATATTTCCAAAAATATAATATATTTACATATACGAATATATCAAATACTTTCAATTGCTAGATTTTATTTCCATAATCTACAGAAAAAGTGCCTTGATTTCTTCTTCCTCACTCGAATATGGCACACATGGTGAGGAAAGAATTCTAATACCGATTAAGTGGTATTAGTATGATATTTTCTCTCATTATGGAACTTTAAACAACCCGAGTGTTCTTGATCTAGAATCATATGAGAAATTCTCCTTTTGTTACTTCGAACTAGCGAAGTGTCTTGATTTTGGTTGTCAACGCAACTCTTAGCAGTTTTGTTCTTGAGACATTTTATGCATCTTATCTTATATTTACCTTTACCATTAGATGATTTAATAACATCGGAAGACATGTCCATTCTTAAAATGGGTAAATCACTAATGGAGGAGGAAGGAATAAGATTGACAACTAATGCAAAATTAGTTGTTTCCTCTTCTTCAGAATCATATGAATCAGAGGTCTCATCATGAGTCACAGCTAATGCCTTACTTCCAGTGTACTTCTTACGATTGGGACAGTCTTTAGCAATATGACCAAACCCTTTACACTTGAAGCATTGTGGATGATATGCATCATCTTCTTCATGTTCCTTTTTGACATGAACTCGATCATGTGGTCGAGAAGATTGGTGAGTATCCTTTATGAATATCTTATTTATTGACCTTAAGAGATCTCAAAACTGTCTAGTAATCAAAGATAATGATTCTTCGATTTCATCATCAGAGTTTCCTGCAATCTGTTCATCTGAATCATCCAACTGTCTATTCCTTTCCATTGGAACTTTAGGAATTTTTTCAGCTTTAAAAGCAATTCCTTTATTTTGAATAGACTGTGATTCATGATCAAAGATTTTTAACTTTCCAACGAGAGTACTTCATGAGAGAGTTGAGAGATCATTTGCCTATATGATTTTGTAGGATAAGAATATCGCAGGAAAGATGCATTTGCGAAGTTTGATCAACAACACTTTGCGAGCGTCGCAGAATGATTTGAAGAGTGACGTAACAGGTGACGATTGCAGAAACATAAGGAAAGCGTGATGACCCCGTGATGATTATAATGCTTGCGAAGGTTGATAAATATAACTCTTGCAAGAACTTCGCAAATCAGATCCTAAAATAAAGGATAGATTAGCTGTCATCCACTATGTAATTCCCTATATAAAGAGTTGAACAAGTGTAAGGAGAGAGAGATCTTTTTCGAGTGTTGAGCAAGTCATTTAGGATAAAGAAAGTTTAAAGAGCGACTGTATTCTTGTTTTTTCCCATTTCTTGTAGCATTTATGTGAATCAATTAATAAAAGTGTTGTTCTTAATCTTCAAAAGATGTGTTGATTATTATGAATTCTTGTGAGGGGTGTAGTGTAGGATTTCCTGCTACTACATATTGGCGCTAGAAACAGGGAGAACAAACTCTGTTGTTTAAAGATTGTGAAAATTATTGTGAAAGCTGTCTAAATCAAGAAAATGATATAAGAAAATAACAAATCATCTGGCGAAAGGATAGTTAAGATCAATAAGGATGAAAGAAGGTTGGAGTGCAACTTTATCACAAAAACGATGGTTAATGAATTTCATGAGAACATTAGAGGGAGAATACATAAACGAGATTTTGAAGGAAAGAAGATTATGACGGTAGAAAAAATATCTCCGTTGAAGGATTGGAAAAAGCATAAAATTACGTTCACAGAAGCAGAGATACCAAAAGAAAATTTGAGCCACACATCTCCTTTGGTAATCACAGTAACAATTGCGCAAAAAGAAAAAAAAGAATCAACGAAATCTATGGAAGAATGGGCGGTGAATAGAACTCTAGTGGATACAGGGAGTTCAGTGGATATAATTTTTTATCATGCGTACAAAGGAATGGGATACAAAGATGAAGAAATATCTCATTCAACATATCATATTCATGGTTTCAGAAAATCAACAACTAAACCAAAAGGGAAAATAGTAGTAAGAATTTCGCTGGGGGAAATTGAAATACAAATAACGCTCTGTGTGGTGGATATGGAATCGCCATATAACATGCTGTTAGGAAGACCGTGGATATACGCAATTAAAGCCGTAACATCAATATTACATCAGTGCATCAAATTTCCAATGCCAAGCGGAATTGGTGAAATAAGTAGAGATATTGATAGTGCAAAATCATGTTATCAAATTGAAATAAAGCATCATGAAGAACGTCCAAGAAAGCGAAAGCTTCGCAGAAAATTAACGAAAGAAGCAAAGAAAGAAGAAGAGTTTAATATTTACATGATTAGAGCAAAAGAAAGGAAAGGAATACCCAACGAGATTTCAGAAGAAGGAAACAAGCTTGCGAAAATGATAAAAGAACCAACACCAATGGGAGAACCTAAGGCTAGCTACACTGCATTAGAACCGACAATGAAAGTGAATATTGGAACAAATGAAGAACCCAAAATACTAAGAATTGGGACTAATATGGAGGCAGATGAAGAAGAAAGAACTATTAATCTTTTGCGAGAATATAGAGATATTTTCGCATGGAACATGGATGAAATGTCGGGAATAGATCCATCTGTGGCGTGTTATAAACTGGAAATTGACAAAAGTGCAAGACCATTTAAACAAAGGATAAGAAAAATTGCAACAACATATCATTCCCAAATAGAAGAAAAGTTGCAGAAAATGCTTAATGCAGGAATTATAAGACAAGCCAAGTACTCGGAGTGGATAGCAAACATGGTTGTAGTCCCAAAGAAGAACAGGGGGATAAGGATTTGTATAGACTTTATTGATCTAAATAAAGCTTGTCCAAAAGATAGTTTTCCATTACTAGATATCCCATAATTGGTTGAATCAACAGCAGGGAATGATAGGATATCTTCCTTAGATGGGTATAAAGGTTATAATCAGATTCCTCTCGCTCAGGAAGATCAAGAACATACTGCCTTTTTCGCACCAAGGGGATTATAATGTTATACAAAAATGCCATTTGGTCTGCGAAATGCTGGAGCAACATATCAAAGAATAGTGGAGAAAGTGTTCGCAAAATGGATACATAAAACACTAGAGGTGTATGTAGATGATATGTTAATAAAAAGTAAAGAAGCAAAGAATCATGTACAAGATCTGAAGGAAATATTTGAACAGATGCGACAATTTAATATTAAGGTGAATCCTGAAAAATGCGTTTTTGGAGTTGCGTCAGGGAATTTTTTAGGTTACATTGTATTCAAGGAAGGAATACAAGTTGATCCAGAGAAATTGCAAGGAGTTCGCGACATGCCAACACCAGCGATGGTAAAGGATGTACAGAAATTAAATGGACTCTTAGCCTCGCTGGGGAGGTTCATCTCGCGATCATCTGATAAATGTAAACATTTCTTCAGCATACTAAAAAAGGGAACGAAATTTAGATGGACGGATGAATGTGAGAAAGCTTTCCAAGGCATAAAAGAACATCTAATAAATATATCTATTTTACAAAATGCAGAACCAGGAGAAGAGTTATTGATTTACCTTGCGACAACTTCGCATGCATTAAACGCTGTATCATTGCGAGTGGACGCATGAGTGGAAAACCAATTTATTACATCAGCAAAACATTCAATGCTGCAGAAAGAAATTATTCAAAGATTGAAAATCTAATTCTAGCTTTGGTATATGCAACATTTAAGCTTCACATATATTTTCAAGCACACAAAGTAAAAGTATTAACAAAAGTACCAATTGAATCGGTAATGAAGCCCTCAAAGAGGTCATGCAGAGTTGAGAGGTGGAATGCACAAGTAGGGCATTTTGAAGTTAAATATGAAGTGTTGTCTTCGCCAAAGTCACAAGTTGTCGCATACTTTTTAGCAGAATTTCCTTTAGAAGACGATGAAGTTGTGGAGGAGATGATGGATATAGAAGAAGAGCACGGAGATCCAAAAGACTTGTTAACATAACCAAATAGATGGGAAATATTGGTAGATGGATCCTCTAATGGAGAAGGTAATGGAATTGGAATTATCTTAATCTCGCCAGAGGGAATGAAGATGGATTTTTCATTTAGATTGGAGTTTGCATCCACTAATAATGAAACAGAATATGAAGTTGTGATACATGCCTTAAAATTCGCAGTAGAAATGAAATTAGAAAATGCAAGAATTACCAGCGACTTGCAACTAGTAATTCGCCAAATAAAAAGAGAATATACAACAAATGAACCATATTTGAAGAAATACAAAAAGCTTGTTGAAGAATTGTCAGCGAAGATCCCAAAAATAAAATGGAGGCATATATCAAGGAACGATAATAGGCTCGCAGATGCTTATGCTTTCATTTCAATCATGATGACAGATCCAACTGCGAGATGCATAAAAATCCAGACACTTATATCACCATCAGTCAATAAATAAGAGGAAGAGGAGGTGGATGTAATGATAATAGAAGGTGGAGAAGAAGACCCAAAAGACAATATCGCAGACCGGAGAACAGAACTGCATGCATATTTAGAAAAAGGGGAAACACCAAGAAATAGATTGGAGGCACACAAATTAAAGAGCCGTGCAAAAAATTATGAACTGAGAGATGGAATATTGTATTGAAAATCATTTAATGGGCCATCACTTAGGTGTCTAACACGAGAAAAATGATAAAAGGTGTTAAAAATGCTACACAGTGGAGATGCTGGTAATCACAGTGGGGGAAGATCTTTGGCATACAGAACAAAAGTGCAAGGTTATTACTGGACGTACATGCATGAAGATGTGAAGCAACTATCAAGACGTTGCGAAGATTGTCAGCGACATGGAAAGAGAATACATGCACCAGGAGCACCATTGTCATCCTCAACTAGTGTATGGCCTTTTGGTAAATGGGGGTTGGATATTGTGGGACCATTTGTACCCGGTTCTGGAGAAAGAAGATATTTGATTGTCGCTACAGATTATTTCACAAAGTGGGGAGAAGTAAAGGTCATACAACATATATTTTTACATTCATATTTGAAAATATAATTTGCAGATTTGGAATTCCTGCATAGTTGGTATCTGATAATGGAAAGAAATTTGAAGGACAGAACATAAAAATGTTACTTAATGCATTTAAGATCAAATGTGGAAAATCAACACCTCTTTATCCACATGCCAATGGGCAGACAGAAGAAACCAATAAGACAATCACAGATATACTGAAGAAGAAATTAGAGGGACACCACAAGGCATGGTATGAACAAGTGCATAATGCAATATGGGCCTACAATACAACTAGGCGGGAATCTACTAGAATGTCACCTTTATGTTTGACATATGGAGTTGAAGCTGTGCTACCAACAGAAGTTGCTATTCCAACAACAAAAAGAGAAGCTTGGGAGAAAAACCTCAGTGCAGGAATGATATTGACCAAACTATATGAATTAGAAGAAAAGAGAGAAAATCACTACAACATATGGAGAATTATCAGCGAAGATTAGCCCGAGAATACAATAAGCGTGTTAAAAAGCGTGAATTTCAACCAGGTGATCTAGTGCTGCGAGAAACACCAATATACCAGCAAGAGAATGGGGTAAAGTTAGCGAGAAAATGGGATGGGCCTTATATTATTAAAGAGATAATTGAAAACGGGGCGTATAAATTGATGGATCCTGAAGATAGAGATATGGGTCATAGGCTTGGTAGACCATGGAACAGATTATACCTAAAAAGATATTACCCATAAGAGATTTTGCGAAGAACTGAATTTCGAAATAATGTATGATTAAAATGGAATGAATGAATACAAAGTTTTATGAAAAAGAAGCTGCGAGATTGCAAATTATCAAAAGCAGAATGAAAATATGCGAAAATTTCGCAAGAAATGATCATTTAAGATCCATAATGGGACGAACCTTTATGGCGTAAACCTTAGTTCGCGAATAAAATTTTGCAAGAGGAAAATGTAAGACCTAAAATACGTCATAGAAGGGGGTATCTGTAACATGACTCATCGATAAAGTTACACCGTTGCTGGAACCTGAGTCATGGAGATTTTGGGTCAATGAAAGCCTATCCAGGAGAGACACCTTGGATTCTCAACTTGAGTGTATGACTTGAGTTGGGCGACTAAGGTAATAAGAGCTCTCCTAAGGGGTGCAGAGTATGACTAAGGTTCCGAGGTACACGATTGAGCCAAGAGTGCCCAGGGCGTATGAAACTACCCTGGACATTCTTGGTAAGTCTTGGCTATGATTCACTCATCCCGAAGAAAACCCCACTTAGGGTGTAGTCTCGTAACCATAAGCCATATAGGCAAAAGGGATAAGAGGCTGTGAACACAACTGGTTGTTGTTAAGACTGGATGGGAGGATCTAGTCTTGTATGGCCGATGTACGTCTCCTTGAAATGGAAACCGGGGGGAAGATAAGGGAGGCACCCTCCATTAGGGAGCTGATAAGTGTCTTAATACGCAAATGTCATGAGACTTTTTACTCACGGGAGTATTAAGACTTGTCATATTTGTGCAACATTCCTGAAGAGGAAATAATACAAATGAGAAGATAAGACGATATCAATGGGTCATTGCATGCAAGTGTAAAGACGTCCTGCGATTTTGTTGCAAGACGGCAATGTCATGGGGCTTTAGTTTCGCAAGAAAATTTAGGCCTGTCATATTGTCGCAGCAAAACTACAAAAGAACAAAAAGTTAAGGCAAGATCAATGGGTTTCTATATGAAAGTGTAGAGGTGTCCTGCGATTTTGTCGCAAAAGAAAAAAGATGGCAAAATAAGACCTTTAACTAGAAAGGAAAAATAAGATCACAAAAGATTTATAAATACTAACTATAGTTTATGCAGATCACTCATTCTAGAAAGATAATGAGAGGCAAGTATGGGAATTAATAAACAAAATAACATTATCTTTCTCGCAACTTTCTCGTAAAAGCAAAATTGATTCCAAAAGAGGTTCGAAGTACATTGTTCACAAGAGAAGAAGGAGTAATTCAAGAAAATAAAATCAGAACTCAGACTTCAATATCCTCTTCGCCAGCTTTATTATTAGTGTCCTCGTCAACCTTATCATCTCCACCAGCTTTATCATCTTTGTCAATGTTCTCCTCATTCTGTTCGATTCTGGTTTCTTCCACATTTGGCTTATCACCAGCATTTATTTTATCACCAGCATCTCATTCTTTATTAGGGACTTCTTCTTCTTTTACATCTTCTTGGGAAATATTATCTTCATCATTTCCATAATAAAGATCACTATCAATAGCCCGAGGAATTTCATCTTCGTCTACTTCCAAAGGCTTGAGTGATACAGGAGAAAGAGATTTGGACAGCAGAACCTCATTCACAAGAACTTCAGCACTGAGATGAGCCTGGCGAAGGAAAGCTGTGTCGCGGTTTCTAATCTCCATATCTTTGAAATATTCAAGATAGTCATACTTTCTTTCTGCTTGATCGCGAGAGCGGGCAAGGTGAGCAGTAAGTAATCCATTTTTTTTGCGAAGCTTCGCAAGATTATAGTCCAAGGAAGTAACAGAAGATAAAAGCTTTCTTTCAGATTCTGTGAAAAACAAAAATTATTCAGGCGAGCACTTCGCAAGGAAAATATTGCAAAAGGGTTTAACAAAAGAAAGATATTTGAGGCAGTCAAAATGACTACCTTCCTTTTGAGATATTAGATTTTGAATTAATGCCAAGAAAGCATTCTCCCAATGATTCATGGCATCATCAAATTTATCCTCAACTAGACCTTTTAGACGAGATTTTAGTTTCTTTTCTTTAAAAATGAGATAAGTGTTTTCCTTCGCAAGTGAAGTGAGATTCTTCTAATTTGGAATATCGTTCTTGAAGATGATTGGCCTTTACATTTAAAGTTATTCTACCTTGAATGAGTGTATTTTTCTCAGCAATGGATGATTCTGTTACTTCTTTAATTTCTTTTTTCAGCGAACAAAGAGATTGTTCTTGACTATCACACACTTTTTGAAGAACACTCAATTTTTGCAAGGAGATCGCCACTATATTTAAAAGAGTTCACTTCTCCTGAGATAGAGTTCTGTTTTCATCTGATAAATTTTCCATGTCAAGGTCATCCTTAGTCAAAGAATAAGAGAGGCGAGATATTTCGCTACTTAATGAGTTTTGCTCCTGAACTAATTGAGTATTTTCTTTGGTAAGATTATCTATTTGATCAACAGAATATGTGTGAAGATTATCTAATCGGTTATATTGATCCATCCAACTATCTCTATCGACACGAATTTCATCAGCGGAATATTCAGACTGAAATCTCTCCATTATTCGTTTCTGGTTTAAAGCTTAACAAGAGAAAAAAGAATTTAAGAATGAACAAAATGGAAAGAACAAATTTGTTAAGAGGAAAGCTAAAAACGGAGATAAGAAATTCATACCTTTTAATTTATTATTTTTCCTGCGAAGAAGTTCGCAGTCCAAAGAAGCATTCTGAAACTTCTGTTGTTCAAGACTAAGATTCTCCTAAAACTAAACTTCTTTCTCTAAGAGTGTTTGCGAAGCTGTCCTATCAGAACTAAGATATCTACCTAAAATTTTACAGACACCAGATTTGACAGTGTCCATAGATGACTTCTTGGCACCAATTAAGAGATCTGATAAAACCTTAAAGGCAAGATCCACTCCATCCGCAGTTTCCTTAGAAAAAGGGAGAGACTCAGATGGAGTAGTATTAGTAGTGATAATAGAAAGTTTATGGTCATCACTTTTTTTTAAAGAGATGTCATCTAAAGGTGAAATTTTAGGAAGATCAATAGGTGATATTATGGTAGGAGTAATTTGAGGAGTGTTAGTCACAGGAGAAGAAAAAGTTTTATTTGCAACAGGTTGTGCAATGGGAATTTCATCCATAGAAGGATTTGAGATTATTGCGAGGTTTGAGCTTGCAGCGACATTTTCGCAAATAGGAAGTGGTGGATCATCTTGCGAAGAAGAAGCTGAAAGGCTAAGTTTGGAAAAAAAATAGAAAAGTCAACAACTTTAGGTGGGCGAGACTTCTTGCTAGGTTTAGTGGCATCTCCATCACCCTGCGAATCACAACTCAGATAAGAAACAGAGGCAACAATATTGTTATTAAAAAGATCCATGTTTCTTACTACCTTGTCATTAGCAGGATTTCTTTTTCTCGCAAGAACCTTGGGATGCGATCCTTTGGGAGCATTAGGGTTTTGAACTGTAAATTTAGTACTGGAAGTGCTTTTGCTGAAACAGAAACAGTATGGGAATTATATAAAGAACAAACAAGATGAATTCAGTAAAACAAAATCATTTTCAGCAAAAGAAGGAAAACTAACCTTGGAGATTCCATGAAAGCGGAGAAGAACAGTAGCAGGAAGATGAATTTGATAAAAAAAAAAAGAAAATTGCAGATGATGAAGATTTGCAGAGGGTATAAAGATGAAGAAGACGAAACAAAATAAAGAAATTATCTTTCCTCCAAATCTCTCTTTAAATAGACAAAATAAGATGACCGGTTAATACCAAACGTGCCGGTGATTATGAGAATATTCAACACGTGTAAACAGTTATGCTTAATTCACGGGGCCTTGTCGGTAGGAAAGATGAAGAAGGAGAAGATGAACAGCTGCGGCATTTTGAAGAACAGTTTCTCATGGCATTCTCTCCTTCTCAGAGAAGACATGAGAAGAGGCAAGATGTAGGATCAGAATATCGCAGGAAAGATGCATTTGCGAAGTTTGATCAACAACACTTTGCGAGCGTCACAGAATGATTTGAAGAGTGACATAATAGGTGACAATTGCAGAAACATGAGGAAAGCGTGATGAGTCCGCGATGATTATAATGCTTGTGAAGGTGGATAAATATAACTTTTGCAAGAACTTCGCAAATCAGATCCTAAAATAAAGGATAAATTAGCTGTCATCCACTATGTAATTCCCTATATAAAGAGTTGAACAAGCGTAAGGAGAGAGAGATCTTTTTCGAGTGTTGAGAAAGTCATTTAGGGGAGAGAAAGTTTAAAGAGCAACTATATTCTTGTTTTTTCCCATTTCTTGTAGCATTTATGTGAATCAATTAATAAAAGTGTTGTTCTTAATCTTTAAAAGATGTGTTGATTATTATGAATTCTTGTGAGGGGTGTAGTGTAGGATTTCCTGCTACTACAAATTGCATGCTTCTTAGAATCGTATCTTGGTGGCATTTTTCCCTGAATTTTGCACACTATATCCTTTTCAGAAATATTCTTTCCTAGAGAGAAAGATGCATTAATTATCTCAGAGAGTTTAAGATGAAACTCTTCAAAAGTGCCATTGTCATCCATTCGAAGGTTTTCCAAATTAGACGTAATAGTTTGAAGTCTATCTTCCTTCTCTGATGTGTTTCCTTCGAACACGATTTGAAGATTATCCCAAGCTTCTTTCGAAGTTTGACATGTTGATACATGATGTTATAGATCACGACTTACAACATGTATTATTGCATTCAAACCATCTGAATTATGCTTAGCTATTGCCTTTTATTCGTTCGAAAAATCTACTAGGCGTTTAAGCTCAGTATCCGAATTTTCTATCTTTGGAAGAATATAACCATAGACGACTAATATCCAAGTATTAAAGTCTCGTGATTGAAGAAAAGATCGCATAGCAGATTTCCACCATAGACAGTTTGTTCCGTCAAATCTTGGTGGTACGTTAATTGACGACGATTCGTGAGAACTCGAGTTCATGGATCGCACTAAACACAGATTGTTAGATCTTTTTGTGTTTGCCTGATCTGATACCAATTGAAAAGGCGAGGGTACCCCAAATATACCCCAAGCTATAACTTTTCCTTCCTATAAGTCCTTTCCCCGAAAGTGATTATCTATGGACTGAGTCGAGACAATACAACAAATCGTTTCACACTTTGTGTGGTCATATATGGATACGAGATCGAGACAATACAACAACAAAGTGTGTTTACTTAATACAAAGGTTCGGACTTAACCAAACTCAAAAGGATTCACGTATCAAGTAAATATGAATTAACGTTTGTGCAATTTACTTTAATTATAATAAAACAATTATAATGCGGAAATATAAAGTAAATGACACAGCAGGATTTTGTTAACGAGGAAACCGCAAATGCAAAAAAAAACCCGGGACCTAGTCCAGAATCGAATACTCTCAGGATTAATCCGCTATACAAAATAAGACAACTTTGTATAGTTGAGACCAAGCAACTAAACCTATAGTTCACCTAGTTCCGTCTGTATTCCCATGCCTCTAACCTGTAAACAAGTCACGTACTTGGACTAATTCCTTTGGTTCGTATTCCAAACAGTAAAGGAACAATAAATTTGTTTGGTATCAACTCTCTTTAACCAAGTGATATGAGTTGCACAAAGGTTCCCTTGTTTGTCTTAATATAAACTCCTTTGACAGGTTCCAAGATCTATCTTATGTTCAATCACCCAAAGGCAATAATTAAGATTAAGTCAACAACACTCTTCAACCAAGTGATATGTGTTGATGCCGATCTTCCTCAATTAATCAATCCAATCTACCACAAGGATAAACCGATTATTAATTGGATCCTCTTTTTCCCAAACAAGTATTGTGCACACCAAAGATTGTAAAAGCCAAGTTAGAAATCTTCAATATCATCTTTGTCTTCAAATCTTCTTAGATCTTCAATAAACACCTTCACACAACTACTTGAATCTCTTGTGATCAATCACACACAGAACAGAGTCTATTAATAATGGATTATCACAAGATCGTCTTTAGATCTAACAACAGTCTATAGATCCCTGTCGAAACCTTGAACTAGTTTGAGTGAATCTTATATCAGAAGAGAAGATTCTCAATCATAAACAAACTAGGTGCAATCAAATTTCAACCACCATTAATCAATTAAATCAATACGTAAACTAAAGCTAAACCGCAATATCTAGTTTCCCACCAATGGGTCGCGCTAGAGCTTCTCAATCCCAAAGAAGACTTTAAATTGAGCAGCCGTAAGAGATTTCACCTAATTAGATTACTCTCCTCTCCGATAGGAGGCATCACCAGTAACAAAGACAAAAGAGTAAGTCTAGGTTACGCAGGATTAGTTTTCTAGAAATGCAAACTCAAAGTACTTATAGACAATGAAGTTTGGACACCAAGGAATTTCCAAAACCGAAAATATTCTCAAGATATTTTTCATTACTACACCAAATTCGGTTTTCATAATTCCTGTGAATGCACTGTCCAAAAATAATGATCGAAATCTCCTTGGAAAATCTTTAATTAGCAAATGCACATTACTAATTCTTATTTTCCGTATATAATTTAAAACCCTTAATTAAAAAGATTCTTAACTTATTTAAATTCGATCTTGGGATTTACTCCCTTCTTAGCCGTTAAGGAATATCTTTGAACAAAATAGAATAAGCATTAATGCACCGTGTTCAAAGAGTGACGACATCTTACTCTTGCAAGTCTTTTCAATGCTTGCTCACTTGAAACCGATTTACCACACTTCCAAACAAGTTTAGAATTGGTTCATCTGACTTTTAAGAACAACGTGATTGATCAAGTACCACTCAATCACAACTCATAGGTTTACGGTTCTACCAAAATAAGTTTCGGTTCTACCTCCATGTGAGTACTGTGCATAGTTACACTATCTTACCAAAGATACGACTGACTAGGTACTAGGATCGGTTCCCCACATATATTTTGTATATAACTTGTATACACTGCACATGTCTATAGGATCGGTTTCCCATTCCCAAAAACGTGTTTCACATGTTCATAGGATCGGTTCCCCTTTCTTCCATAAACCTTGTTGCACCTCATACAAGGATCGGTTCCCCTTGTGATGCACTTCACCTCTTACTAGGATCGATTCCCCTCTTCCCAGTAATAAGTTCAGACATTCACAACCCGATCATACCCCAGGTGATTACTTAAGATCGGTTTCACTAATAAAAATACATAAGTCAGGCCTCATGGGAATAGGTCTACCAAGAACACAAATAAGTCGTGAGCGGTTATACTAATCACACTTATTGGTCGTTCATAAGATATGCAATGAAGAACAACCCCAATAACGCCTGGCGATTTCCTTTTCGGTTCACAACAAATATCATGAACTTACTTCCTTAGAACACATGTAAACATTGTTCCCTAGGATGAAATCCTCACCTCATACCATGCATAATCACAATAGAATTCATACAATTATGTCGATGTCTTATATAAAAAATTTAATGGTTAAGCAAGAAACTTCATATTGTATTCCTTAATACTATGTCTATCTAGAGTGTTCATGCTTCGCAGTTTTATGTTTTCAATATGCACGACTTGAAAGATATGTTATGGAATGAAATAGTTCAAGTTAAATATCACTAACCTCAAGTGGAAGGATGATGTTGTCATTGTAGATCCGCACTTCTTCACTTCTTCAAGTCTTCGCAATACTTGTAATGTCTCACCCTAATACTTTCAATCTAACCTCTACAAAGTTGACTCTAGTACATTTAAATCAAACAACTCTTAAATGAGTTTTGTATCACTAAAATATGACAACCAAACTTGACATACCAACGCTTGGTGGGTTCAACCGAGCAATGCTCTAACAGCAACAACACAAAATATTTAATGATGAAATCAACGATATTATGCATTTTTTTATGTCCGAAAGGTAATTTAGGAAACATTAGACAGATAATTACGCTGGAGATATTTATGGAAACGGTGAATATATATAAGATACGTTTAGACAGATAATTCGCAATACTTGTAACCATGTTTCATTATAACAATAGGATATCCAACATAAATATATCCAAAATATTAATCATGACGGGTTCCAATCATGATTAATATCATCAAATCAAGCAAGGACCAGAGCAGCATATGTTCTGATACCAAATGTTAGAAATTCTTTATGCGGAAATAAGATGGATCACATACCTCTGGTCATCGCTGAGTTAATCTTAATGAGTGAAAGAACCAATGAAGAAATCCCAAAGAAGAATGCAAGAATCACAGTCGTTTCCATTATCAGTAGAAAACAATGAAGTAAGAATAATTGTTACAAGGTCTGTCTACACTCTTACTAATCCTTATATCTCACTGTTTGATGGTTACCGAAATTTTGAGATTATTTTCAGTAAGTGTAGGGACCTGTTCTTGATCTCTTTAAATAACTCTTCCATCAAGAGTCACAACAAACAAGAGAACCAATTCCAAAAGACACATACTTTCAGGGTAATGGACACAACCTTAGGTGTAGAGACATGTCATTTAGATGAAACAATTCCATATGATGATAAGGCACATGGGCCACATTATTGTTTTTCTAACATGCAGTGATTTGGTTGAATCCTGGAAGTAAATAGGATAATGGGTGACAACTGAATCTATGTTTCCGTGATCTTATAGGTTATGTATGAAGGGTACTGGCGCTGGATAGATTATGTTGTTAACACTGATAGGAAAAGAACAGTGGAAGGAGGAACATCTTAAATTTAGACACTTTCATTGGAAGATCTTAAGTTGAACTGGATTTGTATGAAGACAAGGACCTGATCTGTTATTTTCGTGGCTAATAGACTGTGTTGATGGGTTTAGTAGAGTTCAAGCAAGAAGGAAGGTGACTTTGGATCTATGGTATGAAACTGGGGAGTTGGGTGCAATTTTGGCAGTGAAATTTCAGTGGAGACACCAACAGTGCTGCCTCGGTGTTTTGCTATTGCCATGACTCAATGGATGTACATGAAGGGTATTTGGCAATGGTTCAGTGGACTGTTTCTAGGGAAGTAGGAATCTGGTTAGCCATGTCTCAATGGGATGTGTATGAGGCATGTCTGGCATTGTCTTGGACGTGATATAGAAGCTTACAGAGACTGGAAACTTGAGTACCAATCAGTCTCAGCATTGGATAAAGCTTGGGACCGTGAAAACAGTTAAGCAAAGATTATTGGTTTAGAATGTTGAATGGCTGAGATTTAGAAGCTATATTATATGTGAATGGCCAGGATTATTGGAGGCTGTTTAGGTTGCGATTTTATACAAAAGAGAAGACATAAAGAGGGAGGCACAGGAAACACAATGGATATACCTTCTACATCCCCCTTTTGACTCCCCTGACGTGCTTGAGAATAGTCCTGGGAGCTTAAAGCAACGACAACTTTGGTTTGCTATTTGGTTTATCCTCAACTTTTCCTTTACTTTAGAACAACTTTAAGCCATATATTTTATTGTTAAGAACTTATGATTATGAGCAGCTAAATTATCTTTGATTGAGGGCGATTTCAAAGTCCAGAATATGAACTTATAATCGATATGAAATAGCTTCTACTTTTGACATTATTTTTGTTATTGTTTGATTTCTACCATGCTAATATTGTTTATGAGTTATGTGTTAATGATTTAAGTTCGAAATGAATCGTTAGTGCATAATTTTATTGCTAGTTTAGATTTTCTTCGACCCGTAATTATCTAGAAATATAAACACAAGTAGAAATATATGGGTATTGATGATGGGACTTTGTTAAGTACCCATATGTAGACATCAAATAGTGAGATATACGGATTAGTAAGAGTGTAGACAGACCTTGTAATAATTATTCTTACTTCATTGTGTTCTACTCACCCAAATACAGGGAGCAAAACAAGTGCTTGAATATTTTAGCCACGGTTTGCAAAGATTGCATTCCTTAATATATAAATGTATTTGTTCATGAGTATGAAATCATACTTAACCGATTTAAGAACCCGAACCTCTTAAGTTTGCAAAAGGGTACGCGAACTTAAGTTCCGGACATTGGTCACAAGCCGACAGTTTGCAAAAGGGTACGCAAACTTTAGCTCCAGACTGAACTAAGTTGAAACCATTTGCGAACGGGTACGCAAACTTGGTTCCCATACTTCAACAGTTAAATCAGTTTGCGAACGGGTATGCAAACTTAAGTACCCTGACTTATACTGTTGAATAAGTTTGCAAATGGGTATGCAATCTTTCAGTCCTCAATTCCGTCGAAATAGTTTGTGCACTAAGTACACAAACCGTAATATATCCAGACATGGTTTTTAGCTCTTAACTCCCATTTTAATCATTGAAACATTCTTAGAAGATGACAATAGCTGTCTCACACAATATATTATCTTATAAGTAATTTTTAAGTGATCGAATGATCAATACGAAACACTCCGAGCCTACATCAAATGATTATCTCACACAAATCATGTAATATGTTGCCAGGTGATTTTCATATGATCACATTTTGACTTTCAAGAATAATGATGAACGCAGTTAAAGAAAAAAGCTTTCCAACACATATTTCGAGAAAGATATAGGCGAGTTAAACTCAGTTGAAATATCAAATGTGTATAATGTAAAGTCTATATAGCTATACGAATTTTATCTCTGATAAGTACATATTTTACATACATTTGGTGTCAATTTCATGCTAGTAATTGTTGATTTTCTTGCAAATTATTGTATATTACGCTTGTTCTCTCTTATTTGTGTTTTATTAGGTGAATTATCCAAAAAGAAGTGGAAATAGCTACAAAAGTGAAGTTTACATTTGGAGAAGGGACAAAAATCTAGTGAAACTCGTTCAAGTACAAGATTTCTACTTTTCATCTTGAAGGGGACGAAAATATGAAGGCAACGGAGAAAGGATGAAGTAATTCCGAGTTCGCATGAATAAGTTATGAGAAAAACAAGAACTCAGAAGACAAAAGGGAAAAATGGTCGTTTCCGGGACAAGTGCAATTGGCACCCCCTTATACATTAAAGGGTATCCATTATACTAAGGGACAGTCAACTTTCAAAGGAATTACCAATGGCAGTCCAGTATTTTACTTCGGGGAGACTAGAGTTCAAATATTATTAAAGGAAGTCGCGCCTTTGCTCAGGGCCACCATCTCTCACCAACCCTAAACACACAGAACTTGGTCGCGATTTGTCCTTCAGTTCACTACCACTTTTCCCTGGTTGATTCGTTTGATGCCGTCAGGCAAGGAAATGGGTTGATCTCGGCATAAAATAGGGAAAGAAGGAAGATGCGTTGAGAATCTACTGATCATTTGCAGTGACATAGAATGATGGTGATGATCATCATCGATGATGAAGATCAATGTATTTATCCATGATGTTACTGCTGTACATGACAAGAAGTAGTATTCTTTGATTGATGAAAGACGAGTAAGGGATAAGACCTCAATCCTGGCCATGAACGTTGATGCCATTGTTGATGGAGAAGTACGATGCTGTTGATACTTGTAACAATGGGTTCGAGTTTGTTTTCAGAGTTGAGCTAGGGGAAGTCGAGAACAGTCGATGGAGTTTATGTTATAAAAAATAGTGATATGGCTCATGATCCAAATCATCATAGGAAACGGTCACTTCTAACAGACATGTCTCAACATCTTCATTAGTGTCTCTTCCCTTGAAAGTAGGTGTCTTTTGGAATTGGTTCTCACGTATTTTGACTCTTGATGGAAGAGTAACAGGTCCCTACACTAACTAAAAACAACCACAAAATTTTCTGTAACCATCAACCAAAGAGATATAAGGATTAGTAAGAGTGTAGACATACCTTGTAATAATTATTCTTACTTTATTATGTTTTACTGATCATGGAAGCGACTGTGATTCTTGCATTCTTCTTTGGGATTTCTTTAATGGTTCTTTCATTCATCAAGATCAAATCAGCGATGACCAGAGGTATGTGATCCATCTTGTTTCCGCATAAAAAATTCTAACATTTGATATCAGAGCAAGGCTGCTCTGGTCCTTGTCTTATTTGGTAATACTAATCATGATTTCAAATCGTAAATTTGTATAACTGTTGATGGTGGATTTTTATTTAAGGGTAAAATTATAAAACCTAAAAATTATGCGCCAACATCTTGTAAAAGATAAGGCCATTAATGAGTGATGGATACTCCTTCACTTTTCTAGTTCACCTAGAATGAAGCATGTGGCAACAATCCCATTCTGTGAATAAAATACACGAAATTCATCCAGGTTGGAGCATGTAGCAACAATCCCATATACCCTGTGAATTCCCAGCATTATTAATTAATGCGCAACCAGCCTTGTATTTCCTGTACTCATTATCAGTGCAGCATGACGACTGAGTGTTGCTCTCAGCAGAGCAACACGAATCTCCAAGCATTATAATAAAACATGTACGAAATACACGTACAGGCTGTAACTCTCGGTGTGTTATACTAGCCCGATTGAGCGTCCGGACTGACCGTATCAGTCTGGATATGATCACGTCCATCCAACTCCACCAGCATGATTGGATGGCACAGATCAATTCCATAACCCCCAAGCAGGTATGGAATATCCGTTGCCGAACCAATGCGGGCCCCGCATGGTCGGTCTCCCCAAAAGATTGGCCTAGCTTCCCAAAACGTCCAAACCATAGCAGTATGGATGCAAAACCCTAAATTAGGGTTTGCGGCACATTACATGTGTCGCAAAATAGTCTCAACCGTCCATCTTCGCATGTATAAATGGAGGGTGCAGATGTAGATTCAAAGGGCACGGATTATGTCAACACAATCACCGTGGGGCCACCTACATACCTGACCAATCGGTCAGGACCAACCATGGTTGATCATTCCAAATTGTGCGCCTGAATGGAGCATGACATGCGGCCTTGAAACCCAAAATTAGGGTTTTGAATCACGAGCGTCCATTTTCTCCGGCACGAATGGAGGGTCCGAGATTAGATCAAAGCAGGTCAGGTCATACCAACATGACCACCGTGGACCCGTCTATCCCCTCACCTGATCGGACAAGGCATACCATACTTGGTTATCCCAAATCGTTCGCTCCAACATGCGTGGTCGCACCTCCCAAGCTACAAATTAATCTCAACCTCTCGATTTCTCCGGACGAATTGAGTGGCTTAGATCATGTTTTCATGGGACGGTAAGGCATATGCATGGACACCAGCTTACCACCTACACGCTGGAGAAATCGGCCAAGACCGACCAAGCCTGGTCGTCTTGGAACGCGCGCTCGAAGTTGGTATGGTGTGCGGCTTTTGCGGCACCAGTTTACTTTCGCAAATTGATCTCGACCACTCAACTTTGCAGGATAAATTGACTAGCCTAGATCACACTTTCGTGAGACAATGAGGTATGGGCGCCTACATCGTCATGTTGTCTACACACATGCATGACCGTCCTAGCTAAATCTACATCCCAAGCTTGGATTCGACCAAGCTGAAAAGTGATGCTTGTGCACCTTTTCATAAACCCTAATTTCATCGACGGTCGCAGATGAGTGTCTCAAAGATCATCTCGTCCGTCCAACTTCACCGGCTTGGCTATACAGCCCTGGTCAGGAGTTAATTGGTCAGTATGGCTTCATGGTGATCACCACTCGTCACTCTACCACACCATGTGATCGGTCAAAGGAGGATTTGCATGCACAACTTCCAAACCATCACATGAAGTAGGCTGAACATGAAGTTTCTTTGAGACTCTTAAACAGCGATGCTTCATACATGTTGAATATACTCGATGTAGTACCTGCATAGTATACACACGATACTTCACAAATATCAATTTCCTAAATAACATAGCATCACATGTTACTTTCTGTGGGTCCCACAATCCACACAAACTCGAGATATCAATCATGTCACAAACTAGGGGATACATACTGGGGTATTGGTCTGGCGGTTTACAGCGTGCAGCGCACAACGCGCCATCACAAGAACGTGTCAGGAAGTCATGGACGATTAATGATGATGGGAGAAGTGGGCAAGCATGGTCGTGTGACACCAATACACTACTCCACTACTCCATCACTCCACTTTCTCCACTTCCCACGATATACGAAGGTTAGAATAAAAGACTTGTATAAATAAGTTCTCCGCCCTATTTTTTAAACAAGACAAGACAGAACAGAGAGAGCATAACACAGAAACCAAGTGTTAACATCCAGAGCCTGATTGCGTTAATTACAAGCCTGCTCACATTTCTGTTGCAAGTCATACATAGCCAACACCTTCACAATCTCAACACCTTCTTCGCTTCCCTCCCTAAGATCAACCCCATCTCCTTCACTTTGTGACCGAAACAAGGCTGGAACGGCCATTATTTTTGGTTTAAGCCGGACTTGCAAAGATTGACCTCTCGAATCTACAAGTACTCACCGCGTAATGCATTGTTTAAGGTTTAGATTCATTCCTCATCCACAGGATTCCACACACCTCAAATTACCAAAATCGGCAGGAATAGTTTTCACCCACAAACAATTAGCGACCACAGTGGGAGGTTGATCTTTCGGTTACAGAAAATTGAATTCTCAATTTTTCGGTTTTCATCTCACGATGTATCCTCACCAGGAAACCACAAGTGTTTCAGATATCATGGGAAGTATAGCTAGAATGCTGGAGGATGCCTTGGCAAACCAAGCTGGTATCGCTAGAAGACAAAGCGAAACATTCCGCCTCTTGAATGATATAACAGCGCAGTTACAAGAAGGGTTGACATACGTTTACTCGGAAAGTACGAGAAACGCTGGATCCTTAGTCAGGGGTCATGCCTTTTCCAGTGGAGAAGAAAAAAGTGCGCGTAATCGCAGGAGACTCAGAAAAGATGAACATCACGGTCCAGCCGACAATGAAGACTCGAGGAAACTCCACAGAGGAAAAGACTTGTCCGGAGTACGTCTACTGGATAAAGAAAGGGAGCATGCAGCCTACGGAGTCCTGCTAGAAGATTTATATATCAAGACTCTTGTTGAAGCCCGGAAGACTGTCCAATCCGCATCGACCTTTCAACTAAGCGAAGAAATGCTTGAAGAATGAGAGATCAATCAAGAAATACGTGAATACAGAGGATGGGAGCGTTCGATTCGATCACTCAGCAGTGATATTATGACACCTTCCACATCCCTCTACCTAGGAAAGCGATCCGCAATATGATGGCATTCGCAAATCTTCCAACTTCATCTCCGAAACGTGCTCCACATCAAAGCCATATAGATACATCACAATGTCCACTGACGCAGGAAAATCTAGACTCAAAGTACCTACACTTTCCCTTCCCAATGAAGAAGATTATGGAGTTGCTGGAGGCATGGGCGCAAAACGGAGAGGTGGAGATACCTCCGGTATGGCGTCCGCCCACTTATCAAGAAGTAATGGACCCAAGGTATTGTCATTTCCACCGGTTCCTTCACCACCCCACCAGTGAATGCAACGCTTTGAAGCGCATTGTCCAGGAGAAGATTAGTTCAGAGGGATAATTTTCCTTCTCTGAGAGATCAATGCGGACGACTTCCTTGGAGGGGCTACTTCGGTTTTACACAAGTAAGGTCTCGATAGCAAGTAAGTTATATCCAACAATCCTGCAAGAATTATAGTTTTAAAGTTCACTGGGGGCTGACGTCCGGACATGGAAAAAAGAAGCTCAATAATTAAACACCATGTTTGTTTCCTTTTATACTTCCATTTTACGCAACATTTGCAATTTCATGCAATCATTCATGACCAAGATGAAAATTCCATTTAAGATAATCCCTCTTCATAAAAAATTGATTCACAAAACTATATCAAAATAAACCAATTCAATTACCTATTAATTCAAAACCGGAAGTCAAATTGTGAAAGGAAATCCTCACTATCACTCAAAAGGGAAAGCTTCTAAAAAGAAAAAACAAATATGTTGCGTGAGTTCTTCAAGGAAAGTCCTTCAATAGCAACTCGTCTTTCTGTGCAAGAGCGGCTTTCATTTTCTGAAGAACGACCTGTTCCAGCTTCAACTCATTAGACAGATTTTCAATCTTCTCTTCCTGGCGAGTAACACAATCCGCAGAAGGGACTTCATCTTGTGATTTCTGGAGCTCCTGAATCTCGGAGAACCCTTTGAAGAACCAAGGATCATTGAAGCCATACTATATAAATACATCTCGATAGAACTTCCAGTCTTTAATCATCTCTTCAGAAATTGTTCGACCAGTCGTGGAGCTCATCCCATGGATGGAAAATAAAGATTCATGGACGCGATTGACCAGTGCAAGGAGAATTTAGAGCTTCGTAGTAGTAGCAATGTAGCCGTGCTTCTTCCATATCGCCTTGTACAACCCTTCGAACTGATCTGGCACGCTAAATCCTCCAACCAACACATGGCCTGGAGAGGGGACAGTGAGAGGAGGATCGAACAAAGCCCTAGGCTGCATTACCAATACTTCACCAATTGCAGGAGCCTTGTCAGCTACAGGAGGCCTTTTGGAGGAAGTCACCACGGCTTGATTTATCAGAACCTGTTCAAAACGTGCTTCAAGGGGATTCATCTCAACAATAGCATATGTTGCCTCTCCTACGTTTTTACTGATGTCTAATTCGCTCTGGTTGCTGATATCCATCACCACTTCATCGACAATACCATTTACAGAGGCGCCTTGTCCAGCCGAGCTTGCGTTATCTCCGTCATTGTCCAGTGAAGTAGCGATTTCGGTTTCACCAGACTTCTCAGCATGGTGATCAGTGTTTCCAGACCTCTCAACACGAAGGCCAACATCACCAGACTTTTCATTCTGAATACGCGCCAACCTTGTGAAAACATTCTATTTCAGAATTCCCTAAATTCAAGCAAGAATCACTCTTAGAAGAGGTCACTTCGGAGAAATAAAGGAGTCAACGAAAAGAAATTTATGTACCTGCATATTGGAGGAATTGAGGACCACCGAATTGCATGCCTGCCTTTTGGATCCCCCTTTGCTTGGGAACTGCAATCATCAGCTCTGGTTCATTTTCCTGGGAGTGGTTTCAACCGGAAATATTTCTTCAGAACGTCAGGGGATGGCTCACCATGAGAATCTGCCATAACGTCCTCTGAGAACTTCTGAAAAGCCAACAGTTGTTTCCTCCAAAATTCCTTATACTTATCAGTTACCGCAGGTTTTCTCCCAATAGGCCAGAAAGGAAGACTCAGCCGTTCTAAGAACACGTCAGCATTAAGAATATCCAGGAGAAATTCTTTCGGAACCTCTGATAGACGGATAAATAGAACACCCTGGTCAAATCCCATTTGATTAGAAGCCCTATCAATATTGTACGGAGTCACAGTAAATGCTTCGTTGAATAGAGATGGGAAATCAAGACCGTCAGAAGCAATAACAAAGGTCCTTGGTTGAACAATGGAAGAATGGATCGGTCCCCATGGACGGAAATCTATGGAAGACACATTATCAAAGATGTCCACAAGTTTCGCACTAGTTCTAGGACGCCTCCTATGCCAACGGAGTATTCTCGAACCACCATATAAACTGCCGAGCGAATTCGCAAGAACAGGAGCATAGCTTTTGAAATGTTCCCATAAGAATGCCTGAAGAAAAGCAAAGTGAACGTGCGACTCCACCTTCTTGTACCCATTGGAAACATGCATGTCCATTGCTAAGGTGTCCAGATGGGAATACAACGATCCAAGGAACAAGGCGCCTAGGGGAAGAACTTCACCTTTTGCCAGCCTTATCGCGATCTTAACGATGTCACTTCTTATGGTTTTATTTCCAGAACCATCATCAAATATATCTATGGATATCCATAAACACAGGAACGCAATCACGCTGAGCTCATTTTCCAACCCTTGATCCGGATCTACAGAAGACCACTCCGACACCCACCAGGTGTAAAAGCATCTCGTATCTTTTTTCTCCTCCTTGTCCAGACTGTCGAAACCTACCACCTTTTGAAGTATGATGTCGTAATTACGTTGTTTCGTGTCAGAAAGTTCGTAATAAAGACTTCCGACGACAGGCAGGTTCATTAATGCAGCTACACTCTCCAGGGTAATGGTCATCTCTCCCCATCTAGATATAGTTGTATGAGTAGAAGGGCGCCACCGAGAAATGAAGGTAATCAAACCCGCAGCGTCTTTCTTAATTTCAAGAGAAGTAGATGCCATGACCGCATTAAGGATTTGAGCTTTGGCCAAATTAGCTTTAACATACTTATCGTTCAACATGCATCTCATCCATCCTTCATAAGAACCCAGTGGAGTATGGAAAATCTTGAAATCGATAGGAGAATGCGGATATTCGTTTCTTCGAAGACAAAATCTCATCACAAGTGCTGAAGAAGAAGATGGATCAGCTTCCATATTTTTTGAACCAGAGAACAGGACTATCTGGTGAGAAGGATGTCTCTTAATGTTTGGAAAAGGCAAGGTGAACAACTTATCATCGATGTTCGACATATCTTTAAAGCTGTCAACACTTCCTGACTTGGCACCGGCATTATCTCCAGAAGACATTTCAAATGAATTCTTTACTGTATTCCATAATGAAAAGACAGGAGTTAGAAATCGTATGAAAAATTCATGGGATATAGTCACACACGACAAGACACAATTCACGTTGGAGTGCACAGATGGGGTCCAGTCCAGTATTTCAAAGTCTGGTATTGGTTTCAAGTCTGGTATTGGTTTCAAGTCCAGTATTGGTTTCAAGTCCGGTATTGGTTCAGGGCACAAGACTCCTAGTTAGCAATTCGTTGTACGGAGAACGTTCGGGACGGCATACGTACGTGTATTATTCGTTTTTACAGATTGTAAATTCGGTCCATCATTCGGTCAACGGTTTGTGGTTCGGCGATAGTACGGAACGGCATACGTACGTGTATAAATCGTTTTATAGATATGAGTTCGTCACACAAAATTCGGCGTACATTAATTAGTATGTTAAGACATTTTTGATACATATTATGTTTGGCTAATGCAATTTGAACTATAATGTAGTATATTCATAATATGTGCAACATTAACATCAACAAATACGTAGCTCAGTGGTTGAATAGGCTATTCAAGGAGTGATTGGTCACAGGTTCGAAACGCTTCCCATTCATTTTTTTCCAAACATTTGTGGGAATGACCAAAAATCGGTCAAAGTGAGGGTCAACTCACCCAACTCGGTCAAACAGCGGGTCAACTCACCCAACTCGGTACACTAAGCGGACCGAACGAACAAACCGAATTATTCGCCATCCGAATAGTACGCGAATAATTCGGAAATCCCATAAAAGTCGCGTATTAGGGTCGGGGTTGGTGTCATTCGCGAATAAAACGTGAAACGGTACGTTACCGAATAATTCGCGAATAGTTCGCGAATTATTCGGCGAATTGCTAACTAGGAAAAGACTAAGACTAGTACAAGGTCGACTTTCAATCAGACACGTGTGGGTGGGACCCACGTTCGACTCAAACGTACATGGTGGGGCCGCATTCATGATCACGTATTATAACACGGTTTTATTATATTCATGGGAATCGTGTTTGCGAAATTCAAGCCAAATTTCTTTCCAAGATACAACCTAAGAAGCTAGGTTTTGCATGCAACAATGAAAGGAGAAGCAAAAGACGGCATATTCATGGGATCGCAGTATTAGACAATTCTAGCAAAAATGGGCGGTTTTACTATCAATCTTGATGGGAAAGCTAAGCATGATGTATCTATCAAAAGGTTTTTTACCTAGAAATTAGGATTTTTTCTAAAAAAAAAAAAACTGAAACTTACCTTGGACGGACGGGCGGCGACGGACATCTGGCGGCAGCAACGGCGGTCGGCGGCGGTAATAGAGAGCACAAACGGGAGCTGCTAAACCAAACAAAAAAAAATCTCGTGAGAAAAATAAAAGGGTTGATCCCTTTTATAGACAAAATTTGGAAGAATCCTAGTAGAACAAGGATTCCTCTTTTGATTCAAATACCAAAAAAAGGAAACCGGTCCCACCAAAGCATTCCATATAAGCGCAACAACATGGACAACTAGCGATCGGTCAATAATTTTCGGGTAAACTTCCGTTATCCTGTCTTTCTCACATATGTATGTCACCATCTCATGCCTACCCCACAATAGTGTAACCATTATGTGCTAGGCATGGGACTTAATGTTGATGGTGGATTTTCATTTAAGGGTAAAATTATAAAACCTAAAAATTATGCGCCAACATCTTGTAAAAGATAAGGCCATTAATGAGTGATGGATACTCCTTCACTTTTCTAGTTCACCTAGAATGGAGCATGTGGCAACAATCTCATTCTGTGAATAAAATACACGAAATTCATCCAGGTTGGAGCATGTAGCAACAATCCCATATACCATGTGAATTTCCAGATAATTTATTAATTAATGCGCAACCAGCCTTGTATTTCCTGTACTCATTATCAATGCGGCATGACGACTGAGTGTTGCTCTCAGCAGAGCAACACGAATCTCCAAGCATTATAATGAAACATGTACGAAATACCCGTACATGATGCAACTCTCGGTGTGTTATACTAGCCCGATTGAGCCACTCTCGGTGTGTTATACTAGCCCTATTGAGCGTCCGGACTGACCGTATCAGTCTGCATATGATCACGACCATCTAACTCCACCAGCATGATTGGATGGCCCAGATCAATTCCATAACCCCCAAGCAGGTATGGAATATCCGCTGCCGAACCAATGCGGGCCCCGCATGGTCGGTCTCCCCAAAAGATTAGCCTAGCTTGCCAAAACGTCCAAACCATAGCAGTATGGACGCAAAACCCTAAATTAGGGTTTGCGGCACATTACATGTGTCGTAAAACAGTCCCAACCGTCCATCTTCGCAGGTATAGATAGAGGGTGCAGATATAGATTCAAAGGGCACGGAGTATGTCAACACAATCACCGTGGGCCCACATATATACCTGACCAATCGGTCAGGACCAACCATGGTTGGTCATTCCAAATCGTGCACCTGAATGGAACATGACGCACGGCCTTGAAACCCAAAATTTGGGTTTTGAATCACGAGTGTCCATTTTCTCCGGCACGAATGGAGGGTCCGAGATTAGATCAAAGCAGGTCCGGTCATACCAACATGACCACCGTGAACCCGTCTATCCCCTCACCTGATCGGCCAAGGAATACCATGCCCAGTTATCCCAAATTGTTCGCTCCAACATGCGTGGTCGCACCTCCCAAGCTGCAAACTAATCTCAACCGCTCGATTTTCCAGATGAATTGAGTGGCTTAGATCATGTTTGCATGGTACGGTAAGGCATAGGCGTGAACACCAGCCTACCACCTACACGTTAGAGTAATCGTCCAAGACCGACCAAGCCTTGTTGTCTTGGAACACCCGCTCAAGGTTGGCACAACGTGCGGCTTTTGCGGCACCAATTTTCTTTCGCAAATTGATCTCAACCACACAACTTTGCAGGACGAATTGAGTGGCCTAGATCACACTTTCGTGAGACAATGAGGTATGGGCGCCTACATCGTTATGTTGTCTACATACATGCACGACCGGCCTATCCAAAGTTGCGTCCAAAGCTTGGATTCGACCAAGCTGAAAAGTGATGCTTGCGCACCTTTTCATAAACCCTAATTTCATCAACGGTCGCATATGAGTGTCTCAAATATCATCTCGTCCGTCCAACTTCACCGGCTTGGCTATACAGCCCTGGTCAGGAGTTAATTGGTCAGTGTGGCGTCATGGTGATCACCACCCGTCACTCTACCACACCATGTGATCGGTCAAAGGAGGGTTTGCATGCGCAACTTCCAAACCATCGCATGAAGTAGGCTGAACATAAAGTTTCTTTGAGACTCTCAAACAACGATGCTTCATACATGCTGAATATACTCGATGCAGTACCTGCATAGTATACACACGATACTTCACAAGTATCAATTTCCTAAATAACGTAGCATCACATGTTACTTTCTGTGGGTCCCACGATCCACACAAACTCGAGACATCAATCATGTCACAAACTGGGGTATTGGTCTGGCGGTTTACATCATGCAGCGCACAACGCACCATCACAAGAACGTGTCAGGAAGTCATGGACGGTTAGTGATGATGGGAGAAGTGGGCAAGCATGGTCGTGTGACACCAACACACTACTCCACTACTCCATCACTCCACTTTCTCCACTTCCCACTAGATATGAAGGTTAGGCTAAAATACATGTATAAATAGGTTCTCCGCCCTATTTTTCAAACAAGACAAGACAGAAAAGAGAGAGCATAACACATAAACCAAGTGTTAACATCCAGAGCATGCTTGCGTTAATTAAAATCCTGCTCACCATTCTGTTGCAAGTCATACATAGCCAACACCTTTACAATCTCAACACCTTCTTCGCTTCCCTCCCTAAGATCAACCCCATCTCCTTCACTTTGTGACCGAAACAAGTCTGAAACGGCCATTTTTTTTGGTTTAGGTCGGACTTGCACAGGTTGACCTCTCGAATCTACAAGCACTCACCGTGCAGTGCATTGTTTAAGGTTTAGATTCATTCCTAATCCACACACCTCAAATTACCAAAATTGACAGGAATAGTTTTCACCCACAAACAATAACTATAAAAACCAGAGACCAAAAAAAATTAAGAACTAATATCCTATAATCATTGGAACCCGTAGGATTTTGTTCGGTTACTTAATTTTATTGTTTTGGTTGTTATAGGATTCCACAATTCTGATTAATACATATTTGGATACTTCCAGTAGGATATATTTCACATATCCGTGTTATCCCCTTAATTATCTCTTATTTTAAAGTTCCGTAATTATTTCATATTTTAATACTATAACACAGTTAGATATGGGAATTAATAGGAAAAACAATATTTTGTACGTAATTAAGAATATCTCGTATATGTTCATTAATATTTGGTACGTAATTAAGAATATCCCATATATATTCAATTTTTCCATAAATGATTTCCTCTTGATAACGTGTGTGATATTTGGTTCTTGCACGCATGCATAAGATAATTTTTAGGATAATTAATAGCATATTTATAAGCTTTCAATTTTATTTCTGTTAATTAATCTACAATATATATATATATATATATATATATATATATATATATATATAAGATTAGCCATAACATCGTATATTGTGAAAGGTTGCAAAAAACTATATTGTATAGATAATGCCCCACAGGGAAATCTTAATGTGTTGTTTGGGATATGATTTTGAATGAAATATTAGATTGAAAATTTCTAAATGCCCATATGTAAAAGATATTTTTCAATTTAATGTTTTAAATTTATTAGTCATATCATGGGGAATCATATATACATGTATGATATTTGTATTTATGATATTATTTGTTGTTGTGACTTTTACCCACATGAGGGTTACAATGACTTGAAGTTTTAATAACTAGAATAGTAGACATTGGTTGAATTTCTAGATTTTGTTGTGTTTGCTTCGATAATTGATATTGAACATGCTTGTTTGTTATCATATCTAGTTATACAATATGCCATTTTGCATACTCCATCTCTTCATATCCCAATATTGAATGGTGGGACTTCCGGTGTACAAAATTACAACATATTATTAGTATGTTTTGAATCTAATATGGTCGATTTCCATCACAATACTTGGTGGATTGATTCCGGTTCTACAATCCACATTGCCAATACTATGCCAGGTTTCCTTAACCAAAGAAAACAAACAAATAGTGAACGTTACATCTATTCTGGGAATAGGATGCCTTAAATTGTTGAATTTGTTGGAACCTTTAGACTTGTTCTTAACTCTGGTTTTACTTTGGATTTAGAAAGAACTTTTTATATTCCTTCGTTTTCAAGAAATCTTATTTCCGTTTCAAGACTTGTTCCTCTTGGTTTTGAAATTAATATTAAAATAGTTTTTTATGTTTGTTAAAAGACTCGGTTGTTATTGGTTTTGCAAAACTTGAAAATGGTTTATACAAGCTTAATTTAGATTCTTCTTTTAACCATAATCTTTGCACTACAACCGAAAGTATTGGCATAAAGCGTAGTATTGTGAATGAAGAATCATCTATGTTATGGCATAGAAGATTGGGACATATCTCCATTGCAAGGTTAAAGAGGTTAGTGAAAAAGAGTGTTTTACAAACTCTTGATTTTTCTGATTTAGGTACTTGTGTAGACTGTATAAAGGGAAAACAGACTAACAAGACAAAGAAAGGTGCAAGGAGAAGCTCCAACATTTTGGAAATCATTCATACTGATATATGTGGACCGTTTACACCTCCTTGTTTGAATGGTCAAAAATGGTTCATCACCTTTATTGATGATCATACAAGATTTATGTATCTCTATATTCTTAATGATAAAAGTGAAACATTGAATGCTTTTAAATCATTTAAAGCAGAAGTAGAGAAACAAACTAGTAAAGTAATAAAGATTGTAAGATCATATAGAGGTGGTGAATATTATGGAAGATACACGAAAACAGGACAAAAATCGGGTCTATGTAAAATTCCTTGAAGAACATGGAATTGTTGCTCAATATACGACTCCTGTCTCTCCACAACAAAATGGTGTAGATGAAAGAAGAAATCGTACATTGATGGACATGGTAAGGATTATGGTTAGTAATTCTAGCCTCCCGATTTCTATGTGGAGTGAGGCCTTAAAGACCGCTGTATACATCTTAAACAGAGTTCCAAGTAAAGCAGTTCCAAAAACACCCTTTGAGTTATGGAATGGTTGGAAACCAAGTTTGAGACACGTGCATGTATGGGGTTGTCAAGTTGAGGTTCGGGTGTATAATCCACAAGAAAGAAAATTGGATCCAAGAACAGTCAGTGGATTTTTCATTGGATATGCGGAGAGATCCAAAGGGTTTAGGTTTTATTGTCCTAATCATATAATGAAAATAGTCGAGGCTAGAAATGCAAGATTTATAGAGGATGGCAATATCAGTGGGAGTCTTCAAAGAATTGTATTTGAAAAATGGCGTGATCAAGTAACTACACGCGCACCTTCTTTAGATCTACCCACTTCGCAAGACATTTCACAAAATGTCATACAAGAGGAAGTAGCGGTTCAATATTCACCACTTAATGAAGAGCCGTAATAGAACCTAAAAAAGCGTGGGTCTAATAACCTCACCCAATATTTCGATTAGCAATATGTATGGACAACTCCGAGTTGTTTTCTAGAGAATCTACTAAACTCAATCAATAGAAAATACTCAAGGATTTATTATCTCAATTTCTCAATTTGATTAACTCAAGCAAATATGATTCGCGAGTCTAATCAAAGAGAGATAACTTGGATGGTACCAAAGACCAATATCCAAGTGTCAATCAATTTAAATCAACAACCAATAAGGTCGGATATTCTAATTGATTGAACAACGCACAACCTGTATTATTTCAATTATATAACAAAATATAATGCCGAAAATAAATAACACAAACAACATAATTTTGTTAACGAGGAAACCGCAAATGCAAAAAAACCCCGGGACCTAGTCCAGATTAAACATACACTGTATTAAGCCGCTACAGACACTAGCCTACTCCAAATTAACTTCGGTCTGGACTGTAATTGAACCCCAATCAATCTCACACTGATCCAAGGTATAGTTATGCTCCCATGCCTCTGATCCTAGCAGGATACTGCACACTTGATTCCCTTAGCTGATCTCACCCATAACCAAAAGTTGATACGACCTAAAGTCGAAGACTTTAGCAAACAAATCTGTCTCACACAGAAAAGTCTACAAGATAGATAAATCCGTCTCCCACGAATAAACCTATGAGTTTTGTTCCTTATTTTGATAAATCAAGGTGAACATGAACCAATCAATAAAACCATACTTATATTTTTGAAGAACAGCTCAGTTTTATCAATCACCTCATAATAGTCTTAATCGACGCAACGAAAAAAGATATTGTGGAATCACAAACGATGAGACGAAGATGTTTGTGATTACTTTTATATCTTGCCTATCGGAGATAGAAATATCAAGCCAATTATTACAATTGTACTCGTGCGATAGAAATAGAAAGATCAGATCACACAACTACAAGAAAAGTAGTATCTGTTTGGCTTCACAATCCCAATGAAGTCTTTAAGTCGTCAACCTGGTTTTAGAAGAAGAAAACCAAAGGTTAAAGGAGAATCGACTCTAGCTTAGCAAACTAGTATCACATAGAATGTGTGGGGATTAGGTTTCCCAGTTGCTAGAGTTCTCCCTTATATAGTCTTTCAAATTAGGGTTTGCAATCAATGTTATCTTAGTAACAAAGCATTCAATATTCACCGTTAGATGAAAACCTGATTAAATACAAGCTAATATCTCTCAATCGTTAGATCGAAAACTTAGCTTTTAATACACACATGTACTTGACGATTTTGGGTTTGTGTAACCATGCCCAAACGTGTACAATAGTTGGTTCAATACTAGTCAACCAAATGGTTATCCAAATGATAAATTTCATATCAACCATATTCTTCTTCACCATAACTAGTCCAAATGACTCAAATGAACTAGTTAGAGAGTTGTTCAATTGCTATGAGATCTTATGTACTACACAAGACACAATTGAAGCAAAAACGACGTGATTCACTCGAATCGATTCATGAACTATAAAGCCACGGATTGCAATAGCATTCCTTAGATAATTTAGATAAGTTCACGAACATCGTTTTTAGACATAACCACTCAAATTCGCAGACTGGGTTCGCGGACTCAAGTTAACCGGTTGGAGTTCACAAACTCCAGCATAAATTCTCGGGTTCGAGAACTTCCGTCAGTTCGCAGACTGATACTGAGCCACAACTCCAGCATAAATTCTTGGATTCGAGAACTACGCACATTCGTGGACTGGGTTGACTGCTCAAGTTACGGTTTTCACTTGATCAACAAAGTTTGGAAACTTCGATTCTAGTGCTAAGGACTTATACATATATGTGTTACCACAACAATGTTTATATCCCCCAATGGTTATATTATCTACACTCTCATTTCAATCATTGAAACATTCTCAGAGGATGTCATATAGTTGTTATTCACAAACTAGTTTTCGTCAGAGCAATTTCCAAAGTGATTGAAACATAACATAACTTTCGTCACTAGGAAAAGATTAACTTGGATAAAGCTAAAGCTTTACCAACACATATTTCGAGAAATAGATAAGCAAGATATACTCATCTCGAAATGTCACATGTGTATATTTTTAGTCTATATAGTAATACGACTTATGTCTCAAGATAGGAGATAGAGTAGATAGACTTTTGAGTGATAGATAAGTTTAAGTCTCCATATAAATTTTAGTAGATGAAGATCCACTGGTTCCTTGAGTAGTCCTTCGTCTTGTATGATGATTGCCATGGAGTTCTTGAGCTCAACTACACTTTCTATCCTAGTCCGAGACCTTAGATATAGTACACTAGAAATCAAGACTTTATAGTTTTGATCACTAACATTGACAAACATGCTTGAGATAGCAATGCATGCGAGTTCGACCGAGCAATGCTCTAACAATCTCCCCCTTTGTCAATTTTAGTGGAAAAACTATTAATACATATGGAATACAAAAAATATATAAATAAACTTTGTAGCTCCTATTCCACATGTCTAATCTTCAACAATACTCGAAATCTTCGTCACTTCCAAGTAGTCCAATGATCCCAAAGGTTGTAAGTTTAGCATCATCGTTGTTGAAAATCCGTAGCTATAACAATGAGAAAATCATTGGTTCTCAATCATTGTTATATAGTGTCATAGTATTATTACAGAGCGTCAAAGTCCAATTGCATCACAACTTCAATAACAATACTATGGTGATACTTTACCCCACCCCCCTAGTTAATACTCCATCTCACATGCAAACCACTCCCCCTTACATAATGATCCGAAAACCATATGTATTTGTGGTGTGCACTACATATTAATTCTCCCCCTTTTTGTCAATAAAATTGGAAAAGGTACAAGAACGTGATCCTAATGAAATTTCTGTAAGAGACATTTCATGACCAAAGGTAAATGTGTATCATCTTGTTTAGATGAAATCATAGAGCCGAAGATAAATGCATTCATCAAGGAGTTTATAAAGATGCAAGATAACCCCTCTAATATTCCACAGCTGCACTCCCCACAAAGATTTGGAAATTAAGCACAAGTTCAAAAGAACTCTCCCCCATAATATGTCATTCCATAAGGAACAACAAGAGAGACCTTAATTTCAAAAAAGAAATGAAGGATTTCTTTAGACTCAACAAATTACATACAAGTATGAATTTGGAATCTAACAAGAAATATTCAATCAAACTAACCAAAGCGAACCAAGATTAATTTGACTAAATATGCTCAACACAAGCAAACTTATGGAGACTTAATAAATCAATTAGATTAATCACAAGAAGACTCGCAAATAATCTAATTGTCATACTCAACCAAACTAATTACAAGAGTAATCAATTTAATTGGCCACACTCGACATAAGAGCATTCTATGGAGCAATGACTAAGTTAATTATGAAAAACCAACCCAGTCAAAAGAGATGCTCAACATAAGAAATTTATGGAGTGCTAACTAAATAACCATACTAGATGATTTATTTAATTCATTTGGGCTCAACATAAGAGATTATGGAATCCCGACTAAGATTATCATAAGACATGACAACCTTAACCGTACATGTACTCAACATAAGAAAACTTATGGAATACAAACTAAATAACCACACAAGTTGATTAATTTAGTTCTTAATGCTCAACATATAGCATCTCATGGAACAACCAACCAAGTATCGTGCTCAACATAAGATACACAATGGAGCCTTCACAATAATAATAATATGGATCAATAAAGCTCTATATTGTGGATAACACAAGGATTCATTCTATGTTTCCATCACCATTTTCACAATGACATACAATAGACATAATCCTTGAATCACAAAAGATTTTAACCTATCTTACATCAAAGATTGACAATATACACTTAACTTTTGTGTTTGTCAAAAGTCTATTCATCCTTTTATCACTATTTGCATATCAATTCACGAACGACTTTACTTTTGACAAAATATGGGACAATCAAGTTCACGGACGTAAACACACATATCCCATCAAAATATTGCAATATATAAAATCATAGAGATTAATGCTGCAACCATCATCTTCCAAACAAACTTAGAATTTTTAAACCAAAAAATATAAAAACAAGAAGATGAAAACATTGGATATAGCTATGTGTAATCACAATAATGGCTATTCCAAAACACTAGTTATTTTTATAAAAATAGAATTCTCATCAGAAGACTTACTAGTTGTCGTAGATATTTCACAGAGCATCTACTGAGAATTCCTTCTCATTATTGAACATATAGCATCTTGTTTAGATGCAATCATAAAGCCGAAGCTAAATGCATTCATCAAGATAACCCCTCTAATATTCCACAGCCGCACTCCCCACAAAGATTTGGTAATTATGCACAAGTTCAAAAAAACTCTCTCCCATAATATGTCATTCCCTAAGGAACAACAAGAGCGACCTTAATTTCAAAAAGAAAAGAAGGATTTTTCTTTAGACTCAACAAATTACATACAAGTATGAATTTGGAATCCAACAAGAAATATCAATCAAATTAACCAAAGCGAACCAAGATTAATTTGACTAAATATGCTCAACACAAGTAAACTTATGGAGACTTAATAAATCAATTAGATTAATCACAAGAAAACTCTCAAATAATCTAATTGTCATACTCAACCAAACTAATTACAAGAGTAATCAATTTAATTGGCCACACTCGACATAAGATCATTCTATGGAGCAATGACTAAGTTAATAATAAAAATAATCATCCTAGTCAATCATGCTCAACATGAGAAAAAATTACGGAGTGCTAAATAAATAACCATACTAGATGATTGATTTAGTTCAAAATGCTCAACATGTAGCATCTCATGGAACAACCAACCATGCCAATAAGAAATCGACTTGGTAGTATCATGCTCAACATAAGATACACAATGAAGCCTTCACGGTAATACATAAAAAAATGGATCAATAAGGATCTATACCGTGGATAACACAAGTATTCATTCTATGTTTCCATCACCATTTGCACAATGAAATACAATAGACATAATCCTTGAATCACAAAAGATTTTAACCTATCTTACATCAATAATTGACAATATAGGCTTAACTTTTGTGTTTGTCAAAAGTATATTTATACTTTTATCAATATTTGCATATCAATTCACGAACGACTTTACTTTTGACAAAATATGGGACAATCAAGTTCACGGATGTAAACACACATATCCTATCAAAATATTGCAATATATAACATAAAGATTAATACTGCAACCATCATCTTCCAAACAAGCTTAGAATTTAAACCAATAAATCTAAAAACAAGAAGATGAAAACATTGGATATAGCTATGTGTAATCACAATAATGGCTATTCCAAAACACTAGTTATTCTTCTAAACGAAAGAGAAACAATAGAAGATTTACTAGACATTAAGACCTTTGAAGAATTCATTATTTTCCCTGAAATCCTTGTCGTCAACAACCATGGGAACATAAGGTTCATTAAGAAAGGAGTTTATATCGATGAACCTTCTTGGTTGATGTTGTCGAACCAGGGCCTTCTGAATATCATGAGTCTTATACACAAAAGCATTTATTTATTGAATCTCCTTTTGTAGCTCCTTCAACACTTCAAGAACATCAGAAAACTTCTGAGAATTTGAAGGAGCAGCTCCTGGCTTCCTCATATTCCTTCTTTTTCTTTTCAAGGTTGGAGGCAATGAATATTTTTATTTTTCCTTCATGATTGATGGATTAACAATCACATTACCTTCTTTTTCATCAGAAGACATCATTATTGAAGCGTCCATAAACGCGTGGGTTTGTGAGAGGAATTCACAATTAGCTCAACAAGTAGTCTTAAGATAAAGAGAGGTTTTAGAGAAGGAAAAGGAATGTAGGGTTCGAAATCTAAAACAGGTTCGTGGAAGATCAACTCTTATCCCTATAAAGAGTAGAATTATCGATAGTACCCTTTCTTTAGTTTAATAGACAAAAGAAAACACTTTTAAGAAAGAAAAAAAAAAACTTTTCTTAAAGCCTGAGAGGTACAAAATCATTATCTCTTTTGATCAGGCACATGAGACAAGATTTTAAGAACAACATAATCAAGTTGCATTGTGGTTGTAGCACCCCCTAAACTAGCAGGTGACTAATCCATGAAATTAGCTAAAAACAGAGGCACTAAGAATCCAAACTAAACACTTAAACTTTCAATTAAGAAATTTGCTACAAAAACTTAGCCCAAAGCTAACCCCGCTCAGAAACATATATACAAGATCTTCTCTCAAATGATACATATATAATAGTCAATTGGTTTTTAAATAAAATATACAACATAATAAATATAACAGAAGTTAATCAACTAGCGAAGTCAACCCATGAAGCTTTCGCTGCGCAACCCTGATCTGTCACAGAAACTGAAGTGGGAATAATTAACATTTAACTTCTAAGTAATCAAGGCAAGAGTTGGAAAACAATATGTGTTTTTCCTAAACATTAAACAGTGACTAAGTCACTGAAATAATCATACGTGTATATGGAACAAACTCCTTCGTCAAACAATGTACTAATATGGTTGTAAATTCCTAACCGGCAATTCACACCTATTTAGCTATGGATGCCACCAAGACCATGGTAACCAATTCTAAACAATAAAAGCTGAATTAAAGTAGATATAAATGTGAAGGAGAGTATCTTATATACCACAAGTGGAAATTCTCATTTCCCATAACAATTCATATTGACAACAAAACAATACAAGTCCTTTCCAAATCGTGGAAAGATTCACAGAATCAACAAGATTATCATAATGCATTTTAAACAAAGCATGGAATGCACGGACAGACAATGCATGAGTTTGTTAAGCATAAACTTTTATAAAAACAACAATAATGATTACAAAAGAGTCAAATGTATTCCCACACCTTTTGATGATAGGCCACGCCTACCTCGAGATCCACGATCCACTGGTTCATCCTCTGAATCGATCGTTGTTAATATCTAACTGTTAATCATACAAACACTCTAAGAGTTTATCCAAAAGGCTCATACAAGGCTCACACAAGTATAACTAATGATTCTAAGTCCAAGTCCACTAAACAAGTCCATTAACTTAAGGCACAGTCTAATTGGTCAACAGACGGTCACTAACGGTCAAACTAACAGTCATAGGTCAACTAACAGTAAACGTCAGTCAAAGTCCATGATCAAAGTCAAATGGTCAAAGTCAAGTCAACTGAGTCAAAGTCTGATTCGACTCAGTCATGATTCACTGAGTCATGTCTAGTTAACGACTTAACTCAGTCAGATGGTCTGGTTATTGGGTTAACTCAGTCAGACAACTGAGTCAGATGAGGACAAAACCGAGTCAAACTGAATAATTTCAGTCAGACAGACCAAAGGTTCTCACACCATTGCAATTCTAACCCAGTTCAACTTTAATCTATACAATACATCAATTCATTCATTCTTAAACAACTTGAATTTCAATTACAAATGTAAACCAAGTTTACCTGCAAATGCAGCTTTAAGCTTTTCACAACAATCACTAATTATAATCCTACAATACCATAGCAATTACACCTTCCCTATTGGTAAACCTCAAACACGCAAACATCACCATCATCTCTTACCATAGTTTCTTTCTATCTTCCCTGTAACTTTGCCTTCTACACATTCAACTGGCCTTAACCAACTATTACAGTAGTACCAACATCTGCAATTCACAATCTCAATAACATTCATCAGACTCCACTTGAGAGCTCTATTTGAATCACCACAACTCGGCCAACATCCATCTACCAAACTCAATACAACCACCAAGACCAACTTCAATGACACCAACTCTTTCTCATTATAAGCTATGTAACAAACTGAGTCTCATCTTACTCAATTCAACATCACCACCATAATTTATCCTTAAACCACATTTCAATTAACTTCAACAACACCACCACAACGCAAAATCTTTAGATCAATCTTCACCCCATACAACATTCCAACTCATATCATCACCACTATTACAGCAACATCCAACAACTTACTTCACCAAAATTATTCTCTTATTTGATTACCAATTCATCCACTGCTTCACTTCAGATTACCAATAACAACAATTATACAACCATCTATACTGATATATTCAGTGTAGTCTCAGCCAACAATCAAAATAACTCTGCACAATTCAATTCCATACCCAACACATCTACCAGCAGATCTTAATTTAATTATCAACTACATATAATCAATAAAATTCAATGGCTTTACTAAATTAAATTAGGAACAATTACCTCAAAGTAATTCCCTTTAGCATCCAATCATCCCCATCACCACCACAGATTCTCAGCCATCCTAGTTTATTCTCAGTCTCTATTAAAACAAAAACAAACCCTAACAACTTATTTCTCAATTATTGTTCTTCTTTGAATCAAATCTTCAAATTGATACTACAACCTTCATATTCACATCATAATCCTCAATACCCATCATTTAGTTTCTTCTTAATCATCACCAATCATAACTTCAACAATCTCAGAAACCCTAATTCATTTGATTCATCTTCAAAAGGATTTCAGAACTTGAATTAAACATCCACCCATACTTCCTTATCCAACAGTAGATCTATATATCATTTTCTTTACTTTCAAAACATCAAAAAAATCTATGGACCCTAATTTAAGTCATAACAACATCAACTCCTCCTTCTCCCGAGATCAAAACTTCAACAACTTTTACTTAAAACTACTCTCTCAGTCATCAATTAATTCCCTCAAAACAAATTCTCAAATCTCACCCTCAATTGAATCTCGAAATTGATTTCAGGAACCCTAATTTCTTCAACCGATAATCAAGAATAATTACTACTCTCATCTCTTAATCCATCATCAGCAACGTCTTCTAATTTATCTGATTTAACTCATCGATTGTCTCATTCTCTAAAACAATCCCTCAAACAATATCTCAAACTAGTGGAGGAAGAAGAACATGGGAAGAAGATGACGAGAGAAGAAGAAAGAAGAAGAAGAAAAGAAAAGAATAAGAAAGATAATGGTTCTCTCTTCGACACGTCCTGGTGTTAATGCCAGCTACCCATCAAAACGGAACCCGAAAAAAGATAAGGGCAGAACTTCGGTGCTCATAAAAAATAACTCGGCTGCCTTGATAAGTCTGAGTGCAAAATGACCTTTTTACCCTCCATACAACTCAAATGATTTCTTCTTCATCTAGTATCTGAATGGCATGCTCGAGTAGTCCATCTTGCATAACTTTTTGAGATCTAACTGATGGTACTAGTTTTGTATCTAGATCTTTGTTAGATTAATTCCTATTAATTAACCTTCATGTTAAACTAATCGATTTATTATCGGCTAAGACGTCTCTTGACTAGTATAATAGCGTTGACGAGCTCGAGGGTCTTTACATTCTCCCCACCTTATACATTTTCGTCCTCGAAAATCAACCATCCTTCTGGTCTTCAAAAACTCCCCACCTTACAGAATAAATCCACCTCTTATCCAAGTGCAAAACAAAACGATAACAAAAGCATAAACCTATATGGCTTTATACAACTAAAATCTAAAATTTGTAGCTCTAGGTTCAATTACGCTGATTTAAGTTCTATCCAAGAAATAGGTCTAAGTTTCTTACATGAAGCTCTATAACGGAAACTATGACTTTTAGATTTGAATTCTCTACACTAATTTCTATGTCAATAATTTACTGGTTCTAAGTACTTTGAAGATATTCCATAATAAAGTTTCTCATTAAAATTTGGGATCTATTAGTTCACTAATAGAAGCAAGTTTCCCTTCAATGCCTAGTGATACAAGAATGCAGTTTCCCTGTCTAGGTTCGCGACGCCTGACAATGCCTACTACCTGACAAGTATCACTTGAACACATCAGAATTACCAACCTCACTATTCCCAGTGATGGATTAACTAAGTGCAAACTTATTAAGATTAACCAAGTGTTAATTTGATTTTATCAAGATTATTTAGTCTTTAACTTCTATCTTTACTAGTGTATGTCTGATAATTTACTTTGTAAAATATATAAGCAGTTCACATCATTTAAAGAAATTTAGTTATTCAAATTATTTATCTTACCTTTTATTTTATTATTATTTATTTATTTTAATGAAATCGAATTTTAATTCCAAATGAGACTATATTATTATAACTAGATAGATTTTAAATTCATGTACTATTAAAGAATAAATTAATGTTACAACTTGTATCCAAATGTTATTTTTAATATATCTATTTGTTTATATCATCATGCGACTTCATATAAGTAAATAACCACTAACAATATTTCATAGTCGTTTGGTATTAATATTTTTTTATTATTATTATAACCTAATGTCTTATTTCTTAAATCGATAAAAGTTAATCGTGATTAATCGTAATGCCAAGTTTAAATTTTGTTGTTAATACTAGATTTGATTTGGCCTAACTTTATTTTCTTAAGTTCATATTATTGCTAAGTAACCCTTAAGTTGTACTATAATAAAAAATTACGTTTTTCTATCACTATCCAATAATTATTATCCAGCTGATGTTTACCGTAACTTTAAATTTTATAATTATAGTATTAATGTATCATTATTTGCTTATTTTATCCAAAGTTATTATCTTAACTATATTATCATTTTCATTATTGTTTTATCAAATCTTCCCATTTGATTATTAGCGTAACTAACATACAATTAAAATAATTGTTTAGTAATGATACTTAGTTTAATTTTATTAAGCCCTAATCTTGTAAATATAATTTTACTTTCACGAAAGGATTGATATAACCGATTTTATTTATTCAGATTGAATTGGTAATATATCATATCTTGTTACATATTGGCGTTAGTAATTTAATATGATTTAAATTTTGAGTCTGCATAATTTTTTTATTTTTTTTAATAGTCTTTAGATTTTGGGTATTAATAATAAGTATCTATTTCACATGCAATTTTATTCTCCTTTAAGTTTAATTTTATTCTAAGCATTCAATTATTCAAGTATTATGAGTATCACTTCATATGTATAATTTAGTGATTTAGTGAATCATTTATTGGACTAAAGATAATCTAGGTATAAGAACGTTAACAAGTTTAGTCTTTATTTTGTGCCTTATATGACCTTACTTTCTTTTATTCCTACCTAATAAGTGTTATTTATCTATCTGGTTTAAACGCAAAACACAAAATTCTAATTTCTTATTAGTTAACTTTGCAAAACTTAATCATAGATAAACACTAATAATTTTCCATTGCTATTTAATTCTAATCATTATTTTATCGCTATATATTTGCTAATGATATTTTTATTTAAATTATACTTAATATAATATTAATTTAAATTCTAACAATTTAATTTCGTCATACTAAGTTTCCATTTCAAAAGATGATTAAATCTGTTTACGAAGAAGGATCCTAACAATATAAGATTATTTTTTTTAATTCTATTATTACACTAAATATCCGATAGCTATTATTACTATTTCATGTATGTTTGTTTCATTTTAAAGATTTATTGGATCATTTGTTAAACTAAAGATAATTTATGTACAAAATTACTAACAAATTGAGTCTTTTTTATTTTATATATTATATCCTCGCTTTCTTAAGTCTAATATTTAATAACTATCTAATTTAGACGCAAAACATTTATCCTTAACTTGTAATTAATTTACTTCGTTAATAATAATAATTATTAGTCATTATTAGATCTTTAATAATTATTTAATCATAATTATTATTTATGTATCTTTAATGAAATTTTAGTTAAGCTAAGTTCAATGTGATACTAAATGATAAATACTAATATTATTTTATTAAAATTATTGTTGTTCTTATTATCATCTATAATTACCATTATATATATATATATATATATATATACTAGCCCTTAATCCGTGTCGTAACGGCACGGGCCATGATGTTGGTTCATATTTAATATATCGTATAATTTGTGTCCCGAATACTTATCAACTCCTTATGATTTAATGTGTGTTTGTCATAAAATAGTTGGGATTTTCCTATCTTTTTTTCTTTGTTTTTTCCTTTAATATTTTACCGCCGGAGATTTGCTCAAATGAAAGAAATATAATCTTAACTTCCAGACACTTTTTTATTTAGGTTCATTGCTTATAATGAGATAATGCTCTACATGAACATGGAAGTTTAAATATTTTTTGAAAATATGTCGTAAGCAACGCTCATCTCAGTGAAATCAACTGATCAATATCGTCCATAAAAGTCTCCACATGCTCCTATTTCATTCCAGCTGACTCATCTATCATGGTCATGTTTTCGATCCTCCAAATAGGCATAGAATAGTATTTTTTTTGCATCGAACAAATGATACAAACTATCCAATGTGACATGATTTTCCTGTAATTTTCCAACACCCATTAGATGACAATGTTTAAAATGTGTACCCATTACCTTTTCGAATGGATTGTATATATGAGAACCTCTGCCATTAAATCTTCAACAAAGTATTGTGCCCAGCAATTCGTCTTAACGAAAGCTTTGGTAACTTCAAAAGTCTTAGACATTTTGTCACTTCCGTATGTTCCTACCTTCACTTGGAATACAATCTGGCGACATATTACCTCATAAAGAACCTTGAACACATATTGTACTCCCAGATAATATTTCAAATTAATAGGTTGTCAATAGACCCTTTACCAAAAGTTGACATATTCTACGTTAGATATTTATTAAAAATAATAATTATGGTATTGTGGATCATTCCTTTCTAAGTTGTAGTTTTCAAAATTGGCCTCTTCAAGTCCCATGGCTTTCTAAGTTTATATATCTTGTTTGTTTTTAATATTTTAGTTACCCATATTATGTTTGTTACAAACTTTAAACTTGATGTCATCTTCTACTGTGAACTTTATGTGATTTCATAATCGAAATAGTTATACCTTTTCATTCGTATCAAGTAATCCGTTGCATATCCCAATAATTCCTTTCTTTTTCCGTTTTCGGACCATCAGTACGTAGCCATTATTGTCAAACGCAGTCTGTTTAATTTTTTTTGATGTTATATGTATTTGCAATGTTCATTATTCTTAAATAAATAGATTGTGGAAAAAAAAACATAAGTATTACATCGGGTCTAAGTTACTATATCCAAAATACTCCGGACACTACTTCGGATGCCTTGTTTCCTCAAATTCCTCGTTGCATTCTAGACAGTACATGCAACACCAATCATTTGAGAAGTAAGCTATTTGCGCAAGTGTGGTCAATGTAAATGTATCCCTTGCCTGTAATAATAATAACAACACGTCAATTTTTTTCAAGGCATCTAGTTGTAAATGGTATGAATATAATAGATTTGAATTATACCTCAATCTTAGATATCACCTTCTTCTCACATAACATAACAATTGAGGAAGGACAAATCTTGACCACTATTTACATAGGCAGAGTTAGCCAAACTATGTTTTGCAATTGTCTTACGTGAAAATTATTATTAATCCATATTTTAGTCAGCTCCAATCGAAGCCAATCTAATTAGTCCTATAGAAAGTTAATCTTAAATTTTTGACCTTATCTCTTGACCAAATTATTGAAGTATTCTCAGTCATGTTCTGCTTTGTGTGATCTACTCATATGTGTCTACTCTACCTTCTAACCCAGTGAATGACACTTATACATATTGATCCGTAATTTGATATTGTTTATTTCTCATCAAGAGGTCGCATGATTTGAGAATATAAAATATAAAAAATATTCTATAAACATCGGAGGCGAAATTTAGATTTATGATTTAGTGTTTTTTATGATGATTTTGATGAACAAACATATTTTTCAAACAAATATTTTAGAATGCAAATACATTTTCCGGTCAATAGTTTTATATCGGGAATTGAGTGAAAGTTGTTGTCTTTGTAGGTAGTTGTTGCGAAAAAACTCGACATTGATGGTCTTTCAGGAAAAAGAATGTAATAGTACTTGAGAGAGCGATAATGTTCTCTTACGCGTGTACACCAATTTCCTTTATATAATATACGGGTGATCGAACAGTCATGATCATATTTTCTTATACGTTCCGATATCATCCTCGAAATATTTGGTTATTGTCCTTATCAATCGTGCTAAAAACAACCAATTACATCTTTTACAATATAATGTTGCATGTTTTGTGAAGATTATTTTATTACTTGGTCAATAAAACTCACTAAAAAGCAAAAATTATTATTATACACTACTATTACCAACACCCACCACCATAAAAACTATCCACCGCCACTATATCTTCCACCAATAGTAATGTTACCGCCTCCACCATTCACAAATGCCCGCCACCGCTTATACTAACCCTACTTCCACTACCACCATTAAAATTAATATAGTTTTTAGTAAAATTATTTATTAATAAAATTATGTCATAATTTATGTTAGATTATTAAAGAGACATTTTGCTTCAAAAAAATAATAATTAAAGGGACATTTATAATAGAAATTTAATTAATCATTATGAACAATCAATGAGACACCAATTAATAAATTTTTTAAAAATGGTTAAGTTGAACAAACCCCAGCGGTAAATTTATCTTTTGCCAAGGACAAATCCTGACCACTCTTTACATAAACAAATCGATAATAAATAATTTCATATGTTTTGATCTTGATTCGTGTCGTTCGTTTAGTTATTACATAACATGAAAATTGATTGCACCAATTTTTTAAAGTGGACATGTGTTTTATCGAGTTTATTTTAACATTAGAATGATCAACCACGTTTTATACTTTATAATATAACGTTAAACATTTTGTGGCGTTACGAAATTAGCATAATATGTTTTTGTTCACCAATACCCGCCACCACCATAAAACCGTATGAATCCACTTTTTTTATCCACCACCACCTAGTGACGGAGCCAAGGGTTGACTAACCTGGCTCTAACCCCTTAAATTTTTAATAACTACATAAATTTTTTAGTTTATTTTATAAATAGTACTTTGTCCATATATATTTATGGTTTAGTTCACCAAAGTTTACATGTTTCTTTAAAAAAAAAAAATAGGCCTCCTCAATGTCAATTTTTGACTCCACCACTGCCACCATCACTGCGCCCATCCCATGTAGGTTGTTGGACGCAATTCTAATTTTCAATCACAAATGCCATGTATGAGGTTTAGATTGAACAAAATTTCGTCAATTGATTAGTTTCATTATTTTTTTCCGTGTATATATTCTTTTTTCTATTGCAATCAATTTTATTTTAACATTAAAAAATCATGATTTATATGATATAGTACCAAAGATAACAGGGGTACCATTTGGGTGATCCAACTACGATCATGAAAATATTGTCTTGTATGATATCATCTCTGAAATATATGGTACCTTCATTTATCAAAAGTGTTAAAAACAACCAACCACATATTCCACACCACGATGTTATCGATGTTGTAACGACAACATAAAATTAATATTGTCCATCACTACTCACCTGCATTCACCGTCACTACTTCTTCCACCACAAACCAGGAGCGGAGTCAGGATTTTGAGGAGAGAGGGAGAAAAAATTCTTGGAAAGTTGGATACATGTGAAAATGGAATTTGTATCCCATTTTACGATAAAAGAATAAAAATAAATATAATTGTGCTTGGCTTCGCCCTTAACCACCACTAATCTTTCGGCCTCCACCTCTTATACTACTCATTGTCGCAGAAATGTCTATTGATATTATTTATCTAAATTACTTATTAATAGAAATAAATATTATAATTAATTAAGAAAACATTTATAATTAAAAAATGATTAGTCATTTATGATGAGCAATTAATGAAACACTAATTAATAAAACACTTTATAATGAATAGATTATTTATTATGTGCAATTAGTGAAACACTAATAATTAATAAAGCAATTATGGTATTTTAAGTTGAACAAACCACCACTATTGATTTATCTTTTCTATCAATTCCAACCAAGGTGGAACACTGGGTAGAGGCTACTCTTATGACACAATAGGTCATGAGTTCGAACCTCCCTATTATAATTTTTGAAACCACACGTGCGAGATGTAAGGGGTGGTCAGAGAAACCACATCCCTTGATTTATCTTTGTCCAAACAAATCCTGACCACCACTAACAAAGGCAAACTTATCCAAACCTTGTTTTATACTAATGATATATATTTTTATTATTATAACATTGATGGTTCAACTGTTATTCTAACTATTCTTACAAATATTATTAAATCACAAAAATATTATTAAAGTTTACGTAATTATAATTTGTTTACTCTTCATGTAAGTCAATGTGTTTAGTAAGTTTCAATGTGATTTACAAAATCTATCAATAATACTAATCTCACTATTATTATATAGTATAATTAGATTGTTTATGTGTGCATACTTTTTAAATTAGTTATTCACAATCCTTATTAGCTAAAGTTATTGGTGTACCCTACAATTTTTTTACTTAATTACACATACAAACAATCAAACAAATAAATAAATCAAACAAATAATTCTTTTAAATATTGATAGCTTTTAATGATTAAGATTTATCTCACAACCCAACCCAGTTCTAAACCAATCTAGTTCACTAACTGGCACTGGCTATTCCTATTGTCTACCATATAAGATCAAATAGTGAGCTCTGATACCAACATCGTAGCGCCCCCTAAGCTAGCAGCTGACTAATCCAAGAAATTAGCTAAAAACAGAGGCACTAAGAATCCAAATTAAACACTTAAACTTTCAATTAAGAAATCTGCTACAAAAACTTAGCCCAAAGCTAACCCCGCTCAGAAACATATATACAAGATCTTCTCTCAAATGATACATATATAATAGTCAATTGGCTTTTAAATTAAATATACAACATAATAAATATAACAGAAGTTAATCAACTAGCGAAGTCAACCCGTGAAGCTTTCATTTACAAACCCGATCTGTCACAGAAACTGAAGTGGGAATAATTAACATTTAACTTCTAAGTAATCAAGGCAAGAGTTGGAAAACAATACATGTTTTTCCGAAACATTAAACAGTGACTAAGTCACTGAAATAATCATACGTGTATATGGAACAACCTCTTTCGTCAAACAATGTACTAATATGGTTGTAAATTCATAACCGTCAATTCACACCTATTTAGCTATGGATGCCACCAAGACCATGGTGACCAACTCTAAACAATAAAAGCTGAATTAAAGTAGATATAAATGTGAAGGAGCGTATCCTATATACCACAAGTGGAAATTCTCATTTCCCATAACAATTCATATTGACAACAAAACAATACAAGTCCTTTCCAAATCGTGGAAAGATTCACAGAATCAACAGGATTATCATAATGCATTTTAAACAAAGCATGGAATGCACGGACAGACAATGCATGAGTTTGTTAAGCATAAACTTTTATAAAAACAACAATAATGATTACAAAAGAGTCAAATGTATTCCCACACCTTTTGATGATAGGCCACGCCTACCTCGAGATCCACGATCCACTGGTTCATCCTCCGAATCGATCGTTGTTAATATCTAACTGTTAATCATACAAACACTCTAAGAGTTTATCCAAAAGGCTCATACAAGGCTCACACAAGTATAACTAATGATTCTAAGTCCAAGTCCACTAAACAAGTCCATTAACTTAAGGCCCGGTCTAATTGGTCAACAGATGGTCACTAACGGTCAAACTAACAGTCATAGGTCAACTAACAGTAAACGACAGTCAAATTCCATGATCAAAGTCAAATGGTCAAGGTCAAGTCAACTGAGTCAAAGTCTGATTCGACTCAGTCATGATTCACTGAGTCATGTCTAGTCAAGTCTAGTTAACGACTTAACTCAGTCAGATGGTCTGGTTATTGGGTTAACTCAGTCAGACAACTGAGTCATACGAGGACAAAACCGAGTCAGACTGAATAAGTTCAGTCAGACAGACCAAAGGTTCTCACACCATTGCAATTCTAACCCAGTTCAACTTTAATATAAAGAATACATCAATTCATTCATTCTTAAACAAATTGAATTTCAATTACAAATGTAAACCAAGTTTACCTGCAAATGCAGCTTTAAGATTTTCACAACAATCACTAATTATAATCCTACAATACCATAGCAATTACACCTTCCCTGTTGGTAAACCTCAAACACGCAAACATCACCATCATCTCTTACCATAGTTTCTTTCTATCTTCCCTGTAACTTTGCCTTCTACACATTCAACTGGCCTTAACCAACTATTACAGTAGTACCAACATCTGCAATTCACAATCTCAATAACATTCATCAGACTCCACTTGAGAGCTCCACAACTCGGCCAACATCCATCTACCAAACTCAATACAACCACCAAGACCAACTTCACTGACAACCATCACTTATAACTCCAACTCTTTCTCATTATAAGATATGTAACAAACCGAGTCTCATCTTACTCAGTTCAACATCACCACCATAGCTTATCCTTGAACCACAGTTCAATTAACTTCAACAACACCACCACAAAGCAAAATCTTTAGATCAATCTTCACCCCATATAACAGTCCAACTCATATCATCACCACTATTACAGCAACATCCAACAACTTACTTCACCAAAACTATTCTCTTATTTGATTACCAAATCATCCACTGCTTCACTTCAGATTACCAATAACAACAATTATACAACCATCTATACTGATATATTCAGTGTAGTCTCAGCCAACAATCAAAATAACTCTGCACAATTTAATTTCATACCCAACACATCTACCACGCATCTACCAGCAGATCTTAATTCAATTATCAACTACATATAATCAATAAAATTCAATAGCTTTACTAAATTAAATTATGAACAATTACCTCAAAGTAATTATCTTTAGCATCCAATCATCCCCATCACCACCACAGATTCTCAGCCATCCTAGTTTATTCTCAGTCTCCATTAAAACAGAAACAAACCCTAATAACTTATTTCTCAATTATTTTTCTTCTTTGAATCAAATCTTCAAATTGATACTACAACCTTCATATTCACATCATAATCCTCAATACCCATCATTTAGTTTCTTCTTAATCATCACCAATAATAACTTCAACAATCTCAGAAACCCTAATTCATTTGATTCATCTTCAAAAGGATTTCAGAACTTGAATTAAACATCCACCCATACTTCCTTATCCAACAATAGCTCTATATATCATCTTCTTTACCTTCAAAACATCAAATAAATCTATAGACCCTAATTTCAGTCATAACAACATCAACTCCTCCTTCTCCCGATCTCAAAACATCAACAACTTTTACTTAAAACTTCTCTCTGTCATTAATTAATTCCCTCGAAACAAATTCTCAAATCTCACCCTCTATTGAATCCCGAAATTGATTTCAGGAACCCTAATTTCTTCAACCAATAATCAAGAATAATTACTACTCTCATCTCTTAATCCATCATCAGCAACGTCTTCTAATTTATCTGATTTAACTCATCGATTATCTCATTCTATAAAACAATCCCTCAAACAATATCTCAAACTAGCGGAGGAAGAAGAACAAGGGAAGAAGATGACGAGGGAAGAATAAAGAAGAAGAATAATAAAAGAAAAGAAGAAGAAAGAGAATGGTTCTCTCTTCGACACGTCCGGGTGTTAATGCCAGCTACCCATCAAAACAGCACTCGAAAAAAGATAAGGGCAGACCTTCAGTGCTCATAAAAAAATAACTCGACTGCCTTGATAACTCTGAGTGTGAAATGACCTTTTTACCCTCCATACAACTCATATGATTTCTTCTTCATCTAGTATCTGAATGACACGATCGAGTAGTCCATCTTGCATAACTTTTTGAGATCTAACTGATGGTACTAGTTCCGTATCTATATCTTTGTTAGATTAATTTCTATTAATTAACCTTCATGTTAAACTAGTCGAGTTATAATCGGCTAAGACGTCTCTTGACTAGTCTAATAGCGTTGACGATCTCGAGGGTCTTTACACTGGTGAACTACAATTTTTCCACCAATTTCTTCTTGTGAAAAATCCACAGACTTATGTCTATCAAAACGGTTTGACCATACTTTCTTTTCAAATGGTCTTGTTTTTTCTTTGGAAACTAACTTCTTAGACGAAGATAAAATCTTACATACCTCTACGGTCTTATGAGAAAGTTTAAGCTTTCTTGCTAGATGATTTGCTCTTCGTTGAAGTTTGTTGACGTGTCTTTGCTTGTGATTGAACTTGTAATACTTTGAGAGTTCATGACCTTTTAATGAACAATATGAGCACATCACACTTGGATAGTAATCAGGATTCTAAATTGTGCAAGCAGCTAGGCACATAGTGGATCCTGAACCATTATAAACAGATTTTCCAAGAAAAGGCTCAACTTTTTCTTCCAGAATGGTTGGATTATCTTCTGAAAGAATGTCAAAATTGATATGTGTATTGCTACAATTATCAAAATCAATATTTTCACCAAGAAGTGCAACACTTGATTTCCCATCTTCATTAGAGTCATAGTTGTCAGACATTTCATCAAGAGTTGCTGCAAGACCTTTGTTCCCAGTGTATTTTCTACGTTTTGGACACTCGTTTGCAAAATGACCAAATCCCTTACACTTAAAGCACTGAGGCATATCCTCATCATCAGTTTTATCAATATCCCTGTTTTTAGGAGGAACACGATTATAAGGTTTCACTGATGCCTTTGGCTTATCTCTGGAGAACCATTTACTTCTCTTCAACATAAGATCCCTAAACTGTCTTGTGATCATCGAGACTGATTTGTCAAGCTCTTCATTTGATGAATCTGTCTCAGAGTGATCAACTTCAGAGATACACACTTTTTAACTTTTATCAAGTAATTTATCATCCTTTAGTGCTTTGAACGCAACATCCTTAGATTTGGATGAATGTTCATGATCAAAGATCTTAAGCTTGCCAACCAGCGTATTTCTGGAGAGAGTATAGGTTATTTCCCTCAACGATGGCATGCTTCTTAGCATCGTATCTAGGAGTCAGTGATCTGAGAATTTTCATCACAATGCCCTTTTTAGGAATAGTCTTACCCAATGCAAAAGATGCATTAACAATTTGAGACACTTTGTGATTAAACTCATCAAATGTTTCTTCATCTGCCATACGAAGGTTTTCCCAATCAAAATTAAGGTTTTGAAGCCTAGCTTCGTTTTCACTGGTGTTACCTTCAAATACGGTTGCTAAGATATCCCAAGCTTCTTGCGACTAAGTGCAATTAGACACATGGTGCTGAAGATTTGTGGTAATGGCATTATGATCGCATTCAAACCGTCTGAATTTTTCTTTGCAGCAAGAATTTCGGCAAGGGTGTATTCACCAATATTTTTTGGAATGTTCACATTTCCAACTGCCACTACGGGAGGATCATAGCCATTAACTACATATACCCATGATTTAAAATTAGGTGCTTGAAGAAAATCCCGCATAGCAATTTTCCACCATAAGTAATTAGAGCCATCGAAGACTGGTGGTATGTTTATTGAGATAGCACCTATGTCCATAAAGTCAGATCGCTACAAACATAGACTAGTAAGGTCTTGAGTGTGTTTGCCTACTTTTATACCAATTAAAAAAGAGGGGGTCTAACAACCTCACCCAATATTTCGATTAGCAATCTGTATGGACAACTCCGAGTTGTTTTCTAGAGAATCAACTAGACTCAATCAATAGAAAATACTCAAGGAGTTATTATCTCAATCTCTCAATTTGATTTACTCAAGCAAATATGATTCGCGAGTCTAATCAAAGAGATAACTTGGATGGTACCAAAGACCAATATCTAAGTGTCAATCAATTTAATCAGCAAACAATAAGGTCGGATATTCTAATTGATTAAACAAAGCACAACATGTATTATTTCAATTATATAATAAAATATAACGCGAAAAAGAAATAACACAGACACCAGAATTTTGTTAACGAGGAAATCGCAAATGCAAAAAAACCCAGGAACCTAGTCCAGATTAAACATACAATGTATTAAGTCTCTACAGACACTAGCCTACTCCAAATTAACTTCGGTCTTGACTGTAGTTGAACCCCAATCAATCTCACACTGATCCAAGGTACAGTTATGCACCTATGCCTCTGATCCCAGCAGGATAATGCACACTTGATTCCCATAGCTGATCTTACCCACAACTAAGAGTTGCTACGACCCAAAGTCGAAGACTTTAGCAAACAAATCTGTCTCACACAGAAAAATCTACAAGATAGATAAATATGTCTCCCACGAATAAACCTATGAGTTTTGTTTCGTCTTTTGATAAATCAAGGTGAACATGAACCAATCAATAAAACCAGACTTATATTCCCTAAGAATAGCTCAGTTTTATCAATCACCTCACAATAGTCTTAATCGACGAAACGAAAAAAGATATTGTGGAATCACAAACGATGAGACAAAGATGTTTGTGATTACTTTTATATCTTGCCTATCGGAGATAGAAATCTCAAGCCAATTATTACAATTGTACTTGTATGATAGAAATATCAAGATTATATCACACAACTACAAGAAAAGTAGTATCGATCTGGCTTCACAATCCCAATGAAGTCTTTAAGTCGTTAACCTGGTTTTAGAAGAAGAAAGCCAAAGGTTAAAGGAGAATCGACTCTAGCTTAGCAAACTAGTATCACACAGAATGTGTAGGGATTAGGTTTCCCAGTTGCTAGAGTTCTCCCTTATATAGTCTTTCAAATCAGGGTTTGCAATCAATGTTAGCTTAGTAACAAAGCATTTAATATTCACCGTTAGATGAAAACATGATTAGATACAAGGTAATATCTCTCAACCTTTAGATCGAAAACTTAGCTTGCCATATACACATGTACTTGATAATTTTGGGTTTGTGTAACCGTACCCAAACGTGTACAATAGTTGGTTCAATACTAGTCAACCAAATGGTTAGCCAAATGATAACTTTCATATCAACCATATTCTTCTTCACCATAACTAGTCCAAATGACTCAAATGAACTAGTTAGAGAGTTGTTCAATTGCTATGAGATATTATGTACTACACAATACACAATTGAAGAAAAAATAATGTGATTCACTCGAATTGATTCATGAACTATAAAGCAACGGTTTGCAATAGCATTCCTTAGATAATGTAGATAAGTTCACGGACATCGTTTTTAGACATAACCACTCAAGTTCGCGGACTCAAGTTAACCGGTTGGAGTTCACAAACTCCAGAAGAAATTCTCTGGTTCGAGAACTTCCGTTAGTTCACGGACTGAGTTCGCCGACTGAAACTGAGCTACAACTCCAGCAGAAATTCTCGGGTTCGAGAACTACGCACGTACGCGGACTGGGTTGACTTCTCAAGTTCTGGTTTTCACTTGATCAACAAAGTTCGCAAACTTCGGTTCAAATGCTAAGGACTTATACATATATGTGTTACCACAACAATATTTATATCCCCCAGTGGTTATATTGTCTAAACTCTCATTTCAATCATTGAAACATTCTCAGAGGACGTCATATAGTTATTATTCACAAACTAGTTTTCGTAAGAGCAATTTCCAAAGTGATTGAAACATAACATGACTTTCGTCACTAGGAAAAGATGAACTTGGCTAAAGCGAAAGAGTTATCAACACATATTTCGAGAAATAGATAAGTGAGATATACTCATCTCGAAATATCACATGTGTATATTCTTAGTCTATATAGTAATACGACTTTTGTCTCAAGATAAGAGATAGAGTAGTTAGAATTTTGAGTGATAGATAAGTTCAAGTCTCCACATACCTTTTAGTTGATGAAGATCCATTGGTTCCTTGAGTATTCCTTCATCTTGTATGATGATTGCCATGGAGTTCTTGAGCTCAACTACACTTTTTATCCTAGTTCCAGACCTTAGCTATAGTAGACTAGAAATCAAGACTTTATAGTTTTGATCACTAACATTGACAAACATGCTTGAGATAAAAACGCATGGGAGTTCGACCGAGCAATGCTCTAACAAAACCTGAAATGAAACATATTCAAAACGAAAATGTTAAGATTCCATTAAGGAGATCCTCGAGATCAAGAAAATCTTCAATTTCCTCAGATTATGAAGTGTATCTTCAAGAATGTGACTATGACATCGGAGTTGAGGATGATCTGGTAACGTTTTCACAAGATGTTAATGGTGACAAATCCAAACTTTGGCTCGAAGCCATGAAAGACGAGATGGATTCCATGGCTAATAATCAAGTTTGGGACCTTGTAGAATTACCCAAAGGAGTTAAACCTATTGGTTGTAAATGGATCTTTAAGACCAAAAGAGACTCTAAAGGTAATGTCGAAAGATACAAGGCTAGACTAGTAGCTAAGGTATTCACTCAAAGGGAAGGTATTGATTACCATGATACTTTCTCTCTAGTTTCAAAGAAATACTCATTACGAATAATCATAGCATTAGTAGCTCATTTTAACTTAGAGTTACACCAAATGGATGTGAAAACTGCATTCCTCAATGGAAGTCTAGATGAATAAGTGTACATGGTGTAACCTCAAGGTTTCTCTTCAAGTCAAGGTGATCATCTAGTTTGTAAATTAAGAAAATCTATATATGGGCTTAAACAAGCGTCCCGCCAATGGTATATAAAATTCCATAATGTGATTTCTTCATTTGGTTTCTTGAAAAACATTGTGGATCAATGTATATACCTCAAGGTTAGTGGGAGCAAGATAATCTTTCGTATCCTATATGTAGATGATATTTTGTTGGCTAGTAACGATCCGGGACTGTTATATGAAGTTAAACAGTTTCTTTCACAAAACTTTGAAATGAAGAATATGGGTGAAGCCTCTTATGTCATTGGCATAGAGATTCATAGAGACATGTCATAAGGGACATTAGGACTATCTCAAAAGGCCTATATAAATAAAGTTTTGGAACGGTTCCAAATGGAGAATTATGCACCTAGTATAACACTTATTCAAAGGGGAGATACGTTAAGTTTAGATCATTGTCCGAAAAATGATCTAGGATGAAAAATGATGGAAACCATTCCATATGCATCAGCGATTGGAAGCTTAATGTATGCACAGGTATGTACAATACCTGACATTACTTTCACAGTTGGAATGTTGGGAAGATTCCAAAGTAACCCAGGTTTGGAGCATTGGCGTGCTGCAAATAAAGTAATACGTTACTTACAAGGAACCAAAGATTTTGTACTTACTTATAAACGATCTGATGACCCTTTAGAATTAATTGGGTATACATATTTAGATTTTTCCGGTGATGTTGATACTAAAAAGTCAACTTCAGGATATATTTTCCTTTTAGCCGGAGGAGCAATTTCTTGGAGAAATGCCAAACAAACATTGATTGCAACATCAACTATGGAGGCAGAATTTGGAGCATGTTATGAAGCAACTTCACAAGTTAAATGGTTACATAATTTCATCACAGAGCTAAGAATTGTGGATTCTATCTCTAAGCCATTAATGTTATACTGTGATAATTCAGTTGTAGTTTTCTACTCTAACAACAAGAAATGTGGGAGTAATTGAGTAAGAATAGGCATATCGATATAAAATACCTATTTGTCAGAGAGCATGTCGAGTTAAATCACGTGTCTATAGAGCACATAAATACTGAAATGATGCTTGTTGATCCATTGACAAAAGGATTATATCCTCAGTTATATAGGGAGCATGTTAAGCATATGGATCTGATCAACCTCTGATGTGTATTAAGTTTTGTGCGTTTAGACACCTTCTGAATAAAGTAACTTGCAACATAAAATAATAATATTCATTTCTATATTCTTCATTCAATTTGTATACATAAAGTTTTGGAAAAATTAGAAATGTCTCATTGGAGACAACAGTTGGACCTGAATAAGTAATTGTTACTTACTCATAAAGCCATTATAATATGATTATTTATGAAAATGATGTTATCGTGATAGATGGAAGGGATTGCTCACTAATAGAGTTTGGACCGCCATGATTCGTACATTAATTTTATTTATATGTTCCATTTTATTGAGAACTATCACTGGTCATATAAATAATATTCCAAATTCACTTACTTATAAGATGAAGGGAAATATCGGTTATAAGAAAAGTTTGTGTCACATGTCCCAAGTGGGATAATGTTAGATTAAACAGTGATATGGCCCATGTTCCAAATCATCATAGGAAACGATTATTTATAACAGACATGTCTCAACATCTTCATTAGTGTCTCTTCCCTTGAAAGTAGGTGTCTTTTGGAATTAGTTCTCACGTCTGTTGACTCTTTATGGAAGAGTTATTTAAGGAGATCAAGAACAGGTCCCTACACTCACTAAAAACAATCTCAAAATTTTCTGTAACTATCAACCAGAGAGATATAAGGATTAGTAAGAGTGTAGACAGACCTTGTAATAATTATTCTTACTTCATTGTGTTCTACTGATCATGGAAGCGACTGTGATTCTTGCATTCTTATTTGGGATTTCTTTAATGGTCCTTTCATTCATCAAGATCAAATCAGCGATGACAAGATATATGTGATCTATCTTGTTTCCACATAAAGAATTCTAACAGTTTAGATAATGAAGACTGGATGAAGGAACTCGAGGAAGGTGTAGCTGCCAATGGTTGTTGCTGTGGCGATGAGGCAGTTGTGAATAATCCATAATAGGGAATGAGATGGCAATGAATGAGTGACGCTCGATGGCAGTCACGATGGAAGAGTTGGATGTAGGCGATTAAGCGGTGTGTTGGAGTTCGGATAAACAAGGAATCATTGCTACACGTTTGTGGAGATTGTGTAATCTTTAAAAACTAAAAATTGGTCGAGAATTCAGAGTATGGAGTCGGCAAAATAGTCACCAAGTTGTGATTTCCGTTGGATTTTAGTGATGATTGGTTGAGGATTAAAAGGAATATAGTCTTTGTGGCGGTTTAGGATTGTCCATTAGTTATCAGATTCGAATTTGGAGGGTCGATTGGCTATAAAAGGAGGCTCAAACCATCACCAGAAGATATCTTCTCACCCTCACTTTCACGGCCAGAAACTGTTTGATAAAAGTTTTCAGAGAAAACCAGAAAGAGTCCATATATGCACCAGTAGTAAAAAGGTTGTAGCAGCAAGGCAACAATGGCTAGAGATCTTCTGGAACATAGGAGAAAATAGCTAAAGCTCTTCAATAACAACAGTTTGCTTCCTATAAAATTTAATTAAGAGTAGCTAAATTATTAACTGATTATGGATGAATTCTAAGTTCTAAATATGATTTAAATTCTTATAAAAACCTATTTTAAGTTATTCACATGAATTTGTGTGTTTTTACTACAATTATTGTTTAAGATTAATTCTAAAATTGTTTGGGTGGCCAACTAAATTGTTTTATTAATTAATCTAATGCTAGTATTGAGTTAGGAGATAAGTAATCGTCAAATAAATTTAACGAAGAAAATATTAATTTTAATGAATATTTAGTAACGAAGAAGGATTCCTTGATCATAATTTGTCTTTATTGTTTAAAACTAAATTTCAATTACTTTCTTGTTTACCTTGTTTTCAAAACCTAAAAAAAAAAACCCTTTTTGTGACGCTTTCAACAACTAAAACTCTCTGCTCTTCGTGGGAACGAATCTTATTTGCTGCTATATTAATCATTAGTAAAGTAGAAGATAAGTGGATTAATTTGTGCACATACGACACTTAACAGTCTCAATAGGAGATAGAAAAAAATAGGCTTCTGAGTGATAGATGAGTTTAAGTCTCCACATACCTCTTGGTGATGAAGTTCCACAAGCTCCCCTTAGTAGCGCTTCGTCTTCAATCGATGAATGATGTGAAGTCTAATGCTCAACTACACATTCTATCCTAATACGAGACATAGCTATAAGTAGACTAGAAATCAAGACTTATAGTTTTGATAACTAGACTTGACAAACAAGCTTGAGATACCAACACTTGCGAGTTCGACCGAGCAGTGCTCTAACACATCATATGAGATCGAATATTAAGGTTAATGAAAACCGAAATAAGACATCCCATAAACCGAATACACATAGAAAAAATATAAAAATTCATTCACATGCTATGTAATCGGTAACTACCACAAGAAAAATTATAAAATAATAATTTTATTCATAAATAATGATAGTTTTATTCAAAAATATACCTTATATAACAATTGAGGTAAATGAAAACATTGATGCCTATTTTCTGTAAATAAGAATCTAATCTTATTTTCATTCCATGAGCAACTTAATCCTTCATATACTAGAGGAGGGCAAGATATTACTTTCAGTCTTGAGCTTATGAATTTCTTCAATAAGATAACCTTGTGGCTTGACTAGAATTTCTTGCAATTGAGATGTTTTCATGAAGGACTCTGCAAGAACATGTAATTCTATCTTTGATTGAACATAAAATTGTGTCAATATCTCAATACACTTTTCTTTCTTCAATATATTCTCTCTTTCCTTCTTGTTAAGCCAATCTCTCCTTTTGATCTTTATCTTAGTTTTCTTAGCATCAAGAGATAGTGCAGACTTATTCTTAAAGAGATCTTTTAGATCAAGCACCTTTGTAAGAGAAGACATCGGATCCTGACTCATAGTTCGGACAAGGAATGACCAGAGAATGAGAGATAACTTTTAATATTTTTCATACTACCGATAATATAATATTCCTATAAATACGAATATCTTAAAATATATTTTCAATTACTAGATTTTATTCCCATAATCTACACATAAGTGCCTTGATTTTTTGCTTCCTCACACACATAATTGGCACACAAGGTGAGGATGCAATCTAATACTGATTAAGTGGTATTAGTGTTAGATTTTATCTTATCATGGGTTTTAGAATGTATTCGTGATCTAGTAAAGTATGATTCAAATATCTTCTTTAGTTACCTCGAATTAACGAAGTTTCCTGAGATTGATTGGAATTGCATATGCACTTCGTAGCAATTTTTATTTTTATTTATTTTTAGACAGTTTTACACTTTGTCTTATTTTTCCCTTCACCATTAGATGATTTTTCAAGATCAGAAGACATGCCCATTTTCAAAATGGTTAAATAACTAATGGAACATGGGGGAATCAAATTAACAACCAGTGCAATATTAACTATTTCCTCTTCTTTAGAATTATATGAATCAGAGGTCTCGTCTAGAGTTACATCTAATCTCTTGCTTCCAGTGTATTTCCTAAGGTTAGGATAGTCATTAGCCATATGACCAAAACTTTTACACTTAGAGCATTGTGACTGATATTCATCATCTTCTTCTTGATCCATTTTGCTCTTGATTGGAACTCGATCATGGGGCTGTGAATATCGATGAACATCTTTTACAAATCTATTTTTCTTTTTCTTTAAGTGATCTCGAAACTTCCTTGTGATCATTGGTGAAAAAGCAGGGGTCTAACAACCACACCCAACAATCTGAGATGACTTACTCCAATATACTTTCTAGAGAATCAACTAGACAGTCAGACTCAATCTAGAGTAAAGTATATCAAAGAGATTAATATCTCTATTTCAACACAATCAAAGTTAAACAGAGACAAGTCCGTAAACTTGATTTTAGTGTGAAACTCTTGAAACAAAGTCTTTTGTTTTAATCACAACCTATTCAATATCCACCGTGTATAAACCTCTTTAAGCAATAATCACTGAAGGAATATTTCAACACAGTGTCCACTTGAAATAGGGTTAGTCCAGACTGGTCTAACAATATGACAATAAAAAAATGAATTGTTCAAGATCAATCAAGTCTTATCCAACAAACCAGGTCGGATTTAATAACTATAATTGATTAACGTACAACCTGTATTATTTCAATTATAAAGATAAACAATATAATGCGGAAAATGAAATAACACAGACACCAGAAATTTTGTTAACGAGGAAACTGCAAATGCAGAACAACCACGAGACCTAGTACAGAATAAACACACACTGATAATAAGCTGTTACACCAAATTCCTACTACCTATTCGGACTAGATGTAATAACTTCTTCAGCACAAATATAACTCCTAGCAGAATACCGATTCTCTTTAGGAATTCTTCTCCTTAATCTTCTAGCATAACCCAAGGCTCTCTTTAGAAGATACAACAACACAATTGATACGATATGATATTTTGTTTGCACAAAACACCAGTTTGATTTCCCTTTAGATAGAAATCAAGGTTTTAGAAATCTTGTAGATTAGGGTTTTAACTTACAATCAGTATGCGTACTCACAAGAAGTCCGTGAACCTGATTTTCGTAAGTGAACTTGGGTGATTCCAAAGATCAATTTACAAGTTAAGAAAACCCTAATAATTCTACAATAAGAACAACTAGAATAAATCTAGATATATCTTGTTTAAAACTTCTCAAGGATTTTACGAGATGCCTCAATAGAAGTTTTTCTTTCTAGTCTCCGATTTCGACTAACAAGTGTTGGTTAAACGATCGGAAACTGAAATCTATCAAAACCTAGGGTTTATGATCAACAACTCTTGAATGGTTTTATATCAGAAGATAAGACCTTAGAATAGTCAAGAGGTGAAAAACCTAGATTACAAGTTGTATAATCAATCACGAAGATTAATCCAACTCGGCTTTGTGATCCCCAATACAAAGACTTTTATCTCACTCTTGTTCACGAAGAACAGAAGACGTGGAAAACAACCTGCAGAGCTTACGCCAATTTTCCAAAGGGGATGAAAAGCTTGTAAACTCACGAACTCAATATTTATAATGAACAATAGCTTGGAAGATAAGCAAAGCTATTTTCCTTTTACAAGACTCTCCTAAATAAGGGAGTCTTTCCCAAGTTAAAACTCTTGCCAAAATAATTAATAAATAACTTATTTAGCAAAAATTAAATTATGTGAATAAACCACATTTTAACTTAGGCATGAATCACAAACACTTTAATATGGTAATCAAAAGTGTTTGGACCAATAGCTAACTTGCCTAGATGAGGAAACATCACCAACATGACCAAAAATGCCTTTTAGTCACGTACTGGGCCCAAGTTCGCGGACTCAAAGGCCCATGGAATGTTTCCTACTAATGAACTTAAATCACTCATAACTTGATCGTTACAACTCGGAATTCAGTGATTCTTGGCTCATTGGATTCGCAAGATCATTCACTATCCTTTCCAAGGACAAAGGTTATTGTCACAAAGGTCTTGGCCCAAATAACCTCAAGTATATATACATAAATGTACATTTACCGTCATTGGAATTGTTCCATAGAGTGAGCATATATGTTGATAGATTAGAAAGGTAGAATTGAACAAGAATACAAATGAAATCAATCACATACATTTGTTGATGAAGTACTTGTTGATGTCTTCTTGTAGTCTTTAACCTTCAATCTTCAACCTTTAAGGATAGCTTCGATTCACCTTCTTAGACCTAATCTAGTCCGAAACTATCTTTAGTATGCTAATTCAAGAATGCATTTTGGAAACTAAAATTGACAAATAACTTGACATACCAACGCTAGTGTGTTCAACCGATCAGTGCTCTAATAATTGGTAATGTTTGTTCTACATCATCATCAGAGTCTTCTGCAATCAATTCATCAGAATTATCTAACAATCTTTTTTTCTCCACGAGAGCTTTTGGAAGTTTTTCATCTTTGAAAGCGATTCCTTTAGCTTGAATAGATTGTGATCCATGATCGAAGATCTTTAACTTTCCAATAAATGTGTTTCGTGAGAGAGTTGAAAGATCATTTGCCTCTATGATTGCATGTTTCTTAGATTCGTATCTAGATGGAAATAACCTGAGAATTTTGCACAGTATATCCTTTTCAGAAATAGTCTTTCCAAGTGGGAAAGAAGCATTTAGTATCTCAGAGAGTTTAATATGAAACTCTTCAAAAGTATCATTGTCATCCATTCGAAGGTTTTCCCAATCAGATGTGAGAGTTTGAAGTCTAGCTTCCTTTTTTGATGTGTTTCCTTTGAATACAATCTGAAGATTATTCTAAGCTTCCTGTGAAGTTTGGCATGTGGATACATGATGTTGTAGATCACGGCTTGCATCATGTATAATAACATTCAAACCATCTGAATCCTTCTTTGAAAAAGCCTTTTCTTAGCCTGTATAATCCACTAAGCGTTTAAACTCAGTTTCCAAACCTTCCATTTTCGGGTGATTATAACCATCAACGACTAATATCCAAGTATTAAAGTCGCATGATTGAAGAAAAAATCTCATAGCAGATTTCCACCATAGATAGTTTGTTCCGTAAAATCTTAGCGGTACGTTAACCGAAACCGGTTCATGTGAACTCGAGTTCATTTCTTATAGGTTGGATCGCACCAAACATAGATTGTAAGATATTTTTGTGTTTGTCTACTCCGATACCAATTGAAAAGATGAGGGTACCCAAATACACCTGTTGATAGTGGATTTTTGACAAAGGCTAATTTCGTAAAATCATAACCTTGCATATTCCTGATCCAGTAATCAGACGAGTATGGATACTCATGTCTCTCATTTAAGCATGAAATCTCATGCAACGAAGATCTCTGACTGAGTGTATTACCTCTCAGATCATCCATAAGAACCTCTGACTGAGTGTATTGCCTCTCAGAGGATACATGAATATGCATTCTCTCAATTGAGACCGCGACATATTTCATTAATACTGAACAAATTTCAGTAATCACTTTTATATTGAATCGAAAAAGATTGGACGGCTCCTAGACAGCTTGACTGCTAGTATAGAGCAATAACCTCTCAGGATGTAACAATGTTTTACATGACTATATAAAAGACATATGTATAGAATCTTAATGATTGGACGGATCCTAGACAACCTTCCTTCTAGTATAAAGCGATAAAGTCTTCAGGATGTAACAATATTTTCCCTGACTATACAAAATAAATATGACGCTTCAATTAGCTCATATCGCTCAATTCTCGAATAATCATAATGTTCCTAGACAACTTTCCTGCTAGTATAGAGCCATCAATTAATCAATTAATTATTTCTAGTCACAAGATTCATCAATTGAATTCCTAGAAAGAATTCTAAGTTAATCATGATATTTCGTTACTTCAATTCATGGCTTTTACTAGTAGAATTCCATAGGTTAGTAATAAATATTCAGCGTGCGGGCATCTAGGTCAAATGAGCAATATTTTCTCAAACTAATAATATTAATTTAACTATCAATATTCAACAATTTATCATACGAGCAATATTTGATCAGATTATCAATATTCATCATGTTGATTCAGCTATCAACATTCATTCAAGAACTATACATTTGTCTCAACAGACATGCTCAATCCATGAATCATAAAGAATTCATCAATCATGCGCAACTCAACAATATCAAGACTCATCATCTGATCAAGTCAACAACTGACTAACTAAATACACTTTTGCCTTACAAACTCCACAATCACGAGACATAAATCGTGTCACATGGGGGATATTAACTAGGGTTGTGGTTTGCCAGCCTACGTGTAGCGACACAGATATTTTCCTTGGGCTTTGAGCCGTAACCCAACCCGTATGAATGTTTGTTTAAGCTAAATAGACATCCCTTAGCAGTAATTGGTGTGCATGATTAGCAAATACCTTGCAAAACTATAGAATTTGTTTTTAGCATGTGTGCCACGTTACAGACATGAGAAGCTAAGGACATTTGGGTTTTTGATACTGTGAACCAAATTTAAAAGGGGTGAATTTCTTTTCTATCTCCGACAAACTCTTCTCTCAAAATCTTGTGTCTTCCCAACCATTTCACACAGGCAAGTTTCTGATTTTGTAAAGAAGAATTTGATCTCAACCCACCCACTGTTTTCGGTTGAAGATATGTCTCGCAAAGGTAGGGGGTTTTTCTTTCCCTTAAATTTCTTGTTTTACTTGTGCAAATCAAACTGATTTTTGTTAAGCTCGTCATTTTCTGTTTTGCATGATTTACGAAATTTATTAAATGGGTGTTTAGTAAATATGTCGAGGGAGTAGGATTGGGTGTTTTTCTAACAAACTTTTGTTTAATTTCAGGCTACAGATTTTGTAGTTTGTGAATTCATTTTTCCTATAAAATGACTGAACACTTTTTTCTTTGAAATCCCACCCTTTTTCCATGATAACCCTTGCTTATTGATCTGTGTACGGTTTGATGGTTTAGATGATGTTTCCCTTTGAGAAATAAGAAATTATTTGTATCCATGCAAGTGTTGGTTTTTCTTCATAAGCCAAGATTTGCATTGAATCTTAAATTTGCCCTCTTTCTGTTTGTTAAAATGATTCAATGAATTTAGAATTTAAACTCCATCGATAGCCGATAATTTGAGACTCATTTACTGGATTTGTTTTGTATTTTTTAAATCTCCTTCCCACCCTAAAACTTTAAGATTCCAAGCCATGGATTTGTCTGGTATCACTAGCTTGATGTTTTAAAATCCATTTGTTCTATTCAACTTAAAAGAAATGAACGGCCTTATGAAAATAGACCCATAGCTTCACCGTTTAGTTTATGCTCCTTGCTTAATTTTGGTTTCTTGCTTTAATCCTTAAATTTGATTTTTGTGTCAGTAGAAATGTTTTGAAATCAAAAAGTCACTTTCAGTTTTAGCCTCCTCCTTTGTTGTTTATTTTGGACACTACGGACACCAAATCTCATTTTAAGATTTCGTTGTTCTAATACAAGTGAACTTTAACTGGTTGGGCATTTGGTTTTAAAATTTGGTGATCAACAAGCTTCACTTTTGTACTGGAATTTCCTTTTAGTTAACCAAATTGAGTACTTTTCGCATACCATTTCGGTGGTAACTCTCCGTTTCTCGGCAATTAAGACTTTCTCTAAACTTCACACATCAATGTCTTATTCCCAATCTAAAATATGTTGTTGTATTTATGAAGTCCTTTTACTCCTTGTATTGAGAACTGTTTGGTAATTTGGATTACTATCATTTCTGCTAATTTATATTCCTCTCAGTGTATATGAATTTTATCGTACTTTCTGGTAAGCGACTTTCACTCTCGTGTTGAGTTATTGTGATTCGGTAAGAACTTATCTACTGATTTTGTGAATGCTGCAAATGGTTGTATTTAAGTAAGTTTTTAGTTACGGATTTATGAGGTTCTTCGGAATGTGGTTTGTGACATTTCCTTTGCGGCAATTGGATTTTCAAACTAGTGGACTCTACTTTAGGAACGTCGGGCCTAAGTGGCACCCCACCACCTCGGTGGCAACCCGGAAGATCGTTGCGACAACGATGGCTGGTAACCAGAACTACCCTGACGGTGGCACTGGCCATGAGAATAGTAGAGTAAATTTATTTGCGGCTCTAAATATTTTTATCTGTATTTTTCTTAAGATTTACATTTCTACATTCTTATTTAGCCGCTGCTCTTGTCTATTTATTCATGTTTAGCGCTGACACTACGTTTTTGTTGTTATACCCTCTACTGGGCATTCGCTCACCCCGTTTTGTTTTGTTTTTCCCCCCACAGAGTATGGAGAGAAGTGGCAGTAGTCTGCCTGGCAGAGCTTACAGTAGGATTTTAGCGTTTCTAAAGTTAGTATTTTTGTAAGCATATGATATTGTATATCACAGGGGGTATCTGGGTAGTTTCAGTTTGCTTGATTTGATCCCATGTCATTTTTGTTGCACTTTGACGTGATATATATATGCTGGCTTCTACCGGATCTTTACATGGTTTGAACAGAAAACTTTCCAGTTTAGTGTATGAAGGGTCTCGTCTCGGGCTATACAGACTAGTTTTTGAGTTCATTTTGTTCTCTAGATGTTCTTGGCTTTTGGCTTTACTGACTACCTTTTCTACTATTGTTTCATTTTGGCATTTGTTAATCTAAGATTGGATATGTACACTGAACTTCAAAGTGTAATTAAGTAGCTACTTATATTCATTTTCCTATGAAATCATATTTTTTTGCTACGTACTTGTACTCAGTATATAGCTTGTTTGAATCCATTCAACTACTCTTGTGAATCCAAGCACTATTTTGTTCATGCTTCCTTTATAATGTTGTTTACCGTATCTCCTCTTCAAATGCTTGATACACGCTATCTAGTCTTGCTAGCATCCTTACTCCTTGCGTATTTCTACTGATCACATGTTAACATCTAGCAATTATTCCAAATTCTTGTTGAAAATTTCAAAACTAATTAGGAGTAAAATTGTTTTAGTTTCAAAACTGGTGCATCATCAAATCGGTTTGTACTGGCAGGCCCTGTTTTTGTTTATCACTATATGTTGGATTTCTTCAAACAAACATTACATATTTTTCCCACTGTGTAAACTATTTTCTTGTTGTATAAATTATTTCGTTAATTTTATTCTTTTAACTGTTTTCATTTCCATTTCCGAGTGGCGTGACCGGGGTTTGGCCTTGCTGGACTGGTTGAAACCCAGCCCGTTAAAAGGGGAAATTCACCGGTCCGTTATACTACGGCTCGTATGTTCACCCACGATGAGAATGTGATTAAGTCGTGCAAGAGGTTAGAGGAGTTATCAAAGTAGTGGGTGGAAAATAAACCAAGTCTTCGCACGATGAGTAATTGGTCTTAACATGATTTCCCATTTTCCCACTCTTTCACTCCAGCAACCGTCACACTTACTGGGATCAATGCATCTACTATTCTTGTAATATAAATAAGTCTCTGAATCCATGATTGAAACAACAACAAGAATGCTCATCTGAACAAATAATTCAAAACACAAGAATTCTCATCGTTTGAGCAACCACTCTCAATAGAGAAAACATTCAATCAATTAGAACTTATTTTATTTCAAACTTAATAGTTCACGACAGAGTTCACAACTCATCCACAATCCTTGATCAACATTGATATGACACACTTCTTAACTTCCCTCCTACAGATCAACCCATCTACTCTTATAACTGAATTGACTCTAGAACGACCATTGTCTTTATTTAGGCCGAAGTCCTACAGATTGATCTCTCGAACTCAAAGCACTCCCGTGCATTGCATCTGTTTGCAAAAGGTTAAATAAATTTGCTCGGTCGAGGAGTCTCCTCCGCACAGTCGTCTCTTCACTTTCCTATAAAACCAGCAAATCATTTTCTCCCATCAACAACACCACAATATTTTTGTTTTAACCTATAAGTCATCTACCGAAAGTGATCGTCTACGGATAGAGTCGAGACAATATAAAAATTCGGTTCACACTTCGTGTGATTGTCTATGGATACAAGATTGAGACAATATGACAACAAGATAATATGTGTGATTGATTATGGATACAAGATCAAGACAATACGACAACGAAGTATATTACTTGATAATAGGTTCAGACTTAACCAAACTCTATCGGATCATTATCAAGTAATGCGGAGTTAACATAAACTTCAATTTACTTAAATTATAATAAAACAATTATAATGCGGAAAAGTAAAGTAAATGGCACAACAAGATTTTGTTAACGAGGAAACTGCAAATGCAGAAAAATGCCTGGACCTAGTCCAAAATTGAATACTCTAAGAATTAAGCCGCTATACAAAATCTAAACCAACTTCATATAGTTGAGACCAAGGAGACTACCCCTAGCCACTTAGTTTCCTCGGTATCCATGCGCTTTCGACTTCAAGAGTCACACACTGGTACAATTCATTTGTATCATATTCCAAACAGTAAAGGAACAATAAATCTACTTGGTAACAACTTCTCAGATTCTTTTCAAGATAAAGATATCTTAAGTCATACGCAAAGGCTCTTCCGTTTAATCTAATAAACTCTTTTGCCTGGTTATATCAATCTAACTTTAACTATCGAAATTGTAGTTCTAGAATATCGCTACAACACTTCCCAGCGAGCATCACCGCAAGATCATCAACTACACTTTGTGAGTGTCACAAAAGCAGTCAAAAGAGCGACGCAATAAATGATGAGTGAAGAAAACTTGAGAAAAGTATGTTTATCCCGCGATGGTTACAAAACTGGCGAGAGTGAATATTGTAACTATCGCGGTACAATCGCATAATCAGCCCGAAATAAGAGGAAAACTTAGCTGTCATCCACTATGTAACTACCCTATAAATATAGACCCAATGTGTCCAGAAAGGGATGATGTATTTTTGAGAGTTAAGAAAATCTTGAGGAGAGAGAAACTTCAAGAGAATAGTTGTAATCTTGAATTTTTTCATTTTTGTAAACATTTCTGAAACCAAAATAATAAAGTGTCATTTTTCATCTTCAATTATGAGTGGATTATAACAAAATCTTAACAAGGGTGTAGTGTGGGAAATCCTGCAACTACATTTTGGCGTCCGAAACAGGGACTGAGTTAGCGAAATCATAGAAAAAGGTGAAGAGGAAGATAAGAATTGTTCAAGATTAAGAAAATCATAAAACAGATCAGTGAGATATTTGAAGGAAGGATGATTAGAATCAGAGAGGATTGTAGAAAATTGGAGTGTGATATGATAACAAGAACAATGATTGATAGATTTCATGAAAATATTAAGGGGAAGATACACAAACGGGATTTTGAAGGAAGAAAAATTATGACGATGGAAAAAATATCACCATTGAAAGATTGGGAAAAGTAGGAAATCACATTTACAGCAGCAGAAATACCAGAGGAAAATCTAAGTCATACATCTCCATTGGTAATCACAGTATCCACTATACCAATGAGAAAGGAGGAATCAATAAAATCTGAAGAAGAATGGGCTATGAATAGAACTTTGGTGGATGTAGGAAGTTCTGTAGATATAATATTTTATCATACTTTCAAGAAAATGGGATATAAGGATGAAGAAATGTCTTATTCAACATATCATGTTCATGGCTTTGGAAAGTCTTTAACAAAACCTAAAGGCGAGATAATGGTATGAATTCCACTAGGGGAAATTGAAACACAAGTAACATTATGTGTAGTAGACGTGGAATCACCGTATAACATGATATTAGGAAGGCCATGGATACACGCAATCAAGGATGTAGCATCGACGTTGCATCAATGCATCAAATTTCCTATACCCAGTGGAATTGGAGAAATTAGAGGAGACACAGATTTTGCGAAATTGTGTTACCAAATTGAAGTAAGAAATTGTGAAGAACGTTCAAAGCTGCGAAAGGCTCGCAGAAAATCGGCGAGAGAAACAAAGAAGGAAGAAGAATTTAAAGTTTACATGATAAGAGCAAAAGAAGGAAAAGGAATACCCAGTGAAATCTCGCTAGAAGGAGATGAACTCACGAGAATTATGAAAACACCGACGCCAATGGGAGAACCTGAAGCCAGTTATATTGCAGCAGAACCAACAAAGGAAGTAAATATTGGGAGTAAAGAAGAGCCTAAAATGCTGAAAATTGGGAATAGAATGGAGGCAGAAGAGGAAGAAAAAACTATAAATCTCTTGCGAGAGTATAAAGATATCTTCGCATGGAGCATGGATGAGATGCCAGGGATAGATCCGTCAATAGCATGTCATAAATTAGAAATCAACAAAAACGTAAGACCATTTAAGCAAAGAATAAGGAAAATCGCAACAACATATCATTCTCAAATAGAAGAAGAATTACAGAAGATGCTCGACGCAGGAATTATAAGGCAAGCAAAATATCCAGAGTGGATTGCAAATATGGTAGTGGTCCCAAAGAAGAACAAGGGTATAAGAATTTGTATAGATTTCACTGATTTAAACAAGGCTTGTCCTAAAGATAGTTTTCCATTACCAGATATCCCACGATGGTTGAATCAAGAAGAAATGCTATAATATCATCGTTGGATGGATATAAAGGATATAATAAAATCCCTCTCGCTGAAGAAGATCAAGAACATACCGCATTTTTTGCTCCAAGAGGATTATATTGTTATACAAAGATGCCATTTGGCTTACAAAATGCTGGTGCAACGTATCAAAGAATGGTGGAGAAGGTGTTCGCAAAGTGGATCCATAAAACATTAGAAGTGTATGTAGATGATATGCTGATCAAAAGCAAAGAAGCTGAGGATCATGTGCAAGATCTGAAAGAGATTTTCGATCAAATGCGGTAATTTAATATTAAAGTGAATCCTGATAAGTGTACTTTTGGAGTAACTTCAGGGAAATTTTTGGGGTATATTGTATCAAAAGAAGGAATACAAGTTGATCCAGAAAAAGTACAAGCAATTCGCGATATGCCAACACCTGCGACGGTAAAAGATGTACAAAAATTGAATGGACTCTTAGCCTCGCTAGGAAGATTCATTTCGCGATCTTCAGACAAATGCAAACATTTTTTCGATATACTCAAGAAGGGAACAAAATTCAAATGGACAGATGAATGTGAAAAGGATTTTCAAGGAATAAAAGAACATTTGATAAACATAACTATATTACAGAAAGCTGAACCAGGAGAAGAAATATTGATTTATCTCGCAACAACCACATACGCGCTAAGTGATGTATTGCTGCGAGTAGATTCCGGGGTAGAAAAACCAATTTATTACATCAGGAAAATGTTCAATTCTACAGAAAGAAATTATTCAAAGATTGAGAAATTAATTCTAGCATTGGTGCATGCAACTTTTAAGCTTCGCATCTACTTTCAAGCACATAAGGTCAAAGTGTTAACAAAAGTGCCAATTGAGTCAGTAATGAAAAATTCAAAAAGATCAGGCAGAGTTGAGAGATGGAATGCACAAGTAGGACACTTTGATATTCAATATGAAGTTTTATCCTCTCCAAAGTCACAAGTTATCGCAGACTTCTTAGCTGAATTTCCCTTAGAAGATGATGAAGCTGTGGAAGAGATGATGGATGTAGAAGAGGAACATGGAGATCCAAAAGAACTATTAATAGAACCCGATAGATGGGAGATATTGGTGGATGGATCATCAAATGGGGAAGGAAATGGTATTGGAATTGTTTTTATTTCACTAGAAGGAGAAAAATAAGCTTTTTCATTAGATTGGAATTTACTTCCACTAATAATGAAACATAATATGAGGCCATGATTCATGCTTTAAAATTTGTGGTAGAAATGAAGTTGGAAAATGATAGAATCACCAGCGATTCGCAGTTGGTTATTCGCCAGATAAAAGGAGAATACACAACAAATGAACCATCTTTAAGAAAGTATAAAAGGTTAGTCGAAGAATTATCTGCGAGACCAAAAATAAAATGGAGACACATATCAAGGAAAGATAATAGGCTCGCAGATGCTTTTGCTTTCATATCCAGTATGATGACCAATCCAGCTGCGAGGTGCATAAAAATTCAAACACTTTTATTACCAGCGATAAACAAGGAAGAAGAAGAGGAAGATGTGATGATGGTAGAAATTGGCGAAGAAGAATTAAAGAACAACATTATAGATTGGCGAGCAGATCTTCATGCATACTTGGAAAAAGGATAAATCCCAAGAAATCGACTGGAGGCACATAAATTGAAAAGTAGGGCAACTAATTATGAATTAAGAGATGAAGTATTATATCGCAGATCTTTTAGTGGTCCATCGCTAAGATGTTTGACGAGGGAAGAAGAACAAAAAATATTGAAGATGTTACATAGTGGTGACGCTGGTAATCATAGTGGAGGAAGATCTTTGGCATATAGAACAAAAATGCAAGGCTATTACTGTCCATATATGCATGAAGATGCAAAACAACTCTCAAGGCGTTGCGAAGATTTCCAGCGATATGGAAATAAGATACATGCACCAGGAGCACCATTATCATCTTCAACAAGTGTATGGCCTTTTGGGAAATGGGGGTTAGATATTGTGGGAGCATTTTTACCTGGTTCTGGACAAAGAAGATATCTGATTGTCGCAACAGATTATTTCACAAAATGGGGAGAAGGAAAGGCAGTACAACATATTCGCGATAAAGATATTTTTACATTCATATTTGAGAATATAATTTGCAGATTTGGGATTCCGGCACAGTTGGTATCTGAAAATGGAAAGCAATTTGAAGGGCACAATATAGAATTGTTACTCAATGCATTTAAGATAAAGTGTGGAAAATCTACTCCTCTATATCCACAAGCAAACGGTCAAGCTGAAGCAACTAATAAGACAATCGCAGATATCTTAAAAAAGAAACTAGAGGGATACCACAGAGCATGGTGTGAACAGGTGCATAATACAATATGGGCCTACAATACAACTAGATGAGAAGCTACTGGAATGTCACCTTTTTGTTTGACATATGGAGTTGAAGCTGTGTTACCAACAGAAGTAGCTATTCCTACAACAAAAACAGAGGCTTGGGAAAGAAATCTAAGTGCTGGAATGATTTTAAATAAATTGGATGAATTATAAGAAAAAAGAGAAAAAACTTTGCAACATATGGAAATTACCAGCGAAGATTAGCTCGTGAGTAGAACAAACGTGTTAAGAAACGTGAATTTCAACCTGGCGATTTAGTGCTGCGAGAATCACCAAGTTATCAGCGAGAGAATGGTGGAAAGTTGGCGAGAAAATGGGATGGACCATACATCATTAAAGAGATAGTTGGAGCCGGGGCATACAAACTAATGGACCCTTAAGGAAGAGATGTTGGTCAAAGACTTGACAGACCATGGAATAGACTATATCTGAAAAAGTATTATCAATAACAACTTCTTCAAGATAAGAGATACAGGTACGTTGTAAAAAAAAAAATTACGATTGCGAGGTTCTCCGAAAAGCAAATCAAGAACTGAGAGCATAATCGCAAGATTGGCGGATAGAATTTCGTAGAGATTAATAGAATGGGACGAACCTATATGGCGTGCACCCTAGTTCGCGAATAAAATTTCGCAAGAGGCAAATGTAGGACCTAATAGTGCGTCATATAAGGGGGTATCTCTTGACATGACTCAGTGATAAGGTTATACCGCTGTTGGAACCTGAGTTATGCATATGTTGGGGTTAAAGAAAACCTATCCAGGAGAGGGATCTTGGATTTCCAATTATATAAGGTTATACCCTGGTTGGACGACTAAGAACCTCTTCTAAGGAGTGCAGAGTATGACCAATGCGCCGAGGTACACGGTTGAGTCAAGGGTGCCCGGGGCGTACGAAACTACCCTGGCCATCCTTAGCAAGTCTTGGCTATGATGCACTCGGCCCGAAGAAAACCCCACTTAGGGTGCAGTCTTGTAACTATAATCCATATAGGCATAAAGGACAAGAGGCTGCGAAAAACAACTGGTTGTTGGCAAATATGGATGGGAGGAGCTAGTCTTGTATGGCCGATGTGCCCTCCTTAATGGGGCAACCAGGGGGAAGATAAGGGCGGCACCCTCCATTAGGGAGCTGATAAGTGTCTAAAGACGACAATGTCATGGGGCTTTATGATCTCAAAAACATTTAGGCCTGTCATATTGTCGCGTGACGAAAGTTATACAAAGTAAAATAGCCAAAATAGAAAAGTTAAGATGAGATCAATGGGTTTTTACATTTAACAAGTGTAAAGACGTCCTGCGATTTCATCACAAGACGGCAATGTCATAAGGTTTAATTCTTGCAAGAGAATTTATACTTATCATATTGTCGCAGAGATGTTGAAAAAATTGATAAGACAAGATCAATGGGTCGATACATGCAAATGTAAAGACATCCTGCGATTTTGTCGCAGAAAGAAAAGGTGGCAAAATAAGACCTTTAACTAGGAAGGCAAAATAAGACCAACAGAATAATCTTAAAAAAATTAATTAACTATTCTATTTTAAGATGCAAGAAAGATTTTTTCATCGCAGGAGAATATAAAAGAAATCTGATTCGCAACAATCGTACATTTTCGGAACATCACAGCTGTACTAATTACATCGCAGAAATATTCATACTTTCACATAGTTCACAGAAAGGGGACACATGAAATAATTCACCATTTCAAGCAAGATAATGAAGGGCAAGTAGGGGAATGGAGAAGTAAGATTTCATTATCTTCCTTGAGGATATTCAAAGTAAACAAAATCAAAAGTTGAATCCTCAAAATTTCAAAAATTAAAGAAGAAGAAGAAAAAGAAAGCAAAAAAGATATTCAAGATTTGACGATTGTCTCTTCATATTTACTATTCTTGCTCGCCAGATTCGTTGTTCTTGCCAGAATTGTCAGCTTCATCAGTATTCTTCTCACCACTTGTAGATACTTCTTTAGGAGGAATTCTCTCCTCTTCATCATCTTCTTGAGTAGTATTTTCTTCTTCAGTAAATTCTAACTCCTTATCCATGGGAAGAGGAATTTCATCATCATCAACTTTCAAAGGAGGAACAGACACATGATGGAGAGAATAGGAGAGTAGAATATCGTTCACGAGAACTTCAGCACTGAGGTGAACCTTGCGAAGGAAACCTCTGTCACGGTTCCTAATCTCTATATTTTTGAAGTACCCGAGATAATCAAGTCTTCTTTCTGCTTTGTCACGAGCTTCAAGATAATTGGAAAGAAGAGTCTTGTTTTCTTTGCGAACTTTATCCAATTTGTTGGTAAGCTAAGCGATGGTAGAATGAATACTTCTTTCAGATTCTGCTAGTGACAAAAGTGATAAAAGATCATTTAGTCAAAGATTTTGCAAGAAATATAACACAAAGGTCAACAAGAGAGGCAGTCAATTGACTACCTTCTTTCTGCGAGGTTAAGTTTTGAATTAATGTAAAGAAACAGTTTTCCCATTGATTCATAGCGTCATCAAATTTATCGCCAACCACACCCTTCAGACGAGACTTCATGTTTTCTTCTCTGGTGCGTAGATACAAGTTTTCCTTTGCTAGTAAAGAATGAGATTCCTTCAATTGAGAGCACTGGTCTTGTAGTTCGCTGGCCTTCAAACTAAGAGTTAACCTACCCTTGATAAGTTTATCCTTCTCAGCAGCAAATGATTAAGTTACCTCCTTGAGCTCATTTTTAAGGGAACGAAGAGATTGCTCTTGATTATCGCATATCCTTTGTAGATTACTCAATTGCTGTGAAGAAATCGCCATCAATCTTGAAAATATATGTTTCTCTTGGGATAAAGTTATATTTTCATCTGATAAAGATTCTACCGCCAAGTTAGACTTGGTTAACGAATATGAGAGACGAGAAATCTCGTTACTTAATAAATTTTGACTTCGCGATAATTGGTTATTCTCATTAGTAAGATTATCTATTTGATCGATCGAATATGTGTAGAGATTATCTAATCTATTATACTGGTCCATCCAAGAATCTCTTTCAACACGAGATTCGTCAGAAATAGATTCAAATTTAAGTTTTTCCATGAAACGAGTCCGATTTGAAACTAATATATGAATCAAGAATTTAAGAAAGAGACTTGAGTACAGAAGATATAAAATCAAAACAGAAAAACAAAAGAGCAGAGGCAGGAAAATTGTACCTTTCAACTCGTCATTTATTCTGCGAAGGTTCTCGCAGTCAAGAGAAGAGTTGCGAAGCATATGGTTCAGAGTATCACATTCAGAAGTTTTGACTTGAAGGCTTTTTCTCAGAGTTTCAACTTCAGCTTCTAGAGATGATCGTGAAGAAGTATTATCAGAGCCAAAATATTTATGTAAGGTCTCACAAGCTTCATATTGGAGAGAATCGGTAGAATATTTTCTAGCATCGTCTAAAATATTAGATAAAATTTTAAAGCAACATCGACTCCAGCTAAGATTCCATTTGATGGAGGAAGATATGCAGAGGGTGAAGTGGTAACAAGGGCAAGTTGATGATTAGAGTCATTTGCGATGGTTGTATTATCATAAGGAGGAGTGTTGGGAAAAACTACAGTTGAAGGCAATAAAGGACTAGAAGGAATTTCAGTCACATCGATTTCAGGAGTTTGATTTGTCAATGAATCGAAAAAAGAAGAGGTTTTGGAAGCAATGTTCTCGCAGACAGAAGAAAGAGGACCCAGTTGCGAGGGTGTGGGAGTAACTCTTGCAGATGTTAATGTGGGGATGGAGAAGTCAACCTCAAGAGCTTTGAAATGACGAGATCTTTTGGGAGGATTCGCGATGTTCTCGACATTTTGCGAATAATAACTTAGATAAGAAACAGAGGCAACAATATTGTTATATAATAAATAGGATGTGTTTCTTACCACCTTATCATTCACAGAACTTCTCTTCTTCTTCTCAATTGGTCTTTTACGAGCATTAGGGTTTTGACCTGAAGATTGGGTGTTAGGGATAGTTCCACTGAAGAGAAAACATAATACGGGAGTTAATAAAGGATCAAATAGAGAAGATCGAAGAATATAAGTAAAAATTGAATCAAGTAAATATTGTAATTAAAAAACATACCTTGATGATTCCATTAGAACAGTAGAAGGAGAATATGAAGAAGAAGAAAAGTTGCAGACGGAAGACAAAATAAACAGATGAAGAAGATAGAGAAGTAGAAGAAGAAAATTAGTTTTGAAGTTTAACTCTGCCTTTTATAGGCAAAAGAGAATAACCTGTTGAGTAAAGACGTGTCCGTAAAAATATGAATTTACAACACGTATAGGCGGTTAAAGCTAAATAAACGGAGCAATGTCGAGAACAAAATAAGGGAAGAAGAGAGGCTGCGAGCACTTTGAAGAATTGAAGATTCTCATATCCTCTCCACTTTGTGAAGAAGACATGAGAAGAGGCAAGATGTAGGACCAGAATATCGCTACAACACTTCCCAGCGAGCATCACCGCAAGATCATCAACTACACTTTGCGAGTGTCACAAAAGCAGTCAAAAGAGCGACGCAATAAATGATGAGTGAAGAAAACTTGAGAAAAGTATGTTTATCCCGCGATGGTTACAAAACTGGCGAGAGTGAACATTGTAACTATCGTGGTACAATCGCAGAATCAGCCCGAAATAAGAGGAAAACTTAGCTGTCATCCACTATGTAACTACCCTATAAATATAGACCCAATGTGTACAGAAAGGGATGATGTATTTTTGAGAGTTAAGAAAATCTTGAGGAGAGAGAAACTTCAAGAGAATAGTTGTAATCTTGAATTCTTTCATTTCTGTAAACATTTCTGAAACCAAAATAATAAAGTGTCGTTTTTCATCTTCAATTATGAGTGGATTATAACAAAATCTTAACAATGGTGTAGTGTGGGAAATCCTGCAACTACAGAAATAGTCAAGTCTAGATTCGCAATCAATCAATATAGATCTCAAAGAGAAACTATAAAGAGATGACGATCTCACGTAACTAATCAATCAAATAAATATGATTCTAGTTGGATCCCAGCCGATCAAGGTTTGTGCACACAATTCACAAGATACGAAAACTAATAAGAAGTCTTCTTCGCCTTCAAATCTTCTTTAATCTTCAATAACCTGCACAACACCACTTGAATCTCTTGTGATCAATCACACATAGAACGGAGTCTGTTAATAATGGATTATCACAAGATATCTTTAGATCTATCAACATTTCTAAAGATCTCATCGATAATTCGATCTAGTTTGAGTGAATCTTATACCAGAAGAAAAGATTCTCACAAATAAACAAACTAGGTGCAATCAAAGTTTCAACAACCGTTATTCAAGCAAATCAATAGAAATCTAATAACATTGCAATTATCTAGTTTCCCACCAACGGTACTCGTAGAGCTTCTTTATCCCACATGAGTCTTTAAACGAGCGGTCGTAAGAGATTTCACCTAATTAGAATACTTTCCTATCCGAATAGATGGCTCCACCAGAAACAACAAAAAATGAAGTTTGCCTGGCTCTTAGGATAGTTTGCTAGAAATGAAAACTTAGGTATTTATTGACTAAGGATGTTTGGACACCAAGAAATTTCCAAAACCGAAAATATTCTCAAGATTTGCAATGAATGACAAAATTTGGTTTTCCTAATTCCAATAAATGCTTATCCAATATTTCTGAAATCACTCAATAGAAAATCTCCAATTAGTAAATGAACACTACTAGTTTTTACTCTCTAGAGATATGCATTTAATTGCTGATAATTAAAGAATATAAAACCAAAAACCTTAATTAAAAGATTCTCAATTTATTTTGGCACATGATCACCTTTGAACAATAAAGGATACGAGTTACTGTACGTGTTCAAAGTATGTTGACATCTTTTCACTGTAAATATTTATTTCATATTTACATGGATTTACATTCTTGGAAACGGTTATACCACACTTCCAAACAATTTTAGAATTGGTTGACCTATATTCCAAGACTACTATGTGATTGATCAAATACCAAATCACATATATGGGTTTAATCGATTGTACCAATCACTAGGATTGGTTATACCTTAATATGAAAAGACTTGTGATCGGTCACACCAATCACTAGGATCGGTTACACCAGTTACAAGGATCGGTTCCATCCACACATGGTATTGCTTGTGATCGATCACACCAGTTACAGGACCGGTTACACAATACTCGTGATTGGTCACAAAAATTACTAGCGTTAGAGCATTGCTCGGCCAAACTCGCAAGCGTTGCTATCCCAAGCTTGTTGTCAAGTTTAGTTGCCAAAACTATAAGTCTTGATTTCTAGTCTACTTATAGCTAAGTCTCGGATTATGATAGAAAGTATAGTTAAACATTAGACTTCACGACGTTCATCGAATGAAGACGAAGAACTACTAAGGGGAGCTTGTGGAACTTTATCAACAAAAGGTATGTGGAGACTTGAACTCATCTATCACTCAAAATTCTATATACTCTATCTCCTATTTGGGATAAAAGTTGTATATCTATATAGAGCTGAGTTTAACTCGCTTACATATTTCTCGAAATATGTGTTAGTAAGATTTCGCTTTAACCAAGTTCATGTTATATTCTTGACAAAAGTCAAAAAGATGATCATGTGAAAATCTCCTTGTAACATCTTACATGATTTGTGTGAGACAGTCATTTGATGTAGACTCGGAATGTTTCGTATTGATCATTCGATCACTTGAAAATTTCTTTGAAGCTAATAGTTTGTGTGAGACAGCTATTGTTGTCTTCCGAGAATGCTTCAATGATTGAAATGGGAGTTTAGAACACTTAACCATGATTGGATTATAAGCACAGTATATGTACTTGCATATGTGTTGATCCAAGATCGGAGCTTAGTATGCATACCCGTATGCATACTGGTTGGTCAGGTAAAGTCCGGTAGCTAGAGTATGCGTACATGTACTCGTACTGGCGAAGTCAGTTGAAGTCCGGGTACTAGAGTATATGTACCTATCTGGGTACTTGTTTCAACTGAATTTTGGAAGTGTATGACAGTATGTATACCCGTTTGCATACTGGCGAACACAATCCAAGTCCGGCTACTTAGGTATGCGTACCCGTTTGCATACTTGAGTGGGTTATGTTCTAAAATCGGTTTGTTCATGAACTAATACATTTATGTAATGAGGAATGAAGTCTTTTGCAAACAGTGGATATAATGTTCATGAATTGATTTGAGTGAATCAAAATCGATTTTGCTTCAATTGTGTCTTGTATACTTCTATGAGAATATAAACAATTGAACAACTCTAGAACTAGTTTCCTTTGAGTCATTTTAACTAGTTATGGTTAAGATTAGTATGGTTGATATGAAAGTGTTCATATGGCTAACTTTGGTTAACTATTTTTGAGTCAAAAAGGTGTCAACGTTTAGGTACGGTTACCCATATATAAATGAAGTCACTTTTCGTTTGTCTGTAACAAGATAAGTTCGATCTAACGGTTGAAAGATATTAGCTTGAGTCTAATCAGGATTCATGTAACGGTGAATATTGAATGCTTGGTTACCAAGGTAACTTAGATTGAAAACTCTAATTTGAAGACTATATAAAGGAGAACTCTAGCAACTGGGAAACCTAATCCTCACACCTCTTGTGTGATACTAGTTACGACTAGAGACGATTCTCCTTTAACTTTAGTTTTTTCACGAAACCTTGTATGTTAACGACTTGAATACTTCATTGGGATTGTGAAGGCAGACCAAACTATTTTCTCTGTAGTTACGTGTTCTGATCTTGCTGTTTTCTATCGTATTGAGTATTATATTCTCTAAGATTTGCTTGAGATTTATTCTCCGATAGGCAAGATAAAAAGTAGTCACAAACATCTTCATCTCATTGTTTGTGATTCCATAATATCTTGTTTCGCTACCATACGATTAAGATTATTGTGAGGTGATTGATATTTGTAGGCTGTTCTTTGGGAATATAAGTCTGGTATATCAATTGGTTCATGTTCACCTTAATTTATCAAAAGACGGAACAAAAACTCATATTTTTATTTGTGGGAGACAGATTTATCTATTCAATAGACTTTTCTGTGTGAGACAGATTGGTTTATCAAGTCATAGACTTTGGGTCGTAGCAACTCTTAGTTGTGGGTGAGATTATCTAAGGGAGTCAAGTGCGTAGAGTCCTACAGGGTTCAGAGGCGTAAGGAACGCGACTGTACCTTGATCAGTGTGAGATTGGTTAGGGCTCAACTACATTCCAGTCTGAAGTTAACTTGGAGTAAGCTAGTGTCTGTAGTGGCTTAATATAGTGTGGTGTTCAAATCTGGAATATGACCTGGGGTTTTTCTGCATTTGCGGTTTCCTCGTTAACAAAATTTATGGTATCTGTGTTATTTCTTTTCCGCATTATATTTGTTTATGTAACTGAAATATCACAGATTGTGCGTAGTTCAATTAGATAATCCAACCTTTGGTTGTTGGTATAAATTGATTGGCACTTGAACATTGGTCTTTGGTACCGTTCAAGTTGTTTCTCATAATAATCAGGCTCGCGGATTTCTATCTGTTAATTTGCTGATTACATTGAGAAACATAGATACAACTCTTGGATATATTTCCATTGATTGAGACTGACTGTCTAGTTGATCCTCTTGGAATTATATTGGAGTTTGTCCATATAGATTACTAAGCGAAATATTGGGTTTGGTTGTTTGACCCCCGCTTTTTCAATTGGTATCAGAGCAGGCAAAAACGTTGAAGACCTCATAAGTCTGTGTTTGTAGCGACCTGACTCTATGGACAGAGGTGTTATCTCTATAAACGTATCGCCAGTCTTTGATGGCTCGAATTACTTATGGTGGAATATTTATATGTGTGCCTTTCTTCAAGAGCGTGATTTTCAATCATGGGTTTATGTTGTTAATGGTTATGATCCTGAAAATACGAAGATACCCAAATACACCACAATCTTTATGTTATCCACCTATAAATCCTCTTACCGAAAGTGAGTGTCCATGGACAAAGACAATACAACAAATCGGTATTCACACTTTGTGTGATCGTATATGGATACAAGATCGAGACAATACAACAATCAAAGTGTGATTACTTGATAATAGGTTCGGACTTAACCAAACTATATAGGATCACTATCAAGTAATACGAAGTTAACGTTTGTGTATTTTACTTTTAATTATAACAAACAATCATAATTGCGGAAATAGAAAAGTAAAAGACACATCAAGATTTTGTTAACGAGGAAAACACAAATGCAGATGTTGATGGTGGATTTTCATTTAAGGCTAAATTATAAAAGCCAAAAAATTATGCGATGACATCTTGTAAAAGATAAAGCCATTAATAAGTGATGAATACTTCTTCACTTTACTAATTCACCTAGAATGGAGCATGTGGCAACAATACCAGTTTGTGAATTAAAAACAACATTATTAATTAATGCATAACCAATCTTGTATTTCTTGTACTCATTATCAGTGCGGCATGACGACTGAGTGTTGTTCTCAGCAGAGCAGCATGAACCTTCAAGCATTATAATGAAAGCATGTACGAAATACCCATACAGGCTGCAACTCTTGGTGTGCTATACTAGCCCGATTGAGCATCTGGACTGACTATTTCAGTCCCAGAAACGATCACGACCATCCAACTTCACCAGCATGAATTGGATAGCTCAGATCGAATCCAATACCCCCAAGCAGGTATTAGAATATTCACTTCCGATCGAATCCAATACCGCATGTCCGGCCTCCTCAAAAGGGGTGGCATAGCTTGCCAAACCGTCCAAACCAAGCAGAATGGACAAGAAACCCTAAATTAGGGTTTGCGGCACATTACATGTGTCGCAAAACAGTCTCAACCATCCATCTTCACAGGTATAGATGGAGGGTGTAGATGTAGATTCAAGGGGCCCAGATCATGTCAACACAATCACCGTGGGCCCTCCTACATACATGACTGATCAGTCAGGACCAACCATGGTTGGTCATCCCAATTCGTGCGCCCGAATGGAGCATGACGCACGGCCGTGAAACCCAAAATTAGGGTTTTGAACATCACGAGCGTCCATTTTCTCCAGCACGAATGAAGGGTCCGAGATTAGATTAAGCAGGTCCGGTCATGCCAACATGACCACTGTAGACCCATCTATCCCTTCAACTGATCGGACAAGGCATACCTTACCTGGTTATCCCAAATCGCATGCCCAAACTAGCGTGGTCACACTTCCCGAATTGCAAACTAATCTCGACCACTCAACTTCGCCGGACAATTTGAGTGGCATAGATCACGTTTTCATGGGACATTCAGGTATAGGCGTGAACACTATCCTACCACCTACATGCTAGGAAAATCATCCAAGACCGACCAACATTGGTCGTCTTGGAACGCGTGCCTGAAGTTGGCACGATGTGCGGCTTTTGCGGCACCAGTTTTCTGTCACAAATTGATCTCGACCACTCAACTTCTCCAGACGAATTTAGTGGCCCAGATGACACTTTTGTGAGACAATGGGGTATGGGCGCCTACACCTTCATGCCATCTACACGGATGTATGATCAGCCAGCCAAAAATCGTATCCCAAGATTGGATTCGATCAGGCTGAAGAGTGGTGCTTGCGCACCTCCTCCAAAACCCTAATTTCACCAAGTGTCGCGGATGAGTGTCTCAAAGATCATCTCGTCCGTCCAACTTCACCGGCTTGGTTATACAGCCCCAGTCAGGAGTTAATTGGTCAGTGCGGCGTTATGGTGATCACCATTCATCACTCTACCACACCAAGTGGTCGATCAAGGGAGGACTTGCTTGCGCAACCTCCAAACCATCACATGAATTAGGCTGGACATGAGGCTATTTTGAGATGCTCAAACAACGATGCTTCATACATGCTGAGTATATTCGATGCAGTACCTGCATAGAATACACACGATACTTCACAAGTATCGACTTCCTGAATAAAGCAATTATTCAATTTAGCATTACATGCTACTTTCTGTGGGTCCCACGATCCACACACTCAAGACATCAATCATGTAACAAACTGGGGGATACATACTGGGGTATTGGTCTGGCGGTTTACAGCGTGCAGTGCACAATGCGCCACCATAAGAACGTGTCAGGAAGTCATGGACGGTTAGTGATGATGGAGAAGTGGGCAAGACTGGTCATGTGACACTAACACATTACTCCACTACTCCATCACTACACTTTCTCCACTTCCCATGAGATACGAGGGTTAGTCTAAAAGACTTGTATAAATAGGTTCTCCATCCTATATTTCAAACAGGGACGAGATAACATAGGCAAGTGTTGATATAATTGTATTCAAACACCGGAACTGATATCTTACATCCTGCAAGCCAGTTCAGCTTTCTGATACAAGTCACACGTAGCCAACACCTTCACATTCTCAACACCTTCTTCGCTTCCATCCCTAAGATCAACCCCATCTCATTCACTTTGTGACCGAAACAAGTCTCGAACGGCCATTTCTTGGTTTGGGTCGGATTTGCACAGATTGATTTCTCGAATCTACAAGCACTCACCGCGCAGTGCATTTGTTTAGGGTTTAGATTCATTCCTCATCCACATACCCCAAATTACCAAAACCGGCAGGAGTAGTTTTCACCCATAAATAATTGGCGACCACAGTGGGAGGTTGATCTCTCGGTTGCAAAAAATTAAATTCTCAATTTTTCGGTTTTCATTTCACGATGTATCCTCACCCGGAAACCACAGGTGGTTCAGATATCATGGGAAGTGTAGATAGAATGCTGGAGGATGTCTTGGCAAATCAAGCCGGTATCGCTAAAAGACAGAGCGAAAAATTCCGCCTCTTGAATGATATAACAGCACAATTACAAGAAGGGTCGACAGACGTTTACTCAGACAGTGCGAGAAACGCTGGATCCTTAGCCAGGGGTCACACCTTTACTAGTGGAGAAGCAAAAAGAACGCGTAATCGCAGGAGATTTAGAAAAGATGAATAACATGGTCCAGCCGATAATGAAAACTCGAGACAACTCCACAGAGAAAAGGACTTGTCCCGAATACCACAATGTCTTCCAGATAAAGAAAATGAGCATGCAGCTTACGGAGCCTTGCTATAATATTTATATCTCAAGACTCTTGTTGAAGCCCGGAAGGCTGTCCAATCTGCATCGACCTTTCGACCAAGTGAAGAAATGATTGGGGAAGGAGAGATCAATCAAGAAATACGTGAATACATAGGATGGGAGCATTCAATTCGATCACTCAATAGTGATATTACGACACCTTCCACACCCCTTTACCCAGGCAAGTGACCCGCAGATATGATGACACTCGCAAATCTTCCAACTTCATCTCTTAAAAGTTCTCCACATTAAAGCAATGTAGAGACATCACAACGCACACTAACGCAGGAAAAGCTAGACTAAAAGTACCTTCACTTTCCCTTCCCAATGAAAATGATTTTGGAGTTCCTGGAGGCGTGGGTGCAAATCGGGGAGGTGGAGCTACCTCCGGTATGGCATCTACCCACTGATCAAGAAGTAATGGATCCAAGGTATTGTCATTTCCACCGGTTCTTTCACCACCCCACCAGTGAATGCAACGCTTTGAAGCGCATTGTTCAAGGGAAGCTTGTTTTAGAGGGATAGCTTTCCTTCTCTAAGAAATTAATGCAGACGACTTCCTTGGAAGGGCTACTTCGGTTTGATACAAGTGGGGTCTCAAAAGCAAGTAAGTTATATTCAACAATCTTACGAGGAAGATAGTTTTAGAATTCACTGGGGACTCAACATCCCACGCGTGGAAAAAAGAGGCTCAATAATCAAACACTATGTTTGTTTCCTTTCATGCTTCCTTTTTACACGAGATTTGCAATTTCATATGATATGTGCAATAATTCATGATCAAGATGCAAATTCCATTTAAAATAATCCCTTTCAGATAAGTCGATTCACAAAACTATCTGAAAATAAACCAATTCAATTACTTGTTAATTCAAAACCGGAAGTCAAATTGTGAAAGGAAATCCTCACTACCACTCAAAAAGAAGAGCATCTAAAAGAAAAGACAAATAAGTTGCGTGAACCCTTCAAGTAAAGTCCTTCAGTAGCAACTTATATTTATGTGCAAGTGCGGCTTCCATTTTCTAAAGAACGGCCTGTTCCAGCTTCAACTCATTAGACAACCTTCCAATCTTCTCTTCCTGGAGAGTAACACAGTCTGCAAAAGGGACTTCATCTTGTAGTTTCTGGAGCTCCTGAATCTCGGAGAACCCTTTGAAGAACCAAGGAGCATTGAAGTCATACTGCATAAACACATATCGATGGCACTTCCAGTCTTCAATCATCTCCTCAGAAACTGTTCGACCAGTCGTGACGCTCATCAACACATGAAAATAAAGCTTATTAGACGTGATTTACCAAGGCAAGGCGAATTTTGAGCTTCATAGTGGTAGCAATGTGGCCGTGATTCTCCCATATCACCTTGTACAACCTTTCGAACTGAGACAGCACACTGAATCCTCCAACCAACATATGACCTGGATAAGGAGTAGTAAAAAGAGGATCGAACAAAGCCCCAGGCTGCATTACCAATACTTCACCAATTATAGGTGCCTTGTCAGTTGCAGGAGGCCTTTCGTAGGAAGTCACCACAGCATGATTGACCGAAACCTGTTCAGAACGTGCTTCAAGGGGAGTCGTCTCAACAATAACATATGTTTCCTCTCATACATTTCTCATGATGTTTACTTTGCTATGGGTACTGATTTCCATCACCATCTCATCAACAATATCATTTACGGAGGCGCCTTGTCCATCCGAGCTTGCGTCATCTATGTCATTGTCCGATGAAGGAGCGATTTCGATTTCACCAGACTTCTCAGCATGAGGATCAGTATCTCCAGGATTCTCAACACGAAGGCCAATGTCACCGGAATTTTTGTTCTGAATGCGCGTCAACCTTGTGAAAACATTCTCTTTCGGAATTCCCTGAATTCAAGCAAGGATCACTCTTAGAAGAAATCACTCTGGAGAAATGAAGGATTCGACGGAAATAGATTTAAATACCTGCATATTGGAGGAATTGAGGATCACCGAATTGCTTGCCTGCCTCTTGGATATCCCTCATGCTTGGGGACTGCAGTCATCAGCTCTGGTCCGTTTGCATGGGAGTGGTTTCAACCGTAAATACTTCTTCAAGATGTGAGAGGATGGCTCACCACGGGAATTTGTCACAACGTCCTCTGAGAACTTCTGAAAAGCCAACAGATGCTTCCTCCAAAACTCCTTATACTGATCGGTTACCACTGGATTTATCCCAATAGGCCAAAAAGAAAGACTCATCCGTTCTAAGAATACGTCAGCATTAAGAATATCCGGGAGAAGTTCTTTCGGAGCCTCTGATGGACGGATAAATGGAACACCCTGATCGAATCCCATTTGACGAGCAGCCCTATCAATATTGTACGGAGTCACAGTAAATGCTTCGTTGAATAGATATGGGACATATCCCAGGATGCAGCTGTACAGATAAACAAGTTCTCCAAATCTCATAGTCTTAGCATCGGTACGCAATGCAGCATCAAGACCATCAGAAGCAATAGCAAAGGTCTTCGGTTGAACAATGGAAGAATAAATCGGCCCCCATGGACGGAAATCTATGGAAGACACATTATCAAAGATGTCCACGAGTTTCGTACCAGTTCTGGGGCGCCTCCTATGCCAACAGAGTATTCTCGAGCCACCATACAAATTGCTGAGAGAATTTGCAAGAGCAGGAGCATAGCTTTTGAAATTTTCCCATAAGAATGCCTGAAGAAAAGCGAAGTGAACGTGCGACTCCACCTTCTTGTACCCGTTGGAAACATGCATGTCCATTGCTAAGGTGTCCATATGAGAATACAACGATCCAAGGAACAAATCACATATGGGAAGAACTTCACCTTTTGCTAACTTTATAGAAATCCTAACGAGGTAACTTCTTATAGTATTCTTTCCAGAACCGTCGTCAAATATGTCTCTGGATATCCATAAAGACAGGAACACAATCACGCTGAGCTCGTTTTCCAACTCTTGATCCGGTTCTGGGTCTGCAGGAGACCACTTCAGCACCCACCAGGTGTACAAGCATCACGTATCTTTTTATCCTCCTTGTCCAGACTGTCGAATCCTGCCACCTTCTGAAGTATAGCGTCATAATTACGTTGTTCCGTATCAGAAATCTCGTAACAAAGGCTTCCAGTGACAGGCATGTTCATTAATGCAGCCATGCTCTCCAGAGTAATAGTTATCTCTCCCTATCTAGATATAGATGTATGAGTAGAAGGGCGCCACCGAGAAATGAAGGTAATCAAACCCGCAACGTCTTTCTTAATTTCAAGAGCAGCAGATGCCATGACCGCAGTAAGGATTTGCGCTTTGGTCAAATTAGCTTTAACATCCTTATTATTCAACATGTGTCTCATCCATCCTTCATAAGAACCCAGTGGAGTATGGCAAATCTTGAAGTCGATAGGAGAAGGCGGATATTCGTTAATCCGGAGATAAAATCTCATCACAAGTGCTGAATAAGAAGATGGATCAGCTTCCATATTTTCTGAACCGGAGAGCAGGACTATCTTATGAGAAGGATGTTTCCTAATGTTTGGAAAAGGCGAGGTAAGCAACTCATCATCGATGTTCGATATATCTTTGAAGCTGTCAACACTTCCTGACTCGGCGCCAGCATTATCTCCGGAAGACATCTCAACATGAATTCTTTTCTTCATTCCACAAAGAAATAAAAGACAGGAGTTAGAACTTGTATAAAAAAAATGCATCAGATGTGTAGTCGCACACGACAAGACACAATTCACGTTGGAATGCACAAAGTCGGGATTGAATCCAAACTCCGGTATTGATCAATTTCAAGTCCGGTATTGCTCAAGCTTCAAGTCCGGTATGGGTTTTCAAGTCTGGTACCGCTCAAGTTTCAAGTCCGGTATTGGTTTCAAGTCCGCTCAAGTTTCAAGTCTGGTATTGCTTAAGTTTCAAGTCCAGTGTTGGTTCAGGAAACAAGGCTAGTATAAGGTCGACTTTCGGTAAAGCATATGTAGATGGGACCCACGTTCAAATCAAACGCACATGGTAGGGACGCATTCATGTGCACGTATTATAACACAGTTTTCTTATATTCATGGGAATTGTGTTTATGAAATTCAAGCCAAATTTCTTTTCAAGCCACAACCTAAGAAGCTAGTTTTGCATGCAACAATGGAAGAAGAAGCAAAAGCGACATACTCACGGACTCACGGAACTAAACCATCTTAGCAAATATGGGAAGTTTTACTATAAATCTTGATGGGAAAGCTAAGCATTGTGAAACCTGGTATTTTTGAACCCGGGCTTAAAGACCATTTCAACTCATAAGAGTTGACATTGTGATTTCTATATATGAAGGTGTACAAATCCTAGTTCTTTTATTATTTTTTTGTGATGGTTTTTGGGGTGCATATAGATCAAATTAGTGGGTGGCTAGAAGGAATGGTTATCACATGGAATGATGGGGTCACTACCTAGTAGAGCACATGATTTTTATGGCTAGTAATACGTATGGGAAAAAGAATAAGTCTTTCTCTCTTTTGCATCTACTATTAGGGTTAGTAATATTATATATTGTTTTGTCACTTTCCTAAAACCCTAGAAAAGAAAAAGAACCATCTCTTTCTTTATCTTTTCATCTCTGCTACTTTACAAAAAAAGAAAAAGAAAAAAACTGATTTTTTTTGCTTTACCCAGGATACTGATTGGCTTGGAGTGATAAGGATTTCACAATTTTTCTTGGATTGCGTAAGAGGTAGGGGTTTCTCATAATATTATAACTAAACTATTTCCATGTTTTTACAATCAGTTATGCATGATGTTTCTTAATTCAGTCTGTCGTTAAATGTGTACTCACATATCAGAGGGATCCGTTGATTTTCTTGTGGTTTACAAATAAGTTCTCCGTTTAATGAACCCTGTCAGTGTTTTGTATAGTTTAGATCTTTCAAATATTAATTTATTTTATCCAATGAATGAAGAAAACATTTAAGAAGTGAAGGGATTTCGTTTTGTACGTCTGTTTCTGCCTAGTTTTCTACCCTAAATGTCAGATTTAAAAAGGTTAAAAAGTACCCTAGTTCTTTGTTTTTGTTTTCCTAGTTTTCTACCCTAAATGTCAGATTTAAAAAGGTTAAAAATTACCCTAGTTCTTTGTTTTTGTTTGATTAATCAAAAAAAAAAAAAAAAAACCAAACCCATGTGACGTACTCACTTACAAAAGGTTCAACTACTTTTGGAATTTTTAGATATAACCCCACCCGCTCCTTTGGTATATACTACTTCCTCTTGATTGATTACTGGTGGTCTTTGTTTTAAAATTAAAGCCAAACTCACTCCTCATGATCTCATTCAAAACCAAGTAGGAGACGTTTAGATTTTAAAAAACAAATGTTGACCTTACAAAGTTTATGTAAGTAAAAGAAAATATTTTGATTTCTTGGATTTTTACTGTACATTTCAACTATTCTTGTACTTTTGTCATTATCTACCAGGAGTGAAGCCTGGTCACCCCACTTCATTGATGATGGGATTTAAAATACTCTATCACGGGTCAAAGTTTCTTTCTGTAGTGATTGTAAAAGAAACTAAATGATTTTATGTATTTTCTTATTAAAGTCCGGTGATTTGACAAGGTCTGTTTCGATAGGTGATGTTTGTCTAGTTAATTACTAGGTGCATGGCGTCCTGCGCATACGACTGAATTCCGATTTCTTTTTTGATAATTAGATAGAGAACAGATGAATAAATACGGTTTTAGTTTTGGAGTTCTTTTGTATATCGTACTATATATATATATATATATATTATATAAATGCATTGACTTGATTTTTGTCGGATTATGGGCGTGTTTGAGTTTTGCACGAAATTAAGTGTACTGGTAAGAAAATAGATTTTGGATATACAATTTCTTCTGTTGTTGAAATATCAGGCCTTTATGGAATCCCACCACTGGTATGACCATTCCAATCTTCCGTAAGCCTTTGACATGTCTAATTTAATAGCAACACTTCCAATTTTCCTTCTATTCTTTTTAATAGAGTCTATCATCTCATGAGCTATCATGACATTATCAGCAATCTGCCTTTTTGGAATGAAAGCACTTTGATTTGGGGATATCAGTTTATCCATCAACGGCTTCATTCGATTATCTAGATATTTAGAAATCACTTTGTAGACAAAGTTGCATAACCCAATGGGCCTAAATTGATCAGCTGAGTCAGCCATAGGGGTTTTTTGGAATTAGTGCTATGTTGGTGTGGTTGAACTGAGTTAAAAGATTCTCAGTTTCAATTTTTTTTTTTGCCATTTGAATTACACTATCACCCACAATATCCCAATAGGTCTGGAAGAAAACCCCAGTAAAGCCATCTGGCCCTGGTGCTTTTTTTGCACCCATTTGGAAAGATGCAAATCTAATTTCTTCATCAGTAAGAGGAGTTTCCAGGATGGTATTGTCTAACTCAGATAGTTTTGGTTTAATAGTATATACGATGATATCCTTCTCAACATGAGCAGATGTTTTGTAAAGTTCTTGGAAGTATGAAATGAATTCATCTCCAATGGCTTCCCTTGTAGTCAGTCAAGTTCCATTTCTATATTTTAGCCAAGAAATGTTGTTTCTTTTCCTTCGGAACATTGTGCATTTGTGAAAATACATCATGTTCTTGTCGCCTTCATTTAACCATAGCTCACAGGATTTATCTTTCCACAAGATTTCTTCCAAGGAATACAAGTAAGTTAATTTATCAGTTAATTCATTAATCTTCCTTGTATCCCCTGGTTTATTTGTTTGTACACTCTGGATTTCAGATTTGGTATGCTATAGAGAAACACTTATATTTCCAAACGAAACTTTGTTTCATAGTTTCAGTTTAAACTTTGCATGATTTAGTTTTTGCTTAAGTTGGAAAGCTTTTGAGCCTCTAACTTTTAACCAAGCTTTTTCAATGACAGTTTTGCAGGATTGGTCTTTAGCCCACATAGACATGAAGTGATAAGGTTTGTGCAGATTCTCAACCCCAGGGTTTAAAGATACTAGAATGGGTGCGTGGTCCGAGCTAATACGGGGGAAATGAATAGTATGAGAATGTGGAAAGTTATCTTCCCATACATCATTGACCAGAGCTCGATCGATACGCTCCATTACTAGATTTTCCCCTTTCTGTTTATTAGTCCATGTAAAATCTGGACCTGAGAATGGTAGATCTCTCAAGTCCCATTTATTCATGAGGGTTTCCATTATTTTTGTATCATGTTCAGTGACTGGTCTTTTACCCCATTTGTCTTTGGAATGTAAAATACAATTTAGATCTCCTACTAATATAGTCGGAACAGAGTGATTGAATGGTTGATCCATAAAAATATCCCAACTAATTATCCTCAAATTTCTATTTGGCTCTCCATAAATAAAGAACATGTTACATACCGTATTAGATTTGATTGAATTGGTGGAACAAACAAACCCTTGTTGGCTGGACTGATTAACGACGAGATCAAAACCGTCCTTCCAGGCGAGAGCGACGCCACCTTTCTTTCCTATCGACGGTAGTACATAGCAGTTGTGATAACCTAAGGATCTCAACTTTGTAGTTGTAGTTTTTACACTACTCATGGTTTCACATAAAAAGATTATATCCGGCGATTTCATTTTAATTAAATCCCGAAGCTCACGGATTGCTTCTGGTTTACCAAACCCATGATAATTCCAACTTAAAATACTCATGGAGCGCAAAAGTAGGAGAAACACTTCCTTCAGAGCAAATGAGCCAGAGATGTGTGTTGTTGTCCAAAACTCGTCAAAGAAAGAAAACTGACAATTGTTACTAAATTCGAAAATTTTGGAACTTTTTGTTTTCTGAGTCTTTTCTCTTGAACTAAAGTGTCTAAATGTCTTCGTCAACCAAAGTAAACAAACGGTATTTTTCGGGTCTATAGAAACAGATGGTGGTTTTTGAACTTAAAAGTCTAAGTGTTTTCGTTAACTAAAGTAAATAAAAGGTGTCTTAAGTGTCTTAGCGGTATTTAGAAACAGAGGGTGGCTTTCAAACGAATAAAGTAGCAGAGAAGATTAGAAATTGAAATGGGGTTACAATAAATGGACAAGAAGCATGGTAAAATGGATTCTGCAGCTGTTAATACATAAAGGATTAATAATTCCGATGAAGTTTTATATCTCCGACGGTGTTTTTCGGCGGAATAGGACCGTTGGATATGACAGTATGGTTGGTTTCTTTCCATTGGTGGTGGTTATTTCAAATATCGTAGGTGTTCTGGTAGTTCAACGAGGATGAGGGAAGAGAAGAAAGAAAGAAAGAAAGAAAGGAGAGAGGAGAGAGAGACTCTTTTTTTTTTTGGCTTTGGTTTTGTTTTTTTATAAGCCCTATAGTATGGGTGGCATATCCACTTCAAAAGATAGTATGTGTGGCATATCCACTTCAATCTACATTGACGACGAAATTTCCTTTTTCCTTTTTGTCGAAACAAGATGGATTGGATTATATTATAGTAGATTGTCTTAGTTTTTTTTTTTTTTTTACAGAACTCTCCATTACTTTTGTTGTCGTTGACTCTTATCGTTGATGTTTAATTTACATACCTAGTTTGGGGCCCAAGGCATTTCTTTGGGGCTTGTTACTAAATGACAAAAAAAGGTTATTAGATATTAATTTTACACAACCCCTTATCCAAGTATTATTTTTGTACCTATTTTACCCCTAATTAATTAGTCTTAATTAATCATTTTAGGTAATAATTAACCGTTTTAGACGTGAGATCAACTAATGTAAATCAAATTTCAAATCATCAAACAAGTGAAATTTTTGATTATTTTTTTCCCGTACATAAACCTGAATTGGTTTACGTTCATGTACTCGTAAACCGATTATGGGTTGGTGTTTTGAAATTCACGAAGGATATCCGGAATCAGTTCACATATGCATAACTAAAACCCGATTTCAGCAATCGGGGTTTTCCTAATGACATATAAACCGATTGTTTCATATATAATTGGTTTATGTGAACATCCACATAATCCGAATCTAAAAGAAAAACATACAAAAAACTGGTATCTCTTCCATACCATAATCGGTTTATGTGGGCATTAAATCTTACCGATTCTAGTTAAATTTTCTTCTACTAGAAAACACATTCAGGACAATCAATTGGCGTGTTCATGAACGTTGACCGATTGTCATAGAAATCGGTAACATGAAACATCGACCGATTATGTTAAGAATAAATATGGATGATGAAATTTCTTTTAAACCGATCGATGTTGCTAGAATCGATTGACGAATTTGAGTTTGAATTTTAATTTGTGAAAGAAATGATTTGAATAGGTTTTGGTTTTGAAATGGTTTTAAATTTAAAAGGATATAAATTAGGATTGAATTTTAAAAGTGAGGGTACCTTAGTACTTTTACCTAGTTTTGTCACGTGGTGATAGGCCCCAAATAATTTGTATAACTCCAAAACTAGCCAGGTTAATTTACTATTCCCTCCGTCCCTAATATATAGGCAGAGAAGGTGAAATCTCTTCAATTAAGATTTTTTTTTTGTTTTCATAAATTTTCATATCTTTTCCTGTTTTTACCATTTATCCTATTCTCATTACAATTTTCCATCAAGAGTACAAAATAAAGCTTGGCTAAGTTAGGTTAGATAAAGAGCGGCCAAGATTTGTCTAGTAGGGATAAATCTACAGCCGTGGTTTTTTCAACTAACCATTATAAATACTTTATTAATTAGTGTCCTATTAATTGCTCATGATGAATGATTAATTAATGTTTCATGATAAATGTTCATTTGATGAATCTAATAAATACATATTTTTATTAATAAATATAAGTTTATTAAAAACTATATATATTGATCGGTAAAAATTTTGGTGCTGGCGATTTTCGAACTTAGGTAACTGGTGTCATCACCCAATGACTTTACCACTGTACTGCAGTGACCCCAGTTAAAAATTATATTAATAATTTTTAATGGTGGTTGTGAAAGAAGCATTGGGTGTGGAAACAGTGGCGGGTATTTGTGAGTGGTGGAGGTGGTAACATTACTGGTGGTGGAAAAAATAGTGGGCGTGACTGGTTTTTACGTACGGCGTGGATGTTAGTGAATAGTAGTGGACAATAATAATTTTGTGTCTTTACAAAATGAGCAACATTTTATTGTGATAGATGTAGTTGGCTGTTTTTAGCACAAGTGGTAAGGACAATATGATCATGACTGCTGGATCATATGTTCTGAAAACCGACCCGGCCGATCATCCCAGTAAACCGGTGACCTAGTCACTTTTCTGGGCTGGTCTATTACTAACCCAGTAAAATCACATAAGACCGTCTTTTTTTAAGGAGAACCGGGTGACCCGGCCGGATTAACCCGTGATCCATCCAACCCAGTAAGGGTTGACCCGATGTCCGGCTACAGTACACCACGTCCCTTAGAATATTTTTTTCCTTAAAAAAATTACGTAATATGAAGTGAAGGGATTTGATCCCAAAACCTCATACATGTTTAGGTAGTCCCCATACCAATGATCTGAATGAAGAACGAAACCGCTCTGCAACTTTGAAGAGTCTCATACTCATCAATATTTTAATGATCTAAGCATTGTTCAATCATCATTTCTTTGAATCTTTTTACTGATTTCTTAAAAATTCATTAATTCCCAATCATTTAATGTAATCATCTTTCAACTTTCATGTCATTTTATTAATCTTTCCCACGTTTTCTTCATATTCACCAAGTGTTTGTTATGTAAAACCAAAAACAAAGGCAAGTTTCTTCACTAAACTGATTTCCATGTAAGGAAATCAGTGTTATATTCATCTTTCGGTCCCAGATTTTTCCCATGATCTCCGTATTCCGGATTGTCTTCACAAAACTTCCGAAAGTTTAGTTCCCGCTACCTACACTCCTAGTTCCCATCATCTCCACCATTATTGTCAGTTTTTAGGTAGTTTTCTTTTAAAAAAATTCAGTAACTGCTAGTAACTATTCAATAACTTCCCTTCAATCGGTTTCAAACCTTATTTTATAGTCGATCCAAGACATTCTCTTCTTCATGTCTCCTTTCAACAATGACTCCTTCAAATCAACAATCCCATGATGACCTTATACAACGCTTCTCTAATCTCCTATCCCAGAAAAAAGCATCATCTACAATCAACCTCAGTAACCATTTCCCAGGATCGAAACTTAACCATCAAAACTGCTTGGTTCTGAAAGTAATTACTGCAAAAACTCCACAAATCAACACTATAAGGGATATTCTCCACAAAACTTGGAAAACAAATCATGCTTATTATATCTCTATCTTCACAGATGAGACTTTTCTGGTGAAATTTGAATCGCATGCCGACTCTGTGATGATTATGGAAGGAATCCCTTGGATAATTAAAGAGGATCTTTATGCTCTTGAGAGATGTACTCCTGGAAAACTACCAAGTGATTACAAATTTGAAACTGTGGAATTTGGCCTTCAAATACATGGACTCCTTGTTGAGAACTTATCAGCAATGTTCGTTTTTGAATATGTCTCTCAAATAGGAAGAACCCGTCCTATTCCAGTATATGAAGCAACAACATGGGGTAAGTTTGCCAGAACGAAAACTCATATCAACATTAATCTTCCTCTTCCTCAAGCTCTTGATTTTCCACTGGAAAATAATCCAGATTATGTTGTAACTATAAAATATGATTGGCTCCCTAAGTTTTGCCTATTCTGTGGGTTAATTGGTCACCTGATGAGAGTTTGTCCACAAATGAATGATCACAAGGATTTTGTCTTCAACAACTTCCAAGAACATATGCATGATGAGGCGCTGGAACTTCTCCAACCAAACTACTTTACATCCATTAATGCCGCTGCTAGAAATCAACTTTCTGAAGTACCTGTATTCAGAGATATTTTTGTTGTGTAAGATTACCAAAGAAACTCTTCATCAGATAATACTCCACATGTTTCAAGTAGAACCCGCAATGCTTCAACTTCTGATGTCCGTCCAAACACTCAACCAAATATTCGCCAGGATCAACCGAGCTTTCATAGGACTTCCAATCCCATACAACCAAGACTGAGATCACAGGTTGTTATCCCCAATAGGGTTTTTGTTGAAAGAAGTTCCATGGATGTTTTCAATATTGAAAGTGGTCCTTCGGCATCAACATTTGTCCAGCATTCGGCGAATCGCAGTAGTGTAATTATGAATAGAGGGAAACAAGTTATTGTTGAGGATTTTAATGCTAATATTAATTCTCCAAGGTATACTGCTCCAGTGAGTGTTCCACATACTATTCAAGTTACAACTGAGAACTCTGACTGCCTTAATCCAATAATGGCTTACACAAGGTTGAACGGAGTGGACATAAACAACAATGTGCTTGCAAATTCTCCTGCAATTTCTTCTAATCAAGACTGGAAATATTTGTAGCGTACTCAAGGTCAAAAGGATACTTTAATGATTGGTCAACCAAAGGAATCTAAAACTCCTAAACGAAGACAAGGTGAAGTTTATATAAGAAGAAACTCTCCTCATCCAAAATCTCAGAGAAAACTGAAACATGGTTCTAACTCCAAAAATGGTGCAGCGGCAAATACTCAACAGCCGCATGATAAATGTTAATCTTGTCTTGGAATTGTTGGGGTTTGGGGAATCCCCCAACAATTAGAGATTTAAAATTATTCCTTAGAGGTACAAATCCTTCTATATTATTTCTTTCTGAAACTAAAATGTCAGAACATATGTCTTTACAAAGAGTTAGGCAATTTGGTTTTCATAATTATTGTATTGTCTCTTCTGTTGGAAGAAGCGGTGGTCTCTGGTTATTATGGAAAGAGGATATTAATATTGAAGTTATATCACAATCTTTGAATATGATTCATGTTTTGATTCATCAAGAAGATGGTAGCACTAATTGGCACTTGTTCTGTATGTATAGCCCTCCTGTTTTGTCACAAAGAGCATCCTTTTGGAGTAGTATGTCTACTTATGCACATAATTATGATGGTTGTAAATGCTTCGTTGGAGATTTTAATGCTATCTTTTCGGGATAATAAAAATTTGGTGGAGTCCGTGTTCTTAATTCTAATATTTCTTACTTCACAGATTTTATTCATCATAATCATCTAATAGATTTGGGATTTAAAGGACCAGCATACACATGGACTAACGGTCGAGATTTTGATAATCTAATTCGCCAACGTTTGGATAGAGTGTTAGCAAATCCAGAATGGTGCATAGCATTTCATAACTCAACAGTCTTTCACTTACCTAGAATTCCGAGTGATCATGCACCAATTCTCTTAAATACTTGCGGGAATATATCCAGAGCTCCTCCTTCTTATAAATTTGAAGCGCTGTGGTTATCTCATCCAGAATTTTTACAGAAAGTTGGTGAATGTTGGTCTCAATATGTGGATGAAGATATTCAATCCAAGTTGATGAAATTGGGTTCTTTCTTGACAGAATAGAGTAGAAGAAGAATAGGTTGTATTAAACATAAAATTGCAATTTTCAAAGCAAAACTTCTCAAAGTTCAATCCTGGCGTCCATCTCCTGCTAATATTCAGAGGGAAAAATTGATAACAGCCCAATTGAATGAGTATCTTATTATGGAGGCAACATACTGGGACCAGAGAATGAAGCAGCAATGGGCTAAATATGGTGATAGAAATACTAGACACTTTCACTTGTCTGTTCAACAAAGAAGAAAGAAAAATACTATCAGTCATCTATTATCTGATAATTGATGAGTGCCAAATATTGCATATTCATACACCTTTTCATTGGAACTTAACTCATCTTTCGCGCTTCAAAGTCATATATTATCCTAAATTCGGCATTTTTACCATTTTCAAGAATAAATATTTGTATTAATTAATTTTGTGTTTTTAAGTACTAAATAAAGCTTGGAAGAATTGAGAAGACAAAAGAGAAGAAAGTTGGAAGCGTTGCAACCCGCTCGCGCATCAGTGGCAACTTGTTTACAAATTCATGGGATTAAACAACCCATGATCCAAAACCCATGATCCAAAACCCAAGACCCAAATCCATTTCCACCTCACCCCCATTGGATTCTTTCCAAAACATCCACCTCATCCCATTGGATTCTTTCCAAAACATCCACCTCACCCCCATTGGATTCTTTCCAAAACATCCACCTCATCCCCATTCTCTCACTCAATCACTCCCAATTTGTTTCCCACAACCAAATATATTCCATCAATTAAGAAAACATGTTTTGTTGAGTGGATGAGTGCCAAAATTCGGATCCAAGTGCTTGAGGGAATTTTGTGTATAAATAGAGAGGGTTGTTGTGTTGAAAAACCATCCAAGAATAGCTTGTTCATGTTAGTTTATCAAATTTAAGTTTTGTTGTAATGTTCTTCATGTTCTAGTTTCATTTACTAGGGTTTAGATGAATCCCTAATCTCATTGGTATGTATTCATATCTTGTATCTTGTTCTTGAAAGTTTAGAATTGTTTAAAGATATAATTTAATCCAAGTTTGTCAACATCTTGCTCTCACAATGTATGCCATGTATCCATTGTAGTTAGAATATCTCTATGTTGATTATGCTACAACTCATGCTTAACCAAATATTGATCTTTAGATTAGTTGTGCTTAATTAGACAATTAATGCTTTGGAGAAATACTTTAGTTGTGATTAAATTATCCATTGGAGAAATACCTTAGTTATACGGTAGACTTGAATCTACTATAAGGACAAGAATAATATTACAAGTTGAATGCATATCATAGGTTATTGGTGGATTTGAATACCCTAGTATCCATATTATCATTGTTTACATATCTTGTTATTTGCATCTTTTACTTTTATTATTTCAGTCACTTGAAAATCATATCGTCGTATCGACAAAATCAAACCCCTTTTGGTTACTCTCTGAATCAGGATTTAGAATCAACTTCTACACTCTCCAAGTCTCTGTGGTTCGACCTGTGCTTGCCCTGTGTTGCTTGTCGACACTGTGCACTTGCAGTATACACAATAGTAGGTATCTTTCCGAGCCTACCAATAATCAAACTTGGGTAACAGATCAAAGTGAGATCTCTAGATAAATCATTCATTACTTTAAATCCCTTTTTCAAGAACCTGCTCAGGATAATCATCCTCAATTCTCGATCCAAGGTCAGGCTGTTTCTAATCTGGACAATGAAGAACTATGTAGAGATCCATCGATGGAAGAGATTTGGGCAGTGGTGGTTAAAATGGAATCTTTTACTTCTCCAGGACCAGATGGTTATCCACCGGTATTCTACAAAAAATGTTGGTCTATGATTTGTTCTGATGTTTTTAGATCAATAAAAAAGATATTTGATTATGCTGAGTTCCCTGATTTACTTAACCACACCAATATCTCATTAATACCAAAAATTAAAAACCCTTCTATTGCATCAGATTTTCGACCCATAGATTTTTGTAACGTCTTATATAAGATAGTTACTAAAATTCTTTCTAATAGAATTAAACCCTATTTAGAAGAATTTATATGTTGGTCACATAATGCTTTTGTTCCTGGTCGCCAGATTTTAGATAATATCATTATTGCTAAAGAACTGATTCATTCAATGAATTCTTCTAAGGCTATTAATGGCTATTTTGCTCTAAAGGTGGATATGGAAAAGGCATATGATAGGATTAATTGGAAATTCTTAGGTGATATGTTAAGTGTTATGGGAATTGCAGGAAAAGCTCATGATCTTATTATGACTTGTGTTTCTAGTGCTTCTTTCTCAATTAACATTAACGGTGCTCCTCAAGGTTTCTTTTAGAATGAAAGGGGAATTCATCAAGGCTGTCCACTTTCTCCATCTTTATTCATTATATGTTCTCAAGGATTGTTTCTTTTGATGATGAAGTATGAGCAGCAGGGTTTATATCAAGGGTATCGAATCAATAGTTTGGCTCCAGCTATCTCACATCTGATGTTTGCAGACGATTTATTCTTCTTCGGAGAAAACTCAAGAATCAATGTGAGGAATTTAATGAAGATATTGGAAGAATATGAAGATATGTCAGGGCAGAGAATTAACTATGCTAAATCTTCTGTCCATTTCAGCAAAGGAGTTTCTCCTTTTCGAAAACAAACAATAATTCAGGATTTGGGAGTTGAGGAGATGTCTGTTAAAGAAAAATACTTAGGAATTTTCCCTCTGAAATCAGATTATAGAATCTCAACTTTCTCTTTTCTTACAGATAAATTTTTAGGAAAACTTTCGGGTTAGAGATTTCACTTTGTCAATACGGCAGGAAGATCTATTTTATTGAATTCTACCTTGTCTTCAATTCCTGTATTTTTTATGGGTTATTGTTTACTTCCAAAAGGAGTTACTAAAGATCTGGAGAAGATAATAAGATCATTCTGGTGGAATCATAGTCCGGATGATAAAAAACTTCACTTTATAAATTGGGAGAAATTTGTTAAGCAAAGATTATGGCGGTCTGGGAATTAAGAATTTGGAGATGATGAACATGGCTTTAATATGTAAACTTACATGGCGTTTTTTAATTGAAAAAGATGCTATGTGGGTTCAATTACTCAGTGCAAAATACATACAGGATAACTCATTCTTGCTTGTTCAAAAACCGGAGAAATGCACGGCTGTCTGGGGGAGTATGCTTCAAGTTAGACATTTCTTGGAAAATAAGGTATTCTGGCAGATCTCGTCGGGTGAAAGAATTCACATAATAAAAGATCCATGGCTGCATCAGAATTTAGATCATTTAATTGTCGGACATAATCCCCTTCCAGGTAATACTCAATATGTCTCTGACTTAGTGATTTCAAATCCTAGAGCATGGAATATCCCTCTTCTACAAGAACTTTTTTCTCCGGTTATAGTTCATCATATTTCTTCTCTCTATCTGAGTTCTGAAGTGAATACAGAAGATACCTTAATATGGACTGGAAGTGTATCAGGGAAATTCACTACTAAGTCTTGTTATAAGGCTTTAATGGGAAATCATCCTTCTTCCTCAGAATTAAGTGCATTCCCCTGGGGATAATGGTGGCAGGTATTGGTGAGACTGGTGGAGTGGTGACGATAATGTGGTGGTGGAAGAAGTAGTGATAGTAGGGTGAGAAAAGGGGTCCTAAGATAGGTAAATTAAGCACTAATAGTGGTTGTGATGGTGGGTGGTGGTGGTATATCGGCGGTGGGGATACTGGTGGTGGGTATTGGTGAGACTGGTGGAGTGGTGACGATAATGTGGAGGTGGAAGAAGTAGCGGTAGTAGGGTGAGAAAATGTGTCCTAAGATAGGTAAATTATTTTATTACCCTTGGTTAATTTTTCTTTGTTTTGATTTTATTTTATTTTTTAAATTACTTTTTTTATTATTTTTTAAAATTAAAACGATTTTTAAAGGCCAAATTTTTCCAAAAAAGAAGATATTGTGATTTTAAGATTTGCAGGGCAGGGGGCAGGAAGAAAAATGAAACCTATAAAATAATTGACCAAACATAAGGCTACACGCGAATTAATTGTCTCTTTATTCCCTTTTTTGTCATGGTTTCTGTTTCTGTCATTATTTCTCCCCTACTTCATGGGATTATGCAAGGCTACGCGTGAATTAATTGTAACCGATTCAGTTTCTCACATCTCTATTTATTCCCCTTTTTTGTCATGATTTCTGTTTTTGTGAATTTTCCCAACTTCATGTAATTATGCATGCTTGAGAAATAGTTCATGATAATAGGTAAAGAGACAAGAAAAGAAATGGATCTATAATTAAATATTATTATAAATTTTAGGAAAATGAATAAACACAAATATATGTAAATTGGGAACCCAACAATTTATATCAAAGAGAAAATTAAATTCTAATGCTAACAGATTTTGCAAGATTAATCTAATTGATTTTAAAGAAATGTTAGGTGTTTTTAGCTTTGTTACAAGTTTGGTGAATGACCTTTGATGATATTTTTTGAAGTAGTGAACGAGGTAATGTTTTACTGCCCATAGGATTTTATCTAAAGATTCACTATGTTTGTCCCAAAGGGTTGCATGACTTACATACACAATATTAAAAGATTCGAGGATAAAGACATTTTTATTAACCAACTCCTCAAAACATTTAGACCTGGATCGATCTGTTCAATTTTTCATAGACAATTACGACATGTATGAATCGATGGATACATTTGAAACACATATCTTTTCCCGTGCCATTACGACACGGGTTGAGACCTATTCATTAGTACAAAACAAAGCTAGGATAAGTTAGCATGTGTTAGTGGTGGTCAGGATTTTTCCATACAAAGATAAATCAAGGGTTGTGGTTCTCCTGACCGCCCCCCTACAACTCGCACGCGTGGTATTAATTCCAATATTATGAATGAAAAATGAATACTCAAGTCAAGATATGGATTTTCAAAAATTATAACGGGGAGGTTCGAACTCATGAACTATTGTGTCATAAGAGTGGCCTCTAACCAGTGTTCCACCTTGGTTGGAATTAATAGAAAAGATAAATCAACGGTGGTGGTTTGTTCAACTTAAATATCATAATTGCTTTATTAATTAGTGTTTCACTAGTTGCACATAATAAATAATCTATTCATTATAAAGTGTTTTATTAATATGTGTTTCACTAATTGCTCATAATAAATAACTAATCATTTTTTAATTATAAATATTTTATTAATTAATTATAATATGTATTTCTATTAATAAGTAATTTTGATAAATAATATCAATAGACATTTTTGGCGACAATGAGTAGTAGAAGAGGTGGAGGCCGAAATATTAGTGGTGGTTAAGGGAGGCGCCAAGCACAATTATATTTATTTTTGTTCTTTTATCATAAAATGGGATACGAAGTCCATTTTTCACATGTATCCAACTTGCCAAGAGTTTTTTCTCCATCTTTCCTCAAAATCCTGGCTTCGCCCCTGGTTTGTGGTGGAAGAAGTAGTGACGGTGAGTGTTGGTGAGTAGTGATGGACAATATTAATTTTATATTGTCGTTACAACATCGATAACATCGTAGTGTGGAAGATGTGGTTGGTAGTTTTTAAAACTTTTGATAAAAGAAGGTACCATATATTTCCGGGATGATATCATACAAGATAATATTTTCATGATCGTAGTTAGATCACCCAAATGGTACCCCTGTTATCTTTGGTACTATATCGTATAAATCATGATTTTTTAATGTTAAAATAAAATTGATTGCAATACAAAAAAGAAGAACATGCAATTGGGGGATATTAAAACTAATTGGGGAATATGAAATAGTAATGTTAATGTTCATACCGGCATGGTTTTTCAATGACGGAAATAAAAAATTTATATCCCCCAATTAATCCTTCAAAAATAATATATACACGGAAAAAAAAAATGAAACCAATCAACTGACGACATTTTGTTCAATCTAAACCTCATACATGGCATTTGTGATTGAAACTTGGAATTGCGTCCAACAACCTACATGGGGTGGGCAGCAGTGATGGTGGCAGTGGTGGAGTCAAAAATTGACATTGAGGAGGCCTACTCTCTTTTTTTAAAAAGAAACATGTAAACTTTGGTGGACTAAACCATAAATATATATGTACAAAGTACTATTTATAAAATAAACTAAAAAATTCATGTGGTTATTAAAAATTTAAGGGGTTAGAGCCAGGTTAGTCAACCCTTGGCTCTGCCACTAGGTGGTGGTGGATAAAAAAAATGGATTCATATGGTTTTATGGTGGTGCCGGTATTGGTGAACAAAAACATATTATGCTAATTTTGTAATGCCACAAAATATGTAACGTTATATTATAAAGTATAAAACGTGGTTGATCATTCTAATGTTAAAATAAACTCGATAAAACACATGTCCATTTTAAAAAATTGGTGCTATCAATTGCCATGTTATGTAATAACTAAACGAACAACACGAATCAAGATCTGAACATATGAAATTATTTATTATCGACTTGTCTATGTAAAGAGTGGTCAGGATTTGTCCTTGGCAAAGATAAACTTATCGCTGGGGTTTGTTTAACTTAACCATTTTTAAATACTTTATTAATTAATATCTCATTGATTTTTCATGATGATTAATTAAATTTCTATTATAAACGTTCCTTTAATAATCTAACATAAATACATAATTTTATTAATAAATAATTGTACTAAAAGCTATATTAATTCTAATGGTGGTAGTGGAAGTAGGGTTAGTATAAACGGTGGCGGGTGTTTGTGAATGGTGGAGGCGATAACATTACTATTGGTGGAAGAAATAGTGGCAGTTGATGGTTTTTATGGTGGTGGGTGTTGGTAATAGTAGTGGATAATAATAGTTTATGCTTTTTAGTGAGTTTTATTGACCTATCTAAAAATAAATCTTCACAAAACATGTAGTATTGTGAAAGATGTAATTGGTTGTTTTTAGCACCCTTGATAAGGACAAATATTTCGAGGATGATACTGGAACGTATAAGACAGTATGATCATGACTGTTGGTTCACCGAACGGTGTTCGTACTATATAAAGGCAATTGGTGTGCCCGCGTAAGAGAACATTATCGCTCTCTCAATTACTATTACATTTTTTTCTTGAAAGACCATCAATGTCGAGTTGTTTCGCGACAACTACCTACAAAGACAACAACTATTTGAAAATATATGTTTGTTCATCAAAATCATCATAAAATACTCTAAATCATAAATCTAAATTTCGGCTCCGATGTTTATAGAATATTTTTTATATTTTACATTCTCAAATCATGCGACCTCTTGATTACCAATCAAAATATCAAATTACGGATCAATATGGATAGGTTTCATTCACTGGTTTAGAAGGTAGAGTAGATATAGATGGTTAGATCACACAAATCATAACATGACTGAGAATACTTCAATAATTTGGTCAAGAAATAAGGTCAAAAATTTAAGATTAACTTTCTATAGGACTAATTAGATCGGCTTCGATAGGAGACGACCAAAATATGGATTAATAATAATTTCCACGTAAGACAATTTCAAAACATAGTTTGTCTAACTCTGTCTATGTAAAGAGTGGTCAAGATTTGTCCTTCCTCAATTGTTATGTTATGTGAGAAGAAGGTGATATCTAAGATTGAGGTACAATTCAAATCCATTAGATTCATACCATTTACAACTGGACGCCTTGAAAAAAATTGACGTGTTGTTATTATTATTACAGGTAAGGGATACATTGAACACACTTTCACAAATAGGTCACTTTTATATTGATTGGTATTGCATGTACTGTCTAGAATACAACAATGAATTTGAGGAAACAAGGCACCAGAAGCAGTGTCCGGAGTATTTTGGATATAGTAACTTAGACTCGATGAAATACTTATTTTTTTTTTTTTTTTAGTTTTTCCAGAATCTATTTATTTAAGAAAAATGAACATTGTGAATACATAACATCAACAAAAATTAGACATATTGCGTTTGATAATAATGGCTACCGATGGTCCGGAAATGGCAACAGAAAGGAATTGTTGTAGAAGAATTGTTGGGATATACGATGGATTACTTGATACGAATGAAAGAGGTATACCTATTTCGATTCGGAAATCACATAAAGTTCACAGTAGAAGATGATATCAAGTTTAAAGTTAGTAACAAACATAATATGGCTAACTAAAATGTTAAAAACAAACGTGATATATAAACTTAGAAAGCCGTGGGACTTGAAGAGACCAATTTTGAAAACTACAATCTTAGAAAGCAAAGATCCACAATACTATATTTTTCTAATAAATATTCAATGTAGAAGATGTCAACTTTTGGTAAAGGATCTATTGACAACCTATAAATTTGAAATAGGATCAGGGAGTACAATATGTGTTCAAGGTTCTTTATGAGGTAATGTGTCGCCAGATTGTATTCCAAGTGAAGGTAGGAACATATGGAAGTGACAAAATGTCCAAGAATTTTGAAGTTACCAAAGACTTCATTAAGACGAACTGTTGTGCACAATACTTTGTTGAAGATTTAATGGCAGAGGTTTGTATATATACAATTTCTTCGAAAAGGTAATTGGTACACATTTTAAACATTGTCATCTGATGGGTGTTGAAAAATTACAGGAAAATCATGTCACATTGGAGAGTTTGTATCATCCGTTCAATGCAAAAAAATATTATTCTCTGCCTATTTGGAGGATCGACAACATGACCATGATAAATGAGTCAGCTGGAGCAAAATAGGAGCATGTGGAGACTTTTATGGACGATATTGATTAGTTGATTTCACTGAGATGAGCGCTGCTGACGACATATTTCCAAAAAATATTTAAACTTCAATGTTCATGTAGAGCATTATCTCATTATAAGCAATGAACCTAAATAAAAAATTGTCTGGAAGTTAAGATTATATTTCTTTCGTTTGAGCAAATCTCCGGCGATAAAATATTAAAGGAAAAAAACAAGAAAAAAAGAGAGGAAAATACCGACTATTTTTATGACACCCATATTAAATCACAAGGAGTTGATAAGTATTCGGGACACAAATTATACGATATATTAAAAATGAACCAACATCATGGCACGTCACGGGTTAAGGGCTAGTATATAATAAATAAGGGTATAAATGTTAAAAGTCTTCTTGGAATTGGAATTCCGCCTATTTAGTGGGACTAGAAAAATCTAATATCCCACCTATATAATACCTGGCTTGATTGGGGTATACCCAATTTCAAGGGGACATGGTGTGTCATTATTAAAAAGGGTGATTTTACTTTAATACCCTTGATCTAATTAAACTTTAAACTAAACCCATTTCTTAATTTCATTAACCTTAAAATTTAAAAAACTAAACAACTCTTAATCTTTTGTTCTTGTTCTTCTTCATCTACATCTTTCATCAACCAAAACCATATAAAAATTTTCAACATTGATTTTCCAAAAAGATTGTCGATTCTACGGGCGAAAAGAAGACTATAATTGATGTTTAAACTCAAACCCATCATTGTGTTGTGTGATTTGACTGTTATATTAGGTTAGAAATCGAAAATTGTGATTTCTGTGTTTTTATCCGGCAAGGTCGTAACATGCATATCTTATCGACTTTTCATAACAGCCATGGCCACTGTAAATTTTTTTCAACAGCCGGCAGGTTATTTTTTGAAGACCTTGCCGGCCAATATAGCCGGCAAGGTCGTTACATGCATATCTTGCCGACTTTTCATAATAGCCATGGCGACTGTAAATTTTTAAACAACCGGCATGGTATTTTATGAAGACCATGCCGGCTAATACACAACCGACATGATATTTTTTGAAGACCTTGCCGGCTAATAAACCGCCGGCATGGTATTTTTTTAAAACCTTGCCGGCTAATTCATTTTTCTGAACAGCCGGCGGGGTATTTTTTGAAGACCTTGCCGGCTAATAAATTTTTTCTGTCGTCTCCTGTGTGTCAAAAAAAAAAAGTCGGACTTTTTCCGGCATGATCTTCATTCGTAGACCTTGCCGACTTTTTATACTTTCAGAACTGAAAGTGTTGATTTTTGATCTAATTTTGAGTATGATTTCATACAACAACTTAGCAATCCCCTTTTTAGAAGTGTTTGGGTTGTGTGCTTTCATTTCCGTTGCAAAAGAAAATCTTCCTAAATAAGTTCAATCAAAAACAAAATTTCATTTCATAAGTTTTAATCTACTCAATTAATCAATCTAAACTCAATTAATTAACCTAATAAAAAAATTTAGTGTTAATGAAACAATGGTATATTAGCCATTTAGAAAATATATGGTTAAGGGGTGACTTATTTTACTTCCAAATGACCTTATTTTGTCTTATTGGGTATACCCCAATTAATCTGGGTATATCCCAATCTCGCCATGATATAATAAGGACCGAGGGAGTACATATTACATATCTTTTCAAGAAAATTAGGGTAGGAAGACAGTCTTGGTTGGGTTGCTCATTTCTTTCGGTAATGTTGTGTTTTCTACAAGTGATTTTATATTTGAAGGTACAATGAAAATTTGTAGATGGGGTCCTCTAGAACCTAGTTAGTAATTCGGCGTATGATACGCGTATCATACGCGAATTTTACCGATTTATTCGGTCCAGAATAATACGAACGAATTAGTCCACCCCCGTACCTAGAACGCGTGTATTCTGGGCTTGGCGAATAATGCGCGTTTTATACGAATTCGCGAATTATTCGGACTTCGGGTTCGCCAGATGGATGGTTATTTTAGCCCAAGTATAATTGGCAGCCCAACTACAACTCTAATAAGCCCAACTATAATTCGCACCCAACAAACCAGAAAACGCGCATTATTCGGACTTCGGGTTCGCCAGATGGATGGTTATTTTAGCCCAAGTATAATTGGCAGCCCAACTACAACTCTAGTAAGCCCAACTATAATTCGCACCCAACAAACCAATATTCCTCTTTTGAGTTATTTTTTATACGAATTCGCGAATTATTCGGACTTCGGGTTCGCCAGATGGATGGTTATTTTAGCCCAAGTATAATTGGCAGCCCAACTACAACTCTAATAAGCCCAACTATAATTCGCACCCAACAAACCAGAAAACGCGCATTATTCGGACTTCGAGTTCGCCAGATGGATGGTTATTTTAGCCCAAGTATAATTGGCAGCCCAACTACAACTCTAGTAAGCCCAACTATAATTCGCACCCAACAAACCAATATTCCTCTTTTGAGTTATTTTTCGCAAAAATGGTAGTGGAGAGAGTCGAACCTTCCACCCGTTGCCTACTAAATTAGCCTACAACCACTGCACCAGTCGCCTGTTGGTATCATTGTTAGGCATACTAAATATATAGAGGATTTTAGATCACAAATCATGTCCACCCACCTTTAAAACATATTATTTTATTAATTAATACTTGCCGTATTTTCCATACCGAACTCAAACTAGTAAAACGAATTATACACGTACGTATCCCGTTCCGTATTACTGCCGAATCACGAACCGTTGACCGGATTTTTAACCGAATTTAACTTTTACAAATCCGTATAATACTCATACGTTTCCCGTTCCGTACGTATGCCGTATCCCGAATTACTAACTAGGCTCTAGAATAAAGGGTAAACGTACATTGAATTCGCCCCGCGAGTACAACCATATCACCAAATGCTAGCTGTAAAATCAGATTCAGGAAAACACAACCAACATTTCTTTTTTTTGTTTTGTTCTTTAAGTTATTTTTGTTTGATCCGGAAGAAGTCAAAATCAAATGTGAACACTTTTTGACATTTTTTCTTCTTCTCCGTCTTTTATTTGTTTGTTACCAACTACGACATACTCTCTTTCTCTATCACTGATTCACCATCTTTTACTCTGTCTCCCCCTAGGTCAAGGTATTTGGGCATAGTTCTTACTTTCTTTTATTAATACTCATAGTTCATACCGATGAACTAGAATGCTTCAAAAAAAAAAAAAAAAAAACCGATGAATTAGCTGATATAAGAGGGAAGTAGCATAATTAGTAGTTGGTAGTATAGAACTTATTAATAAATCCATATTGAAAGATCTAATCAACCTTTAAATTTATTAGTAATATTAGACGGTACACCCACTTAAACATCACCATATGTATCCATTTAAAGTACAATTGTAAATGACCTTGCAAGAAACCTGGTTGATAGCAGAAGATACACAGCTCAAGGAGGACCAGAAGCAGCTGCAGGAGGAGCAGAACTAGCGTTTGGATGGGCAGGAAAGCAGCAGCATACAAATATTCTCATACAAGCTGAAAATTCTGAGATTCTAGAGCATTTCAACAACCTTTATGTTAGAGCTATCAGGGGCAGATTCAACAGAGAATACCACAGAGAACAAGAAAGACTAAATGATGAAAATTCCCTTTCTAGTATCCCTGTAACTTTTGTTTTACTCAGTCTTGAACTAATTGATAGAACTCAAAATCGCCAAGCTCTAAATTTGGCTAAATATGTAAAACTCCAGCAGGGGGTCTGAGGTTTGTCCAAACCAAGACTCCTTAAGCTGTAATATCAATGCTTTTCCTTAGGATGAGCCTAAGTTTTTCTTAAAAAAAAAAAAAAAGTACAACTGTAAAACATACTACAAGCATTCAACATAATATTATTGAGGAAGGATCCCCTCACACCCTTATTTTTACACTATCTTACATGTTTAGAGACATTTTTCCTAACCAAAATTAAATGGTAATGTATTTGAAGCTAATATTTTGCGTATATGTTCTTCTTACAAAGATCTACATACCCACAAAAAATGAGTTGATTCCGAAATGTATAGCTCCGCCATCTACTACTTTGAAAATTGACCGTCGAAGTCGACTAATTCTTAACCGTTAAAATTAAGATTGATAGATGGTGAAGTTTAGTATTTCGGAATGAGCACATTTTTTGTGGGTATGTAGAGTTTTGTAAGACGAATATATTCCCAAAAGATTTTTGTTAAAGGGAGAGCAAAAAGAGATCCGAGGAGCGAAAAAATCGTAATCAACTCGTTATTTGAACCTATCCAATATATTTTTTCTGACTCGGACTACAATACCCCTCCTGACGCATACTAAATGTCTTACATGTAGTCAGAACAAAGTGTCTCTTTTAATTGTCATCAGAGATGCGCATTTTTATTTAAGAACAACATATTGGGTGGATTTTGTTTTTTTTTTTGGGGGGGGGGGGGGTCGTTGATAAATCAGACGATTTAATCTTAGAATAGCTTTAATCACAAATTTTTAACAAAACCTAACTTAAGAGACACCCGATTCATTGTTTAATCAAAGGAAATTTTAGGGTTCAGAGCTTTTTCTACGTAGGAAGAAGGTATGCACGAGCTAAAGAAACAACGAACCAGCTTTGTGCAACGAAAGAAACTGACAATTGAAGGGCGTGAAAAGGAAATGCTTGCGTTATTGTCTTCAGTTGTTAAGTATCTTTTTTGTACACCCAATCAACAATAGATTAATCTCAACAAAATATATGTTGTCTTCAACGTAGACAGGGCCGTCTTACAGTTTTTGGGTGCCCTAGGCGAGCATGATATATGGGGCTTTTTTTATTATTACTAGATCAAAAGTGAAGTTAGAATTTCAGTTTAGGGAGAGAAATTATGTATTTAGGGGCTTTTTTTTAGGCTAGATTTTTGTTTGTAAACTTGCTATTTCGCATAAAATAAGCCCCAAAAATTGGTTGTTAGGGACATTTATAGCTGATACAGAAAATTCAGTAACAATTATAGCTGTTACATTTATATTGTTGTTACAAAATATTTTCGTAACACTAATAACTGTTACATTTATATTATTGCTACAAAATATTTGCGTAACACTAATAACTGTTACAATTTATCTGTTAGCTTTAAAAAAAAATTTTTTGGGGCCCTAGGCGGCCGCCTAGGTCGCCTGCCCCTAAGACAGCCCTGAACGTAGAGTTATCTGTTTCCTATTTTTGATTTGATTGTAGACTTTTTCATTTGATTGAAGAGTTTTTGTTGTGATTACCTTGATCTGCTAAAAATCGCCAGATTCCGAAGTGACGATGGAGGTGTTTTTTTTTCCGGTTTCAATGGTGTGTTAATGGTGGTGGAATATAATGGAGAATTGGTGCGAGTTATATGCGTAATCAGGAGGGGTATTGTAGTCCGAGTCAGAAAAAATATATTGGATATGTCCAAATAACGAGTTGACTACGATTTTTGCTCTCTTCGGATCGTTTTTTGCTCTCCCTTTAAAAAAAAATTTCCCAAAATATTAGCTTCAAATATGTTACTATTTGATTTTAGTTAAGATAATGTCTCTCAACGTGTGAGATAGTGTGAAAGAAAAGTGTAAGGGGATCCTACCTCATTATTATTACTAGTAAAACATAAGCATTTAGAAAACTTAATTCAATGATGACTATAAGATAGCTAGTAGATTGTATTCTTAATCCGCAGGTAATCATCATTAATTTGGATATTATCGAGTCCCATAATCATCTCAATCAGAATCTTGCCCGTCCGATGATGCTGGGGCTACCTTATCTCTCCCTCCTCTACAGACCGCAGCTTCTGTAACTAAAGACTTAACTGATTTTGAAACCAATTTACAAATCTCAATTTTTATCCGATTCCCTTTTTTTTTTTTTTTGATCGGTAAAGAAAAATATATTGATCAAAAAAGAGAGGGTATAACAGGATTATACCACCCTAAACAAAGAGAAAAGAAGAAGAAAGATAAGTTGGTAATAAACTACCAAAACTTATCAAGCATCAAAAAATATAGTACACCAGTTTTTCATAACATCTGCTGAGTCTAAGTTTTCAAAATCAGGGAAAGCTAAAGCCCAAGTAAACAGACAGTAGACTGCTTTGTTCTTAACTGCAGTGACATTGCAAACTTTATCTGTGAAAATTCTCACATTCCTTTCTTTCCAAATACACCACATAACTGCTGCAGGCACCAAATTCCAAATACACCACATATTCGATTCCCTCTTCGGGGTGGACTTTTCACTCTCCTGATCTATACTTGCTCATAGTAATTTCCACTCTCCATTTTTGCAGACAGTGGATACCGGGAATAAATGGTGTTGAGATTATTAGTCCCACATTGTATGGGCAATTAAGATCCTCATGCGGTTTATAATCTCTTAGGGCCTCTCCACTCATTGCTAATTGGTTTTGTTTTGGATGCCCGTATTCTAACATGGTATCAGAGCAGGCTACTTTTGTCGAGTCGTTAGACCGCACCTTTACTCTGCGTCACCCGATTTATTGTTCACGTGTTAGACCCTACGAGGCTACATGTGAGGGGCGTGTTGAGATTATTAGTCCCACATTGTATGGGCAACTAAGATCCTCCTGCAATTTATAATCTCTTAGGTCCTATCCACTCATTTCCAATTGGTTTTGAGTTGGATGCCCGTATTCTAACAAATGGAGAGGAAGATTCAAGGGCTTTCAAAGAATTAGCAAGCAAAATATCAGAGATAATAAAAGGATAATGTAATCAGATCAAGATTCAAGAAGAATGAAAGCTGTAAATTTGTTGGAACAGTCACCGATTTCACACCTGCAAAACAAGGATTAAACACAAAAACAATTTATCGGCTGAGTCACGACCAGGTCGCTCTCTTTAAGACGTTTCGTGGCTCTGCCTTGAGTTTTGTGCAAGCAGTTATTTCTTCGTCACAACTCCCCCAGGATAAAACAGCCGAGATCAAAAACTCTCCTCAATCCCTCACGCACACAATGAGAGATTGATCACTTTCACTCTTTCAAATCTTGCTCAGAAAAACTTGGTCTCTTGATTCACAAAAACAATATGTATAAAACTCATACCTTTTTGGTTCTCAAAACAGGCTTTTTATAAACTTTTTCAATTAAGACAAAATTAATGGGAATAAATTTTTGGTTTTAATTGTCTCCATAAAAGGCATTTTAACAGTCAGAAAACGTACAAAAACGTTACCAAAATTAAGCCTAATTAATCACTCACTTAAAGGCAATAAAAGTTTTGAAAATTATTACAAAAACCAGCAAAAAAATAACTTCGAAATTCAAGAGACCTCCCTAGGCCCCAAGGCCCCACTCTCGGACTAATGTTATATATATATTATTTATATATATACCCATCAGTAGGGGGAGGGATTCGATCCTGAGACCTAACCCTCCAGGCCCAAAATGCTTAACCACTGGGCCAAGCTCGAATTGTTGATATAAATGTACAAAAGAATTATTTTAACACATATATCCAAACAATCCCCCACTTATATTTTTTAAAATCATTGAGCAAGATCCGTATAGTTATGCGCATAAGCAAAGGTACCTTTCGGTTTTGAACCTTTACATAATATTAAATTCTCTGAACTCTGACACAGAGTGAACATATGTCTTTGAACTCTATGGAGAGAACGAATTACTCAATACACACACAACTCTACTAAGAGTAAAGTCCTAAATTCCAGCACATTATGGCCTTGTGCTTATCCCAGTTTCAATGAATGTTCTAGAGAACTTCCCATGTTCTCATAGAAAGCGGCCACACTTTCTCATTCACATAGGTGAGTCTATCAAAGGTACTCATGTAGCTTGGTACCCCAATCTATACAGAGCTATAGACTTCATTAAGAGTTAAAGAACTCAACCTTAACCCGCTTCAGGATATCATGCCACGGGAAAGAAGCATGATTCTATCTCCATATCATTTGTGAATCGTTATTCCCTTTGAACCTATTTCAAGGTGGGTATCCATCACAAGATGACTCAACTTCTAGTGGGAAAAAGTCCCATGCCTTTAGAGGTATATACTACCTTTTCTCTAGCTAATCCTTTCATCAAAGGATCAGCTAAGTTATCTTCCGACCTAACATGATCCACACGTACAACACTAGTTGTGAGAAACTCTATAACTGTGTTGTGATTTCGACGCATTTGTCGATTCTTACCGTTATAAAAACAGTTCTGTACTTTTGCAATAGCCGCGGTACTATCACAATGGATCATAATAGCTGGTATCGATCTATCCCATACATGAATTTGAGAAAGCAAGTTTCTCAACCATCCTGCTTCTTCACTAGCTGCTGCGAGTGCTATCAATTTAGACTCCATCGTAGATTGAGCTAGAATTGTCTGTTTCTTTTACTTCCAAGACACAACACCACCAGCAATATTAAACAAATATCCACCAGTGGCCTTGGAGTCATCTGAAAGAGAGTTCCAATCAGCATCGCAGTATCCTTCAAGGACTACAGGAAATCTCTTATAGTGTAATCCTAGGTTAACGGTCTTTTTAAGATACCGCATAACCCTCTCAACTGCATTCCAGTGTTCCAAACCAGGATAACTGGTAAACCTGAATAAAACCCCCACTGCATATGAAATGTCTGGTCTAGTACAATCAGTTGCATAACGAAGACTACCAATTATACTAGCATATTTAGATTGTCTAATGCTATCACCAGTATTCTTAAACAGTTTAACACTAGCATCAAAAGGAGTACTCACAGGTTTACAATCAAAATAGTTGTACTTCTTTAAAATCTTTTCAATATAATGAGACTGATCCAAAGAAATACCATCATTGGTTCTAGTAATCTTAATTCCCAGAATTACACTAGCTTCACCCAAATATTTCATTTCAAAGCTAGACTTAAGCATATTCTTAGTTTCTTCAACCACAGACAAGTTTGAACCAAAAATCAACAAATCATCCACATACAAACAAATCATGATGCATGCATTGTTTACAAACTTATAGTATATGCATTTGTCACTTTCATTAATTCTGAAACCATGTGAAATCATCAAATTTTTCATGCCATTGCTTAAGAGCTTGTTTTAAACCATAAAGTGATTTATCCAACTTACATACTTTTTGTTCTTGACCTGGAACAACAAAACCTTTAGGTTGTTCCATGTAAATTTCTTCTTCTAATTCACCATTTTAAAAAGCTGTTTTAACATCCATTTGATGAACAACAAGATTATGCACAACAACAACATCAATCAAAACATGAATAAAAGTCAATCTTGTAACATGAGAATAAGTATCAAAGAAATCTACATCTTCTCTTTGTCTATAGCCTTTATCTACCAACCTAGCTTTGTATTTGTCTACTGAACCATAAGGGTTCAACTTCCTTTTAAGTACCCATTTGCAACCTATTACTATACAACCAAGGGGTAAATATTCTAGGTGCCAAGTTCCATTAAGATTATGGGAGTCAATTTCATTATCTATGGCTTCTTGCCAAAAACCTGACTCAGGAGAATTAAGTGCTTCTTGAAGACTGGAAGGGTCTTCCTCTAGAGTATAAACTTCAAAATCAGAACCGAAGTTCATTGCAGTCCTAGCCCTTTTGCTACTCCTAGGTTCAATTTCATGATCTCTCATTTCTTTATTTCTAGGTTCTTCTATTCTAAGTTCAGAACTTGTACTAGGTACATCACTAGGTAGAGAACCCCCACTATTTTTAGATTTAAAAGCAAATCTATCTTCAAAGAAATCAGCATCAATAGATTCAATAATAACTTTATTATTAAGATCAAAAAATCTATAAGCTTTATTGTTTTGAGCATACCCAACAAACACACATTCATAAGCTTTACTAGCTAATTTTGATCTTTTATGATCAGGAATACGAACATAAGCCAAACAACCCCATACTTTAAAATATGAAACATTAGGTTTTCTGTTTTTCCAAAGTTCATAAGGTGATATCTTTGCATTTGAATTTGTAACACGATTCAAAACATAACAAACAGTCAACAAAATTTCGCCCCACCAATGAGAGGCAACACCAGAACTTAGCAAACATGCAGTCACAAGAGTAGTAAAAGTACGATTCTTTCTTTCAGATTTTCCATTCATTTCAGGGTTATAAGGAGCTGTTTTTTCATGTATAATTCTACAAGATTCATAAATTTTAGTGAACGGTTTAGAATCATATTCAGTGCCTCTATCACTACGAAATCTCTTAATTTTTCTACCAAATTGATTTTCAACTTCAGCAATAAAAACCTTAAATTTTTCAATAGCTTCATTCTTATGACTTAGAAAGTAAACATAAGTATAATTTGAAAAATAATCAATAAAAGTCATAACATATCTTTTTCCATTTCTAGTTAATATACATTCAAATTCACACAAATCAGAATGCACCAATTTTAAAGGTTCAGATTCTCTAACAACAGATTTATGGGAACTCTTGGTTATTTTTTCTTGACTACAAGATTCACACTTTTCAAAATCATGCATGGATATTTTAGGAATAAGACCTTGCTCGCTCATGGTATCTACTGATCTACTGTTCACATGACAAAGTCTAGCATGCCAAACATTAAAAGTACACACCATATAAGAAGAAGATGTAATTTTATTCATTTCAACATTAAGCTTAAACATTCCATTAGTAGCATAACCTTTTCCTACAAACACTCTGTTTTTAGTAATTGTGTAAACATCTGATCCAATAGTTTGATACAACCCAGCCTTGTTGAGAAGATAGCCGGAAACAAGGTTCTTTCTCATTTCTGAGTGTGGAGGACATCTTTCAAAGATAAGTGTCTTCCCAAGTAAACTTCATTCTACCGTACGAACCTTTTCATAATAGTGCTGTGGGAGTCTCCCAACAACACTTTCTTATCCTTTGTTTCTGTAACTCTTATACAGGGACCTATCAAAACAACAATGGCGCGATGCACCACTGTCTATCCACCACCCATCAGAACCACCAACCATGTAGAACTCAGGATTTGAGACCATGGATATTATAACGCCATCCACATCATTAGCTTGTGTGTTATTCTTTTCCTTGTTAAACCTGCAATTCCTAGCCATGTGGTTCGGTTTATTACAGGTATAACAAAGAAACTCAGAATTGGAATTCTATCCATTTCTTGATGGGTTTTGGTTCTTGTTTTGATTAGGCCTTCCTCCTTTCTTATGGTTCGGATTAGGTTTCATATCCTTTTTCTTAGGTTTCAAATTAGGATGAGTTTTATTGTTAGAAACAATGAGAATCTCTTCCTTCTTATCTTGTTTCCGATCTTCTTCCTCAACCATGAGATTAACAATCAAACTTTCAAGAGAAAATTCTTTAGATTTGTGACGCAAAAAATTACGAAAATCTTTCCAGTTAGGTGGTAACTTGTCAATCAAAACAGCTACTTGATATTGCTCACAAATTTTCATACCTTCAGTCAGAATTTCATGGGCAATTTTCTGAAGTTCATGAGCTTGTGCAATAACTGATTTATCATCCACCATTTGATAGTTCAAGTAGCGGCTTACAACATATTTCTTCGATCCGGCTTCTTCAGTGTCATATTTTTTTTGTAAGGCATCCCAAACATCTTTACCAGTATCAAACGTGGAGTAATATTCATATAAATCGTCAGACAATGCATTGAGAATATAGTTCTTGTAATCTAAATCATCATCAACCCATTTTTCATAGGCTTTTTGTTTTTCTTCAGCAGTTTGGGTCACAACAGGTTCTGCAGTTTGTTAAGGAGTTGCACTTGTTGCAGCTAGAGTTGTTTTTGCCGCAACTTCTGCATCTTTTGGATTAGCTGGTTTGATGGAGGTCACCATCATGTGCAGCTTCATTAGTTTGAGGTAGAAGAACAACTTTTGCTTCCATATTATGAAGTGAAGTCCTTAAAACTTAAACGGCTTGTTAATATCAGCAACGGTTTTCTTTTCAGATTCCATGGCAGAAGGATTCGTCTTAAAATTGTTGGAACAGTCGCCGATTTCACACCTACAAAACAAGGATTAAACACAAAAACAAGTTATCAGCTGAGTCACGACCAGGTCGCTCTCTTTAAGACGTTTTGTGGCTCTTCCTTGAATTTTGTTTAAGCAGTTCTTTCTTCATCACAACGCCCCCAGGATAAAATAGCCGAGATAAAAAAACTCTCTTCAATCCCTCACGCACACAATGAGAGATTGATCACTTTCACTCTTTCTAATCTTGCTCAGAAAAACTTGGTCTCTTGATTCACAAAAACAGTATGTATAAAACTCATACCTTTCTGGTTCTCAAAACAGGCTTTTTATAAACTTTTGCAATTAAGACAAAATTAATGGGAATAAATTTTTGGTTTTAATTGTCTCCATAAAAGGAATTTTAACAGTCAGAAAACGTACAAAAATGTTACCAAAATTAAGCCTAATTAATCACTCACTTAAAGGAAATAAAAGTTTTGAAAATTATTTCAAAAACCAGCAAAAAAATAACTTCTAAATTCAAGATACCTCCCAAGGCCCCTAGGCCCCGCTCCCGGACTAATGTTATATACATATTATTTATATATATACCCATCAGTAGGGGGAGGGATTCGATCCTGAGACCTAACCCTCCAGGCCCAAAATGCTTAACCACTGGGCCAAGCTCGAATTGTTGATATAAATGTACATAAGAATTATTTTAACACATATATCCCAACAAAATCTAGCTAAGAGAACAAGTAACTTGGTCTTGTGGACTCATCGCAAGTCTTTTAGTCTGAACTAGTAGAAGTGTTCATACTCAAAATGAGTTAGTTATTCTTTCCTCAGTGGGTCATGACTTATTGACTAGGAATTTTTTCTTTTTATCTTTTTATCTTTTCAAGAAAAATAACCTGGATTGACTGGTGTATACCCAGATTAATTGGGGTATACCCAATTTTAAAGGGACATTTTTTGTGGGTTTTAGGGGGAGTCCTAATGGGTAAGTTACAAAACTATCCTTATCCTTTAAAAACCTATTACCCTAAATCAGTTTTAATTTTTCTTTTTATTTCATCTTCTTCACTTTTTCTCCTCCACAACCCTACCCTACCGACTCCATCACCCCCACCACCACCAAAACTCGTCGATCAATTCGTTACATCATCGATTCGAAAACTCCGATTAATCTTCATCAATGGATCTGCCACCACCTAGGGCTAGTAAGATGAAACAAACAAATAGAAAACCCAACGAATACAACCCTGGAATTGGAAGTTTGGTTTCTAAGAAAGTGAAGAAAACAACCGTCGAAGAAGAAGAATTTGAACCCGCTGAAACACGCGAAAATGTGCGCTTAAGAAAGTAAGGGCTTGTTTAAACTCACTCTAGTACTTCGATTTCATGTTTGCATGTCAAATTAGGTTAGAAAATTCGAAATTTTGAATTGGCAGTTGAGACGCCGGAAATGTATTTTTTATCGACCTTTCCGGGGTTTCATAGTTAGGGTTTGGTAGGGAAGGTATATGGTTGAAGAACCTGTCGGCTGTGTAGTTTCTGTAACTTCTACTAGCAGGGCCGGCAGGTTATTCATATGTACACCCTTCCGGCGTATGTGTTTCTTTAATGAGGTCGGCGTCTTATTATTTTTTACCCTTCCAGTTACTTGTATAGAATGTTTCCTGATGCCTAGAATTTTTGAATCCGGAAGGGTATTTTTATAAAACCATGCCGGCGGTTTGGTAGCTGGCGATGTATGTGGAATGGACCCTTCCGACAAGTTTAGTGAAAAATCCTATATTTTTTTGTGCGCCGGAAGGCTATTTTTATGATACACTGCCGGCTTTTTCTTAGCCGACACACTGCTTTTGGTGGACCCTTCCGGCCATGTGTTCACCGAATAGGTTATATTTGTCGACCCTGCCGGCCTGTAATTTTTTTCTTTCTGAATTATTCTTGTTCAGATTGCAAACGGCAAAGAAGAAAGCTGCGAAAGCTATTAGTCCTCCTTCAAGACCTCCTCGTGTTGGTGGAAAACTCTTGACTTCACAACATCGGGGGGTATTCGTTGAGCCGGGAACGACAAAGATCCGTATACCTAATGATGATTATGAACCACCATCGGAACCTTGTGACTCAGATGAGACTCCAGATGAAGACCAATCAATTCCATCTGGTAGAAGAGGTGATGATGATGATGTTGATGAAAGAACTCCGGCTGATGGAGGAGGAAATAATGATGATGATGATGATGATGGTGATCAAGAAATGCCTAATGTTGGAGGAGGTAATGATGATGATGATGGTAATAGAGATAAAGGTAAGAAAACCGTCGAAGATGAAATTGTTGAAGAGGAAGAAGAAGAAGAAGAAGAAGAAGGAGATGGAGAACAAATTGTTGAACCCACCAAAGCTTCGGGTTCAACTTCAACCGGAGCGATGAAGAGGGTGATCACTAAACCATATAATTCTCACATGCCTCCCAAACACTTCATGGTTACACTGAAAAAAGATGAGGACCCAAAGGGGACCCCAAAAGATGGTGGAGAAGTTCTTTTTGGATACAAAGACTCATGGGCATGTACGATCCATAATACTATCGTAAGTAATCTTAATCCGTCTTTGTTCTTTATTCAAGTGTGTAACTATCTTAATTAAATTTGCGTCAAGTATTTGTATTTGTATTTGTATTTCTTTTCATTTTGTTATTTTTTTGGTATTTAGGATCCAAGTATGCCATCCGTCTCATGAGGCGCAAAGCTTCGTGTTCAGTGACTCATACTTGGGATCTTGACAAGGAATGTGGGTAGGTGAAAGTGATTCTCAGGAACTCCGGGTTGTTGCCTGCGGTGGAGAGTTCGAATATTAATATTGATAAAGTTATCGTCTCTGCATTCTGCGAGAGGTTCTATGGAGAGACTGATACTATGTTATTCCCATTCGGTGAGATGGCGATAACTCCCGATAATGTTCAACAAATTCTAGGCCTCGAGGTTGATGGAAAAGCAGTCACTGAGGGATTCGATAATGAGATTTCTTTCGAGAAGATTTACGATTTGAGCAAGAAATTGTTCGGTTGGAATCAGGTTCAGACGGAGGCTGTTCTTGACATGAAGGATGGTCGTCTAACCAAGAAGTTTAATGTGAAGAGGTTGAGGGACACATTATGGGATACACAGTCAATCCTTGATAGGGAAGGAATGGTGAACCCGGTGCGAATCAATGCTGCCGCGGCCGGTTATTTGCTATACGTCCTGGGAAAATGTATCTTTCCCGACAGTTCCGGAAACCAAGTCGGGGCCAGTTACTTGCAACTATTGGATCCCTTACATAAGATGCGTGAGTATTCTTGGGGTACTGTGGTGGTTTCCTTCTTGAACAATGAGTTGACAAAATGTTCTAGGCACTAAGCAAGTTAACGGAAACACATGTCTCTTTCAGGTAATTTTATTGTCTAAAACATTTATATTTGTAAAATTCTCGTAAGATAAGTTTCTTTCTAAACTTTTTTTTGCGTAGGTTTGGATATATGAGCACTTCCCTTCCTTGTTCAAAGATAGCTCCTACATCAAAGTGGATGAGAGTGTTGCGGTTCATAGGCCAAGAGCGCAAATGTATAGTTTTTAGGATACTCAGGATAAGGAAATGTCGCAACAGCTTACGAAACTCTGAAGCACCATCGACAAATTGACTGCGGAGGAGGTGATATTTGATCCGTATCGGGATGCTAGAAATCAAGGTTTAATCCATCCTAGAAATGAAGTTGTTGCATTATACTATGGACCCTTGATGACTGTGTTTGAAGGATTTTCAATGTACGATCCACATCGGATTATGCGACAATTGGGTTACGTCCAAGAAGAACCTCATTTTGATGAAGATAATTAATTCTTTACTGTGAACCGGGCTGACTGCACCACGTCCCAAAAAAGTATCAACGTCACTTACGATCCAGCGCCAACTCAAGAACATTGGGACAATAGACGTCGCCGTAAAATCGATGTGACTCTTTTGGACGACGTGACCACCGGTCATGAAGCTACTAAGAAATACATGGTGTGGTACTTGGATTGGGCTCGTCCTACTATGATTAGGAAAATGGCTGCTGAAGAACTGGCTCTAAGGAAGAAGTTGGAAGCGAAAGACCCAACAACATTGCTTAAGTTCTTTGTAAGTATATTTAGAGTTACTCTTACTATTTTAAGATTGATTGCATTACCGAATAATTATATTCATTGTTTGTTGTTTAATTGAAAATAGAAGGAGCATTTGAATACCTTTGCGAAGGTGTTGTTGTGCGTGAGAGAAAAAGGAGAGCCTTTGTCGATTGAAGATTAAAGCATGCACATTGACTATGTTAACAATGTTGTCAATGAGGATGCCCATGAAATGTTCAAGCAACTTGAGGCTCAAGTAAAGGCTGAACAAAAAGCTAGGAGAGAAGCACAAGACAAGATGAAGGATGATAAAAAGAGGACTCGTAGCAGCAGTGGTGGTGGTGGTGAAGGTAGCAGCGGTGGTCGTGGTGGTGAAGGTAATTCTCCAAAATGGGGTCGTGCTCGTTGTGGACGTGGTCGTGGTCAATGAATGTTTTCGTAGTTTATTTCTTTATGTTGTGGTAGACAAATGTTTAATTTAATGGTGTGGACAAATGTTTTTTTAAGGTTTATGGGACGTGTTTTCATTTTGGACAAAAAGTGTTGGATTTCTAGTTGTTGAATGAATGGTTTGTTTATCTATGTAAAGTTTTAATGCATAAGCCGTAATTCTTTCTAAAAATTACAATGCCGGTTGTCCCAAGACTGACAAGGTTGTTAATTGTTAGACTGTCGGCCCTGATAAAGGAAATTGTGTAGTTATCAGGGCCGGCATGGTATAAAAATGATAACCTTCCGGAGGATTCGTGGCCGGCAATGTATTGACCCAATATATTTCCGGCGGTTTTGTTACAAAAACATATTTCTCCTGATGCCTAAAACATACCTCGCTGGCACGGTAACAAATTTAAGACCCTTCCGGCTGATTTATAGCCGGAAGTGTAGTGAACCAATACAATTCCGGCGGTTTTGTGGCAAAAAACCTTCTCCTGATGCCTAAAATCTTACACGACCGGCATGGTGACAAATTTAGAACCCTGCCGGGCTAATAGCGTCGGCATCTTGGAGAAAACATACCTCGTCGGCTTATTCAAAATTCAATTTTTTTGCAAGTACAATTTCATTGATTGACTTGTACTTTGGCACTATAATGGCCAAATTTGTCCACCATCCTATAAATACACTATTTCTCTCTACAAAACAACACACAACTATTTGCATATACTCTCCAAAGCTCATATCATCATACACTCCATCTAACTCACCCAATAGATCTCTACAAACAACAATGGCATCGTTTGATTCAAATGAAGATTTGGCAATCACCAAAGCATGGTATGCGGAAAATCGACTTAGACGTCAATCCTCCGAAAGGGAGGATTCGAAAACCTTTTGGGATAGGTACACAACAAATTTAGCGGCGAGTTTGGGAATCCTAATAAAAGAAGTGTTCAACAAGTCCACACTAGGCACCTAGTAATGGAAAATGCGATACTCTCCTTTTTAGCTCTCCAACCCCGGATTTTCAACGCTTGCCCCTTCAACTTTTCCATTGAACAATTTGTAAGTGTTTTTGTGGTTTATTTTACGTAACCCATGTTGTTTTATCTTTCAATGAAACACCACTAACAAATGTAAGTTTGGTTTTGTAGCATGAAGTCGTGAAAGCGCGCTACTTGGAGGAAAAGGGGGAAGCATTCGCTTTCGATGCAAGCTATCACTTCTTGGCAGAAATAATCCCGAAGGATAACCCGGAATACTTGGATGCTTTATCATCTTCGTCGTAGGAAGATTGATGGTTTAGAAGTTTTAGTATAGGTTTTGCGGGTATACCTCTATGTAAGCCCTCATGAGACTATAACTCGTCCACTAGGGTCGCCTAGGGGGTTTAAAGGCTTGACGCACATGCTAACTGCATTCGTTTTTATGTTTCAATCAATGAAGTAACCAAAATTGCATGAATAAAGTGAATTACATCTTCCATATTTTCTATTTTCTGTTTGGTATAAGTACAAGTCGGCAAGGTTATAAATCCTTAACATGCCGGCTACTAGTCAGCCGGCAGTAATAAAAACTATTTGCTTGCCGATGTTATGACCGCCGGCATTGTAAGAAAATTTTCCATGCCGAACGTAAAATTATGTTCCAAGATAGTCTGCGTGTTCTTTAACCGAGAAAATGCCGGCGGTAATAAGGTCGGCAACTTATTCAAAGTGGACCTTGCCGGTTGAACATTGGTCGACAGGTTATTCAAAGTAGACATTGTCGGCCAGACAACAGCCGTCACCTTATTCGAACCATGACCATGTCGGCCTTGTGCATTTTCAAAACCAAATTTTTTTTGATCGAAATCGAAATTATAAGACAGATGAAAGGTTTAATTTACTGAATTCATAATTTTAAAAATTTAATCTAAACTCAATTAATTAACCTAATCAGAATTTTTGTGTTAACTAATCACGGGCATATTAGCCATTTTGAAAATACAAGGTTAATGGGTGGCTTGGCTTTACTTGATAATGACCCTATTTCGTCTTATTGGGTATACCTCGATTAATCTGGGTATACCCCAATCAAGCCAAGAAAAATAAATAGTCCCGCACGAGCTTTTTTTCTTTTTATCTTTAGAAGCACGCACGAGCTGAACCTTAGGCTCAATGTGATGACATACGAAAATGAGTTTTAGACAGCTGGAGAAAGCCAGCTGCGCGACCAGCTTCTAATGTGGCAGCCAGATGCATTCGAACTTTATGACTTTGAAAGAGGCCTGGTCACAGTTTTTTCAGTTAATAATTAACAAGAGGAAAGCGGACTTAATGTACGATATTTGACTTCCGGTTAATATTGGGTAGATATGATAATATTTTTTCCCCCTAATATTTTTTTTTTGAGCTTAACTACCTATATCATCGTTTCTCTGTTGATGTGTTAGTAAGATCGTCATTCAAATTCTACAAAACTTAAATATTATCATTTTTAAACTAAGCTAATATATATATGTGTGGTTCTTTCACGTAAAAACTTCTCGAGTAACTAAAAGAGTCTAGTGTTGCAATCTCTGAATATATAAGAATGCAGGGTACACACACCTACTTGATCCTATCTACTTGCTAATGAATTGCAAAATAGTAGTTGTTATGTGCAATTGGTCGACTATAAGAAAACTCCTAAAAAACTTCCAACATTAGCCAATGTATAGATGTAATGCTTAGTTAATCAACACAATAGTCATATTTGGTTCTCTCTAAAATTAAATAAAGTATTTGATCCTTGAGAACTTGTCGTAAAAGAAGTTCACAATCGATTGGAAGATCTTTTTTTTCTTCGGAATTCTAATATTTTTGAATTAATCTAAGTATTTGGATTACCTAGGGTTTGTTAATCCTTAATTAATGTTAAAAAAAATTACTAGGGGGATAGCTTATTTTTAATCCACCCAACATTATCTCATGGTTAAATAACCTAGACCGAAGTCGGATTTCCCTCTAGTAAAAGTGGATTTCCCCTTATCAATTATCTTTTTTTAATCTTTTTATCTAGTCCGAGGTCAACTTTACAGTTAAGTTCCTGTTTGGAACGTTCAGATCGAATGGAATTGAATGGTGTAGTGCAGTCAAAATGTTAGGGTAATACTCTAACACTACCATGTTCGTTACCTCAATTGGAAGCTTGTTGTCAAAACTATATCTTGATTTCTAGTCTACAATTAGTTGAGTCTCGGTCTAGGATAGTAGTAGTTGAGAAACAAACCAGTCATCATTGGCGTTTCTACCATTTCAAGGCGAAGATTAACCGAAGTGTTTGTAGAACTTCATCAACAAAAGGTAAGTGAAGATTGAACCACCTATTTCTCAAGTTATATTCACTTTTCTATCCTTGAGACATTTGTCGCATAACTAATAGACTAGCTTGCATAAAAAATAATTTCGAGTCGAGAACTAATTATTTAGTTACGAATTTCTCGACATATAATGACTGAGCTTAATGAACATTTGTTCATACTTGATCAATTTCGGTGGAGAACAATTTATTGTTCGAAACCAAATTATGATTCAATTTTATCATTCAAAAATAGCATGGAACAATGATATGTGTCATTGATGTTATTCGGGAATGTTTCCAATTGATATAGATAAATATAGAACTACTATATTCGGAATATTACAAGACAGTGTTATCAGTCTTACAACTGAGAAAACTGTTATATGTCTGAAGATGTATTACATGTACTCGTACACGTAGCGGAGTAACTATATATCGACTTACATATTTGTGTGATACGCATATTTGTATGCACGTCATGGGAAAATATGTTTGTTTCGTAATTCATATAAGTATGTATATTCGTACACAAACCATTTTGGAATTGTGGTAAGGGAACCAGGTTTAAGTATTCAAACCGGTATGTGAACCACCACAAATCTATTTTCTAGAACCAGTTTAGTACCCAAACCGGTACGCAAACTGAAAATATTATGTGAACTCCGGAACCAGTAAAGTCTTAAGGTTTCCAAACCAGTTTGCAATCTGAAAAAGTTTTGTCAACTCCTGTTAGAGCATTGACGGTTGAACTCACCAAGCGTTGGTATGTCAAGTTTGGTTGTCATATTTTAGTGTGTCAAAACTCATCTAAAGTTGCTTGCTTAGATACTAGAGTCAACTTCGTTTAGGTTAGACTAAAAAATCTAGGAATGTAGAGACATACAAGTATTACTCTGAAGATCTGAAGAATGTGAAGAAGTAACGAACTACACCGACGACATTATCCTTCCAATGGAGGTTAGTAATATTTACTTGAACTGTTTCATTCCTAACATATCTTTCAAGTTGTGCTATATTTAAAACATAACTGCGAAGCTATATATATTGTACATATTGTATAATACTCTAGTGATGTGACATGGTTATATTTGTATGATCATAGTATTATGGAATTAGACTACGAAGTATAATGATTATCTTTTGAACTTCGCATATATGACATCGACATAATCTTGTATATACTGTCATGAATATGTGAATGGGTTATGGTGAAAATTTCATCCTAGGAAATAATGTTTTACATTTGTTTAAAGGAAGTACATTCATGAACTTGTTTTGTGAATCGAAAGGGAAATCATTAGGCTTATTGGTTCGGCTAGTCATTGCAAATATTTGGATGACCAATATGTGTGAGATGGTAGAACCGATCTTAACCTTGGTTATATATCTTGGTATGACTAGTTTTTATTAATTGGTGTAACCGATCCTAAGTAACCACCATGTGATGGTATGATCGATCTTTGTAATTGGTGTGAGCGATCCTAATAATTGGTGTGACCGATCACAAGTGTTGTGTAATCGATATTTGTAATTGGTAACCGGTCATGGTAACTGGCGTGACCGATCACAAGCAATACCATGGGAATATGGAACCGATACTGGTAACCGGTCCTGGTAACTTGTGTGACCGATCACAAGTATTTCCATAATAAGGTATAACAGAACTTAGTGATTGGAAGAACTTATTGAACCCATGTATGTGATTTGATATTTGATCAATCACATAGTTATCTTGGAATACAGGTCAACCAATTTTAAACATGTTCGGAAGTGTGGTATAACTGATTCCAAGAATGTAAATCCATGTAAATATGAATAAGGATTTACAGTGAAGAGATGTCAACATACTTTGATATTCTTTAGTACTCAAGGTGATCCTATGCCGAGATAAATTAAGAATCTTTTGATTAAGGGTTTTTGGTTTTATATGTTTTAATTACCAGTAATTAAATGCATATCTCAAGAGAATAAAATTAGTAATGTGCATTTACTAATTGGAGATTTTCTATTGAGATATTTCGGGAATATTGGACAAGCATTTATTGGAATTAGGAAAACCGAATCCTGCCATTTGTTGTATATCTTGAGAATATTTTCGGTTTTGGAAATTCCTTGATGTCCAAACATCCTTGGTCCATAAAAACCTAAGTTTTCATTTCTATCAAACTATCCTAAGAGGCAGGAAACTTAATTTATTATTATTTATGGTGGATCCGTCTAATCGGAGAGAAAAGTATCCTAATTAGGTTAAATCTCTTACGACCGCTCGTTTAAAGACTTCCATGGGATCAAGAAGCTCTACGAGTACCGTTGGTGGCAAACTAGATAATTGTAGTGTTATTAGTTGTCGATTGATTTGATTGACTAAAGGTTGTTGAAACTTTGATTGCACCTAGTTTGTTTATTCTTGAGAAACTTCTCTTCTGATATAAGATTCACTCAAACTAGATCAAAGTATCGACGGGATCTTTAGTTAGTTCTAAAGAAATCTTGTGATAATCCATTGTTAATAGACTCCGTTTTATGTGTGATTGATCACAAGTGATTCAAGTGGTGTAGTGTGAAAAAGAATGGGTACAACAACCACACCTAATATTTCGTTTAGGCAATCTGTATGGACTAACTCCAATATAATTCCAAGAGAATCAACTAGAAAGTCAGACTCAATCAAGGAAAATATATCCAAGAGTTATATTTCTGTTTCTCAATGTAATCAGCAAATCAAACAGATAGAATCCGCGAGACTGATTATTATGACAAACAACTTGAATGGCACCAAATAATTTTTTTTAAGTGTCAATCAATTTCAATCAACAACCAAAGGTTGGATTTACCAATAAATTGAACTGCGCAGAACCTGTGATATTTTAATTATATAAGCAAATATAATGTGGTAAAGAAATAACACAAAAACCAGAAGTTTTGTTAATGAGGAAAGCGCAAATGCACAAAAACCTCGGGACCTAGTCCAGATTTGTACACCACACCGTATTAAGCCGCTACAGACTCTGGCCTACTACAAGTTAACTTCGGACTATAATGTCGTTGAGCCATAACCAATCTCACATTGATTAAGGTATAGTCACGTTCATTGCACCACTGAATCCCAGCAGGACTCTACGCACTTGATTCTCTTAGATGATCTCACCTACAACTAAGAGTTGCTATGACCCAAAGTCGAAGACTTGAAAAACAAATATGTCTCCCACAGAAAAGTCTATTGAATAGATAAATCTGTCTCCCACAAAAATACCTACGAGTTTTTGTTCCGACTTTTAATAAATCAAAGTGAACAGGAACCAATTGATACACCGGTCTTATATTCGCGAAGAAAAGCCTAGTAATATCAATCACCTCAAAATAACTTAACTATATGGTAGTAGAACAAGTTATTGTGGAATCACAAATAATGAGACAAAGAGCTTTGTGATTAGGTTTTATATATTACCTATCTGAGATAAATCTCGAGCAAATCTTAGGGAAGATAATACTCAATACGATAGAAAAAGTAAGATGATGATCAACGCAACTATATAGAATATATTGGGTTTGGCTTCAGAATCCCAATGAAGTCTTTAAGTCGTTAACCTATAATGGTTTTAGGAAAAACCTAGGTTAAAAGAGAATCGAATCTAGTCGCAACTAGTATCACACATGAGTTGTGGGGATTAGGTTTCCCAGTTGCTAGAGTTCTCCCTTATATAGTCTTCAAATCAGGTTTTGATAATTTTAGAACAAAGCAATCAATATTCACCATTAGATGAAACCTGATTTAAGATTCAAGATAATATCATTCCATCGTTAGATGCACTTAGATTGTTACACACAAATGAAATATACCTTCATTTAGATATGGGTAACCGTACCTAAACATGTATATTGTGTAGGTTTGTTAGGGAACTGCTAAATCGAACTCGCAAGTGTTGATATCTCAAGCTTGTTATCAAGTTTAGTTGTCAAAAAAGTAAGTCTTGATTTCTAGTCTATTTATAGCCAAGTCTCGGATTAGGATAGAAAGTGTAGTTGAGCATTAGACTTCACGATGTTCATCGATTGAAGATGAATAGCTACTAAGGGGAGCTTGTGGAACTTCATCAACAAAAGGTATGTTGATACTTGAACTCATCTATCACTAAAAGGCTATCTACTCAATATCCTATTTGAGACAAAATTCGTATAGCTATATAGACTTCATTTATACATATTTGATATTTTGAGCTGAGTTTAAATCATTTACATATTTCTCGAAATATGTGTTAGTAAGCTTTCGATTTAGCCAAGTTCATCTTATATTCTTGACGAAAGTCAGAATATGATCATTTGAAAATCGCATGGTAACATCTTACATGATTTGTGTGAGACAATCATTTGTTGTAGACTCGAAATGTTTCGTATTGATCATTCGATCACTTGAAAAATGCTTTGAAGCTAATAGTTTGTGTGAGACATCTATTCCCTTCTTCCGAGAATATTTCGATGGTTAAAATGAGAGTTTAGAACAATTGGATTTAAGCATAGTATGCGTACTTTCATATATGTAATCCATGTCCCGGAACCATGGCATGCATACCCGTACGCGTACTGGCGTAAGGTTCAGATTTGGGGATTTCTACTAAGTTTGGAAGTTGCATTGGTATGTGTACTAGTTCGCGTACTGGAAAATCGGTTTGTTCATGAAAAATACGTTTATATAATAAGGAATGCAATTTTTTGCAAACCGTGGCTATAATGTTCATGACTTGATTCGTGTGAATCAAAATCAATTTTTCTTCAATTGTATCTTGTATACTTCTATGAGAATATAAACAATTGAACAACTCTAGAACTAGTTTCATTTGAGTCATTTGAACTAGTTATGGTTAAGATGAATGAGATTGATATGAAATTGTTCATATGGATAACTTCGGTTAACTATTGTTGAGCCAACAAGGTGTACACATTTAGGTATGGTTACTCAAACCTAAATGAAGGTACATTTCATTTGTGTGTAACAAGCTAAGTTCGATCTAAGGGTTTAAATATATTAGCTTGAGTCAAATCAGGTTTTTGTCTAACAGTGAATATTTAATGCTCTGTTACCAAGGTAGCATTGATTGCAAACCCTAATTTGAAGACTATATAAAGGATAACTCTAGAAATTGGGAAACCTAATCCCCACACCTCTTGTGTGATACTAGTTGCGAATAGAGTCGATTCTCCTTTAACCTTAGGATTTTCACGAAACCTTATATGTTGACGACTTAAAGACTTCATTGGGATTGTAAAGCCAGACCCAACTATTTTCTCTGTAGTTGCGTGATCTGATCTTGCATCCTCTATTATAATTAAGTACTATCTTATTTATGATTGGCTCGAGATTTATTCTCCAATAGGAAAGATAAAAAGTAATCACAAACATCTTCGTCTCATCGTTTGTGATTCCAAAATATCTTGTTTTGCTACCCTTCGATTAAGATTATTGTGAGTTGATTGATATTTCTAGGCTGTTCTTCGGGAATATAAGTCTGGTATATTAATTGGTTCATTTTCACCTTGATTTATCAAAAGAAGGAATAAAACTCATAGGTTTATCTGTAGGAGACAGATTTATCTATACAATAGATTTTTCTGTGTGAAACAGATTGGTTTATCAAGTCTTTGACTTTGGGTCATAACAACTCTTAGTTGTGGGTGAGATCAGCTAAGGGAATCATGTGTGTAGAGTCCTGATGGGATTCAGATACGTAAGGAGTGCAACTGTACCTTGATCAATGTGAGATTGGTTAGGGATAAACTACATTCCAGTCCGAAGTTAACTTGGATTAGGCTAATGTCTGTAGCGTCTTAATACAGTGTGGTGTTCAAGATGGACTAGGTCCCGGGGTATCATTTGTCATTTCTTCGTTAACAACATTTTTGGTGTCTGTGTTATTTCTTTTCCGCATTATATTTTGTTATTATATAATAGAAATATCACAGGTTGTGTGTAGTTCAATCAATTAGAGAATCCAACCTTTGTTGATATATTGATTGACACTTGAACAATGGTCTTTGGTACCGTTCAAGTTATTTCACATAATAATCAGGCTCACCAATTTTTATCTGTTTGATTTTCTTATTACATTGTGAAACAGAGATATGAACTCTTGGATATATTTCCATTGATTGATTCTGACTGTCTAGTTGATTCTTATATTGGCATTTTCCCATACAGATTGGTAAGCGAAATATTAGGTGTCATTGTTGTACACCCGCTTTTTCGAGGTTATTATTGAAGATTAAAGAAGATTTGAAGACGGAGAATATTTCTTATTAGCTCGCATATCTTTGTGTGTGCACAAACCTTGATCGGCTGGGATCCAACTAGAATTAGATTTATTCGATTGATTAGTTGCATGATATCGGCATCGCTTTATAGTTTTTCATTATAATCTATATTCATTGATTGCGAATCTAAACTTAACTACTTTGGTAGTTATTGGATTGATTGATCTAACCGGGCAAATGAATTTATTGATTAAATGGAAGAGCCTTTGCATATGACTTGAGATATATTTATCTTGGAAGAATCAATAGAGTTGTTACAAAATAGATTTTTTGTTCCTTTACTGTTTGGAATACAATCCAAAGGAATTGTAACAGTGCATGACCTTCGAAGTTGGTAGCACAGGGATACCGAGGAAACTAAGTGAACTAGGGGTAGTTGCTTGGTCTCAACTATACGAAGTTGGTGTAAATTTTGTATAACGGCTTAATTTAGAGAGTACTCAATTCTGGACTAGGTCCAGGTTTTTTTTTGCACTGCTTGCAGTTTCCTCGTTAATAAAATCTTGTGTGCCATTTACTTTTGTTTTCCGCAATTATATTTGGTTATACAATTTAAAGTGAATTGCACTTTACGTTAACTCCGCATTACTTGATAGTGATCCTACATTGTTTGGTTAACTCCGAACCTATTATCAAGTAATATACTTCATTGTCATATTGTCTCGATCTTGCATCCATAGTCAATCACACAAGTTATCTTGTTGTTGTATTGTCTCGATCTCGTATCCATAGATAATAACACGAAGTGTGAACCGATTAGTTGTATTGTCTCGACTTTGTCCATAGACGATCACTTTCGGTATAAGACTTATAGGTTGAAACAAAATGATTGTGGTGTATTTGGGTACCATCGTCTTATCAATTGGTATCATAGCAGGCAAACACGAAAAGATCTAACAATCTGTGTCTGGTGTGATCCAACCTATAAGAAATTAACTCGAGTTCAAATGAATCAATTTCAGTTAACGTACCGCCAATATTTGACGGAACAAACTATCTATGGTGGAAATCTGCTATGAGATCTTTTCTTCAATAACGAGACTCTAATACTTTGGTATTAGTCGTTGATGGTTATAATTGCCCGAAAATGGAAGGTTTGAAAACTGACTTTAAACGCTTAGTGGATTATTCATGCGAAGAAAAGGCTTTTGCAAAGCAGAATTCATATGGTTTGAATGCTATTATACATGATGTAATCCGTGACCTACAACATCATGTATCCACATGACAAACTTCACAAGAAGCTTGGAATAATCTTCAGATTATATTCGAAGGAAACGCATCAGAAAAGAAATCTAGACTTCAAACTCTCACGTCTGATTGGGAAAACCTTCGAATGGATAACAATGATATTTTTAAAGAGTTTCATATTAAAATCTCTGAGATAGTAAATGCTTATTTCTCTCTTTGTAGGATCAGAATATCGCCACAGTAACACTCTTGCGAAATATAAACAACCTTTCAGCGAATTCTTCAACAACACACTGCGAGCGTCGCGTGATAACTCAATGGATGACATAACGAATGACAATAACTGAAACACGAGAGGAGCATGACGATCCTGCGAAGTTTATAGCATCTGCAAAAATTAACATTACAACTACTGCGAGAATATCGCAAGTCAGATCCTAAATTAAAGGATAGCTTAGCTGCCATCCACTATGTAACTACCCTAAATAAAGAGAACTAATAGACTCAGAAGAGGGAGAGATCAATTTGAGAGTGTTGAGAAAGTTTTGAGGAGAGAGAAAGTTTAAGAGAGCAGTTGTATTATTGATGAGCTTTTATTAGACTAATATAAAACTATGTTACGAGATGGGTTTAATCGTAACTAATCAATTTCAATGTATAGATCGTAATCCTAAAAAACATATCTAAGAAACCTAGAAAACATTAAAATTTTGTAAACATTGAAACAGATTCACAAGTTATTACATAGAAGGCAAGCGAGCAACAAGCTGCGCCGCAAGCCCTTTTTGAATGGCAAACCCTATCCTCTTAAACAAAAACTCTATAGAATCGGGAGTCATGAAATTACTGTGCATGACTCTTTGAACTCTCGCTAGGAGTCCAACCGCCTCCGGAGCTAAATACCCAAAAGTGTCAAAGGCAAAGGGAATTGATCAATACAAGTGTTGTTCTTAATTTTCAAATATGTGTTGATTATTATGAATTCTTGTGAGGGGTGTAGTGTAGGAATTCTGCAACTACATAATGGCGCTAGAAACAGGGATTAAAAGTTGAAAATCGTAGAAAAAGCAAGATTAAAGATCAATATTCAAGTTAAGAAGATGATCGAACAAGTTGGTGAAATAGTTGAAGGAAAAATGATTAAAGCCAAGGATAATTACAGGAAGTTGGAGTTTAATACGATAACAAAAGCGATGATCAACCAATTCCATGAAAATATTAAAGGAAGGATTCATAAACGAGATTTTGAAGGAAAGAAAATTATGAAGATGTAGAAAGTATCACCTCTGAAGGATTAGGAAAAGCATAAAATCACATTCACAGCAGCATAAATACCAAGAGAAAATTTGAATCATACATCTCCTTTGGTAATCACGGTATCCACTATACGAATAAAAAAGAAAAAATCAACAAGATCTGCGGAAGAATGGGCTGTGAATAGAACTTTGGTGGATACATGAAGTTCTGTAGATATAATATTTTATCATACCTTTAAGAAAATGGGAGACCAGGATGAAGAGATGTCTAGTTCAACTTATCATATTCATGGCTTTGGAAAATCTATAACAAAACCTAAAGGCGAAATAGTAGTACGAATTCCGCTAGGAGAGATTGATACACAAGTAAAATTATGTGTGGTGGATGTGGAATCACTATATAACATGCTATTAGGGCGACCATGGATACACGCAATCAAGGCTGTAGCATCAACATTGCATCAATGCATCAAATTTCCTATGCCCAGTGGAGTTGGAGAAATTAGAGGAGATACTGATCATGCGAAACTGTGTTATCAAATCGATGTGAGAAATTATGAAGGGCGTGCAAAGCTGCGAAAAGATCGCAGAAAAATGGAGAAAGAGACAAAGAAAGAAGAAGAATTTAAAGTTTACACGATAAGAGCAAGAGAAAAAAAAGGAATACCCAGCGAAATTTCGCAAGAAGGAGATAAACCTGCGAAAGTTATGAAAACATCAACACCAATGGGAGAACCTGAGGCCAGCTACATCGTAGCTGAACCAACAAAGGAAGTAAATATTGGAAGTGAAGAAGAGCCTAAGATGATGAAAATTGGAACTAAAATGGATGCATATGAGGAAGAGCGAACCGTAAACCTCTTGCGAGAATATAAGGACATCTTTGCTTGGAGTATGGATGATATGCATGGAATAGATCCATCAGTTGAATGTCATAAGTTAGAAATTAACAAGGATGTAAGACCATTTAAACAAAGGATAAGAAAAATCGCAACAACATACCATTCCCAAATAGAAGAAGAATTACAGAAAATGCTTGACGCAGGAATTATAAGGCAGGCAAAATACCTGGAATGGATTGCAAATATGGTGGTGGTTCCAAAGAAAAATAAAGGTATAAGAATTTGCATAGACTTTACTGACTTAAACAAAGCTTGTCCTAAAGATAGCTTTCCATTACCGGACATTCCTCAAATGTAGAATCAGCAGCGGGAAATAATAGAATATCTTCGTTAGATGGGTATAAAGGTTATAATCAGATTCACCTCGCTGAAGAAGATCAGGAGCACACCGCATTCTTTGCTCCAAGAGGGTTATATTGCTATACAAAGATGCCCTTCGGTTTGCGAAATGCTGGTTCAACGTATCAAAGAATGGTGGAGAAAGTGTTTGCGAAGTGGATCCACAAAATATTAGAGGTGTATGTAGATGACATGTTAATCAAGAGTAAAGAAGCTAAAAACCATGTGCAGGACTTGAAGGAGATTTTCGATCAAATGCGATAATTTAACATCAAGGTGAATCCCGAAAAGTGCATTTTTGGAGTGGCTTCAGGAAAACATTTAGGATATATTGTGTCAAAAGAAGGAATACAAGTTGATCCAGAGAAATAACAAGCAATTCGTGACATGCCAACACCAGCAATAGTAAAATAGGTGCAAAAGTTGAATGGGCTATTGGCTTCGCTGGGAAGATTCATCTCGCGATCATCATACAAATGCAAGCATTTCTTCAATATACTCAAGAAGGGAGCAAAATTCAAGTGGACAGATGAATGTGAAAAGGCTTTTCAAGGAATTAAAGAACATTTGATGAACATATCTATCTTACAGAAAGCGGAGCCAGGAGAAGAATTATTGATCTACCTTGCGACAACTTCGCACGCATTAAGTGCAGTGTTATTGCGAATGGATGCAGGAATAGAAAAACCAATTTATTACATTAGAAAAACATTTAATACCGCAGAGAAAAATTACTCAAAGATTGAGAAGCTAATTCTGGCATTGGTTTATGCAACTTTTAAACTTCGCATCTATTTTCAAGCACATAAAGTAAAAGTATTAACAAAGGTGCCAATTGAGTCAGTAATGAAGAATTCAAAAAGATCAGGCAGAGTTGAGAGATGGAATGCACAAGTAGGACATTTCGAAATAAAATATGAAATTCTATCTTCACCAAAATCACAAGTTGTAGCAGATTTCTTAGCAGAGTTTCCTCTAGAAGATGATGAAGCTGTGGAAGATATGATTGATATAGAAGAAGAACATGGAAACCCAAGAGATCTGTTAACAGAACCCAACATGTGGGAAATATTGGTGGATGGATCATCAAACAGGGAAGGCAATGAAGTTGGAGTTATCTTTATATCGCCAGAATGAGAAAAATGGCTTTTTCATTTAGATGGGAATTCGCGTCTACTAATAATGAGACGGAATATGAAGTTGTGATACATGCTCTAAAATTCGCAATAGAAATGAAATTGGAGATTGCTAGAATTACCAGTGATTCACAATTGGTTATTCGACAAATAAAGGGAGAATATACAACAAATGAACCATCTTTGAAGAAATACAAGAAACTTGTTGAAAAACTGTCAGCGAAAATTCCAAAAATAAAATGGAGACATATATCAAGAAAAGATAATAAACTCTCAGATGCTTTTGCTTTCATATCCAGCATGATGACAAATCCAGCTGCGAGATGCATACAAATTTAAACACTTATATCACCTTCAATCAATAAAGAAGAATAAGAAGAAGCAGATGTAATGATAATAGAAAGTGGCGAACAAGAACCAAGAGGCAAAATTGAATATTGGCGAACAGAACTTCATGCATATTTGGCGAGAGGAGAAACACCAAGAATTAGATTAGAAACACACAAGTTAAAAATCCGTGCAACAAATTATGAATTGAGAGATGGAATATTATATCGCAATTTTTTTAATGGACCATCACTTGGATGCTTGACACGAGAAGAAGGAGAAAAAGTGTTAAAAATGTTGCATAGTGGAGACACTGGTAATCACAGTGGGGGAAGATCTTTGGCATAAAGAACAAAAATGTAAGGATATTACTGGCCATATATGCATGAAGGTGAGAAGCAACTATCAAGACGTTGCGAAGATTGTCAGCGACAAGGAATGAAGATAGACGCACCAGGGGAACCATTGTCATCTTCAACAAGTGTATGGCCTTTTGGAAAATGGGGGTTGGATATTGTGGGACCATTTGCACCCGGTTCTGGACAAAGAAGATATTTGATTGTCGCTACAGATTATTTCACAAAGTGGGGAGAAGTAAAGGCCGTACAACACATTCGTGATAAAGATATTTTTACATTCATATTTGAAAATATAATTTGCAGATTTGGAATTCCTGCACAGTTGGTATCTGATAATGGAAAGCAATTTGAAGGACAAAACATAGAAATGTTACTTAATGCATTTAAGATCAAATGTGGAAAATCAACACCTCTTTATCCACAGGCCAATGGGCAGGCAGAAGCAACCAATAAGATAATCACAGATATACTGAAGAAGAAATTAGTGGGATACCACAGGGCATGGTGTGAGCAAGTGCATAATGCAATATGGTCTTAAAATACAACTAGGAGAGAAGCAACTGGGATGTCACCTTTTTGTCTAACATATGGTGTTGAAGCAGTACTGCCAACAGAAGTTGCTATCCCTACAACAAAAATAGAGGCTTGGGAAAAGAATCTTAGTGCTGGTATGATTCTAAGTAAACTTGATGAGTTAGAATAGAAGAGAGAAAAAACTTTACAACATATGGAAAATTATCAGCGAAGATTGGCTCGCGAGTATAACAAACGTGTCATAAAACGTGAGTTCCAACCAGGTGATTTAGTGCTGCGAGAAACACCAGGTTATCAGCGAGAAAATAGTGGAAAGCTGGCGAGAAAATAGGATGAACCATATATTATTAAAGAGATAGTTGGAACAGGGGCATATAAATTGATGGATCCGGAGGGTAGAGACGTTGGTTGAAGACTTGGTAGACCATGGAACAGACTATATCTAAAAATATTTTACCAGTAACAAATTATAAGAAAGGTTAGATGATGAAATCATATATGATGAAGCAAAGAAGAAATGAATAAAATAAATTTTTATCATAGCTGCGAGATTATTCAAGATTACAGAAAAAATAAGAAATAGCAATATTTTCTAAAGAAATATTAGAATGGGACGAACCTTTATGGCGTACACCCTAGTTCGCGGATAAAATTTCGCAAGAGGCAAATGTAAGACCTAAAGTATGTGATATAAGGGGGTATCTCTTTGCATGGATCAGGGATAAGGTTATACCGCTGTTGGAACCTGAGTCATGGAGATTTGGGGTCAATGAAACCTATCCGGGGGAGGTACCTTGGATTTTCAACATGAACTTATGATTTAGGTTGGACGACTGAGGGTCTCTTCCAAGGAGTGAAGAGTATGATCAAGGCGCCGAGGTACACGGTTGAGCCAAGGGTGCCCGGGGCGTATGAAACTACCCTGGCCATTCTTGGCAAGTCTTGACTATGATGCACTCGACCTGAAGAAAACACCACCTAGGGTGTAGTATCATAAACATAAGCCATATAGGAAAAAGTGATAAGAGGATTCGAAAGCAACTGGTTGTTGTTAAGACCGGATGGGAGGATCTAGTCTTGCATGGCCGATGTACGCCTCCTTGAAGGGGCAACCAGGGGGAAGATAAGTGTGGCACCCTCCATTAGGGAGCTGATAAGTATCTTGAGACGCAAATTTCATGAGGATTTTTACTCACGGGAGTATCAAGACTTGTCATATTTGTGAAACAAATATACAGAGGCAAAAAGCCATGAGAAAAAGATAAGATGACATCAATTGGTTTTTACATGAAAGTGTAAATACGTCCTGCGATTTCATCGCAAGACGACAATGTCATGGGGCTTTATTTTGGCCAAAAAACTTAGGCTTGTCATATTGAAAAAATGAGGATAAGGCAAGATCAATGGGTTCTTACATGCGAATGTAAGAACGTCCTGCGATTTTGTCGCAAAAACAAAAATTGGCAAAATAAGACCTTTAACTAGGAAGGCAAACATTAACTATTTTCTTTTAAATGCAGGAAAGATTTGTTCATTCTAAGAAAGATAATGAGGGGCAAGTATGGGAATTTATAAATTAAATATCATTATCTTTCTCATAAATACTTAAAATGATAGAAGCATAACTAAATTCTAAAGTTGCGTAAAAGTATATCGCTTGTAAGAAAAGGGAAAAGAAGAGATACTCCAAGAAAACAAAAGCAGGACTCAAGCTTCAGTATTAGCTTCGCCAGTTTCGTTATCTTTTCCTGTGTTATCATCTTCGCCAGTTTTTGTATCATTATGATCAACTCGAGTTTCTTCTTCATTTAATTTCTTGCCAATTGTTGCTTCACCACCGGTAGTTGCTTCTTCAGGAGGGATATCTTCTTTATCTACTGAATCTTCTTGAGAAACATCTTCTTCACCACTTACATAATTAAGATCACTATCAGTGGGACGAGGAATGTCATCATCATCTACTTCTAGAGGATTGATTAATATAGGGGGAAGAGAATTTGACAACAAAACTTCATTCATAAGAACTTCAGCGCTAAGATGAACTTGGCGACGAAAAGCCCTATCACGGTTTCTGTTCTCCATATCTTTAAAATATTCAAGGTAGTCATATCTTCTTTCTGCTCGACCGCGAGAACGGGAAAGACGAGCAACTAGTAATTCATTTTCCTTGCGAAGTTTAGCCAGTTTATCATTCAAAGCAGAAATAGTTGAATGAAGACTCCTCTCAGATTCTGCAAAAAATAAGAGTAAACATGAAAGATATTCTTGCAAAGATTTTGCAAGAAGAATTATAAAGAAATATAATAGAGGAATTAACAATTGAGGCAGCTAAAAGTGACTACCTTCCTTCTGCGAAGTTAAATTTTGAACTAGTGTCAAGCAAGAATCCTCCCATTGGTCCATGGCATCATCAAATTTATCTCTAACTATGCCCTTCAGGCGAGATTTAATGCTTTCTTCTTTAGAGATGGGAAAAGTATTTTCCTTTGCTAATGAAGAATAAGATTCTTCTAATTGGGAATATTGCTCTTTAAGTTGGCTTACCTTTATACTTAAAGCTATTCTACCTTGGATGAGTGTATTTTTCTCAGTGATGGATGATTCAGTTACTTCCTTAAGTTCTCCTTTTAGCGAATAAAGGGATCGTTCTTGGTTATCATACATTCTTTCAAGAGTACTTAGTTGCTGAGAGGAGATCGCCACCTTATTTGAAAGACTATTGAGATAAAATCTTGTTTTCGTATGATAAAGTTTCCATCGCGAAATTAGCCTTGGTTAACAAATAATAGATGCGAGATATTTCGCTACTTAATAGATCTTGTTTCTGTGCTAATTGTGTGTTCTCTTTGGCAAGGTTATCTATTTGATCAAGGGAATACGTGTGAATATTATCTAATCGGTTATATTGGTCCATCCAAGAATCTCTATCAACACGAATCTCTTCAGCAACATATTCAGCTTTGAATATCCCCATTAATCGATTCTGATTTAGGGCTTAATGTGCGAATAAAGGATTTTAAGAAAATGGAGTATGAAAAGAATAAAAACAATTAACGTAGGAAAATCAAAGACATAGATAGAAAAAGTTATACCTTTTAATTCATCATTTTTCTTGCGAAGATTCTCGCAATTCAGTGAAGAATTGTTAAGTTTATGATGAAGAGTATCACATTCTAAAGTCTTGGCTTGGAGAGCCCCATTTAAAGCTTCAACTTCATTTTTTAGAGATGCTTGCGAAACCATTCGGTCAGAACCAAAATATTTATTTAAAATCTCGAAGACACTATGCCTAACAGGATCGATAGAAGACTTCCTAGCATCATCTAAAATATCAGACAAAACCTTAAAAGAAACATCTACTCCTACTGAAGTTTTTTTAGAAGAGGGGACAGATGTAGATGGCGAAAAGGTGATAATAGAAAGTTGGGGGTTTGAATTATTCGCAGCAAATGCATCATCCAAAGGTGAAGTTTCTGGAAAAGTAATAATTGGAATTGAAGTAGAGTTAACTTGAGAAGTAATTACAGTAAAAGGGGGAAGAAACTTCATTTGTAGCAATTTTAGGAATTTCATTTATAAAAGGATCAGTTGAGGCAGGGATATTTATGGCGATGTTCTCGCATACAGAAATTAGAGGTTCAGTTTGCGAAGATAAAGGAATAGAACTGGCAAAAATTAATTTTCGAATAGTAACGGAAAAATCAACAACTTTATCATGGCGAGATTTCTTGCGAGGAACATTAGTGTTCTCATCACCCTGTGAATAACAATCTAAATAAGAAATAGAGGCAACAATATTGTTATTAAGAAAACAAATATTTATTACTACCTTATGATTCGCAGGCTTCCTTTTCTATTCAGCATATTTTTGCTGCGAATTTTTTGAAGAATTAGGGTCTTGGACTACAAATTTGGTGTTAGAAGGGATTCCGCTGAAACAAAAACACAGTATGGGAATTACATAAAATCAAATAAAGACAGATTAGATAATTCTGATGAACATAATTTAGATAAGCAAGATTGAGTTTAGCAATGTTAGAAGAACATATACCTTGATAACTCCATGAAAGAAGTAGCAGATTAATCTTTGGAGGAAAAAAATTGCAGACGAAAAAAAAATAGTACAAACAAACGAAAAGACGAGGAAGACGGAGAAGCAGAAGAAGAAGATTATTTTTGTACCACCTTCTACCTTTTACAGACAAAGGGATGGTGACCGTATAATAATGAAAGTACCGGTAAAAAGAGGAATATTCGACACGTGTAAGCGGTTATACTTAATTTACGGGGATTTGTCGTGAAGAGAATATGGAAATATTAGAAGTTGCGGCGTTTTAAAAAGTTTTAATTCTCATGATCTTTTCTCCTTCGCAGAAAATAAATGAGAAGAGGAAAGATGTAGGATCAGAATATCACCACAGTAATACTCTTGCGAAATTTATAAACAACCTTTCTGCGAATTCTTCAACAACATACTGTGAGCGTCGCGGGATAACTCAAAGGATAACATAACGAATGATGGTAACTGAAACACGAGAGGAGCATGACGATCCTTCGAAGTTTATAGCATCTGCGAAAATTAACATTACAACTACTGCGAGAATATCGCGAGTCAGATCCGAAATTAAAGGATAGCTTAGCTGTCATCCACTATGTAACTACCCTATATAAAGAGAACTAATAGACTCAGAATAGGGAGAGATCAATTTGAGAGTGTTGAGAAAGTTTAAGAGAGCGGTATTCTTGATTTCTTGTAATATTTCTGAGAATTGATCAATAAAAGTGTTGTTCTTAATCTTTAAATATGTGTTGATTATTATGAATTCTTGTGAGGGGTGTAGTGTAGGAATTCCTGCAACTACACTCTTGGAAAGACTATTTCTGAAAAAGATATAGTGTGCAAAATTCTCAGATCATTTCCATCTAGATACGATTCTAAAAAGCATGCAATCATAGAGAGTAAAATGATCTTTTAACTCTCTCATAAAGCATACTTGTTGGGAATTTAAAGATATTCAATGATGAATCACAATCTATTCAAGCTAAAGGAATCGCTTTTAAAGCTGAAAAACTTCCAAAAGCTCATGTAGAGAAAAATAGATTGTTAGATGTTTCTGACGAATTGATTCTAGAAGATTCTGATGATGATGTAGAACAAACATCATCACTTATTACAAGGAAGTTTCGAGATCTCTTAAAGAAAAGAAATAAGAGATTTGTAAAAGATGTTCATCGATCTTCTCGGCCCCATGATCGAGTTCCAATCAATAACAAAAAGGATCAAGAAAAAGATGATAAATATCATCCACAGTGCTGTAAAAGTTTTGGTCATATGGCTAAAGAATGTCCTAATCTTAGGAAATACATTGGAAGCAAGGAATTAGATGTAACTCTAGATGAGACCTCCGATTCATATAATTCCGAAGAAGAGCAATAGTTGTTAATTTGATTCCCTCATATTCTATTAGTGATTTAACCATTTTAAAAATGGGCATGTCTTCCGATAATGAAAAATCATCTAACGGTAAAGGGAAAAATAAGACAAAGTGTGAAACTGTTTCAAAAACAAGAATTGCTAAGAAGTCCATATGTAATTCTAACCAATCTCAGGATACTTCATTAATTCGAGGTAATAAGAGAAGATATTTGAATCATACTTTACTAGATCAAGAACACCCTATTTGTTTTAAATCCCATGATGAGAGAAAATCTCATACTAATACCACCCAATAGGTATTAGATTGCATCCTCACCTTGTGTACCAATTATGTGTGTGAGGAAGCAAAAATCAAGGCACTTATGTGTCGGTTAATAAAATCTAGTAATTGAAATATATTTTAAGATATTCGTATTATAGGAATGTTATATTTTCGGAAGTATGAAAAATATAAAAAGATCTCTCTCGTTCTCTGGTAGTTCCTTGTCCTAACTATGAGTCAGGATCCGATGTCTTCTCTTGCAAAGCTGCATGATCTAAAAACATCTCTTTAAGAATAAATCTACACCATCTCTTGATGCTAATAAACCTAAGATAAATATCAAAAAGAAAGACTGGTTTAGCAAGAAATAAAGATAGAATATGTTGAAGAATGATCAATGTATTGAGATATTGACACAATTTTGTGTTCGATCAAAGAAAAAATGACATGTTCTTGCAGAGTCATTCACGAAAACATCTCAACTGCAATAAATTCTGGTAAAGCAACAAGGTTATCTTCTTGAAGAAATTAACAAGCTCAAGAATGAAAATAATAACCTGCCTTCCTCTAGTACTGATATGAAGAATTAAGTTGCTCATGGAATAAAAATAAGATTGGATTCTTATTTAGAGAAAATAGACATCAATGTTTTGATTTACTTTAATTATTGTATAAGGTCAATTTTGAATAAAACTATCATTATTTATGAATAAAATTATTATGTTATAATTTTTCTTGTGATAATTACCGATTACATAGCCAGTGAATGAATGTTTATATTTTTGTTATGGGCATTCGGTTTATGTGATGTCTGATTTCGGTTTTCATCTACCTTAATATTCGATCTCATATGATGTGACCCTTATGGTTTGTGTGGCTTTTTGATTTAGCGGGATTAAGTTCTAGCCCATGTTGGTAGGCTTTATCAAAGGATCATAAGGTGTTCCGATTGAAACTCATATGTGAAAAGTCACAATATGTTGAATCAATTTATGTTCACATGAGTTGTATTTAGCATAACATATGTGTTTCGGGTTTTCAACTTTTTCTATTGGCACGCATTAGTTAAAACTAATTCAACCTTTCTCTGGTAAAGGTTGCTTTTTTGCTTGTTCTTTTGTTCTTGTGAGAGGATGACAACACACTGGGATGAGTTATTATTTGAACTTGCGCTTAATGATATATCTTTATAGGGAAAAGAGGCTGTGGAATTTGAGGTAACAAATTTGTTAGTTAATCGTTTTCCTGTTTAAGAAAATCTTGTTTATATTGCATATATTTTTCTTTTGCTTAACAAAATTTCGGTATAATTGATATGTTCCATTATTGTGTATGGATGCATGTGTGAATGATTCAATTGTTTCCGGTTAAGAAAAAATGTGTCAATTTATTTGGATTATTGTTTGGTATCTTCTTTATTGTTGGGTATCGAGTGTTTTGCTTAACGAAATTCGGTGCAATTGCGGTGTCATAATATCTAGGTTTGTTTAAATTGCTTTCTCTTAAGAAAATAATTGTGCAATTCAATTTATTTTGGTTTGTATTTATTTTTTATGGCTTAACAATTTTTTTTTTGTTTAGTCCAAATTGATTCCCGATAAGAGAATACAGGTCAACCAATTTTAAACTTGTTTGGAAGTGTGGTATAACTGATTCCAATAATGTAAATCCATGTAAATATTAATAAGGATTTACAGTGATGAGATGTCAACATACTTTGAACACGTAGAGTAACTCATATCATTTATTGTTCAAAGATATTCATTAGTACTCAAGGTGATCCTGTGCCGAGATAAATTAAAAATCTTTTGATTAAGGGTTTTTGGTTTTATATGTTTTAATTACCAGTAATTAAATGCATATCTCAAGAGAATAAAAATTAGGAATATGCATTTACTAATTGGAGATTTTATATTGAGAGATTTCGGAAATATTGGACAAGCATTTATTGGAATTAGGAAAACTGAATCCTACCATTTGTTGTATATCTTGAGAATATTTTCGGTTTTGGAAATTCCTTGATGTCCAAACATCCTTGGTCCATAAAAATATAAGTTTGCATTTCTAGCAAACTATCCTAAGATCCAGGCAACTTAATTTATTGTTGTTTCTGGTGGAGCCTTCTAATCGGAGAGGAAAGTATCCTAATTAGGTGAAATCTCTTACAACCGCTCGTTTAAAGACTTCTGTGGGATCAAAAAGCTCTACGAGTATCGTTGGTGGCAAACTAGATAATTGTAGTGTTATTAGTTTTCGATTGATTTGATTGACTAAAGGTTGTTGAAACTTTGATTGCACCTAGTTTGTTTATTCTTGAGAATCTTCTCTTATGATATAAGATTCACTCAAACTAGATCAAAGTATCGATGTGATCTTTAGTTAGTTCTAAATAAATCTTGTGATAATCCATTATTAATAGACTCCGTTTTGTATGTGATTGATCACAAGAGATTCAAGTGGTGTAGTATGAAAAAGCGTGGGTACAACAACCACACCCAATATTTCGTTTAGGCAATCTGTATGGACTAACTCCAATATAATTCCAAGAGAATCAACTAGACAGTCAGACTCAATCAAGGAAAATATATCCAAGAGTTATATTTTTGTTTCTCAATGTAATCAGCAAATCAAATAGATAGAATCCGTGAGCCTGATTATTATAAGAAACAACTTGAACGTTACCAAAGACCAATGTTCAAGTGTCAATCAATTTCAATCAACAACCAAAGGTTGGATTTACCAATAAATTGAACTACGCAGAACCTGTGATATTTTAATTATATAAGCAAATATAATGTGGGAAAGAAATAACACAAACACCAGAAGTTTTGTTAATGAGGAAAGCGCAAATGCAGAAAAACCTCAGGACCTAGTCCAGATTTGTACACCACACCGTATTAAGCCGCTACAGACTCTGGTCTACTACAAGTTAACTTCGGACTATAATGTAGTTGATCCCTAACCAATCTCAAAATGATTAAGGTACAGTCACGTTCGTTTCACCACTGAATCCCATCAAGACTCTACACACTTGATTCCCTTAGATGATCTCACCCACAACTAAGAGTTGAAGTCGAAGACTTGATAAACAAATATGTCTCCCACAGAAAAATCTATTGAATAGATAAATCTATCTACCACAGAATTACCTACGAGTTTTTGTTCCGACTTTTGATAAATCAAAGTGAACAGGACCAATTGATACACCGGTCTTATATTCGCGAAGAAAAGCCTAGTAATATCAATCACCTCAAAATAACTTAACTATATGGTAGTAGAACAAGTTATTTTGGAATCACAAATAATGAGACGAAGAGCTTTGTGATTAGGTTTTATATCTTACCTATCGGATATAAATCTCGAGCAAATCTTAGGGAAGATAATACTCAATACGATCGAAAAAAGTAAGATCAGAACACGCAACTATAGAAAAAATATTGGGTTTGGCTTCAGAATCCCAATGAAGTCTTTAAGCCGTTAACCTATAATGGTTTTAGGAAAAACCTAGGTTAAAGGAGAAATTGAATCTGTCGCAAATAGTATCACACATGAGGTGTGGGGATTAGGTTTCCCAGTTGCTAGAGTTCTCCCTTATATAGTCTTCAAATCAAGGTTTGATAATTTTAGAACAAAGCAATCAATATTCACCGTTAGATGAAACCTGATTTAAGATTCAAGCTAATGTCTTTCCATCGTTATATGCATTTAGATTGTTACACACAAATGAAATATACCTTCATTTAGATATAGGTAACCGTACCTAAACGTGTATATTGTGTAGGTTTGTTAGGGCACTGCTAAATCAAACTCGCAAGTGTTGCTATCTCAAGCTTGTTATCAAGTTTAGTTGTCAAAACTGTAAGTCTTGATTTATAGTCTATTTATAGCTAAGTCTCGGATTAGGATATAAAGTGTAGTTGAGCATTAGATTTCACGATGTTCATCGATTGAAGATGAAGAACTACTAAGGGGATCTTGTGGAACTTCATCAACAAAAGGTATGTTGAGACTTGAACTCATCTATCAATAAAAAGTCTATCTACTCTGTCTCCTATTTAAGACAAAAGTCGTATAGCTATATAGACTTCATTTATACATATTTGATATTTGGAGCTGGGTTTAACTCATTTACATATTTCTCGAAATATGTGTTAGTAAGCTTTCGATTTAACCAAGTTCATCTTATATTCTTGACAAAAATCAGAAGATGATCATTTGAAAATCGCATGGTAACATCTTACATGATTTCTTGTAGACTCGGAATGTTTCGTATTGATCATTCGATCACTTGAAAAATGCTTTGAAGCTAATAGTTTGTGTGAGACAGCTATTCCCGTCTTCCGAGAATATTTCAATGGTTAAAATGAGAGTTTAGAACAATTGGATTTAAGAATAGTATGCGTACTTGCATATATGTAATATATGTCCCGGAACCATGGCATGCATACCCGTACACATACTAGTGTAAGGTTCAGATCTGGGGATTTCTACTGAGTTTGGAAGTTGCATTGGTATGTGTACTAGTTAGCGTACTGGAAAAACCCAGACTTGGTTCGACTACTTAGGTACGCATACCCGTACGCATACTTAAGTAGATGATGTTCTAAAATCGGTTTGTTCATGAACAAATACGTTTATATAATAAGGAATGAATTTTTTTGCAAACGTTGGCTATAATGTTCATGACTTGATTCGTGTGAATCAAAATCTATTTTTCTTCAATTGTATCTTGTATACTTCTATGAGAATATAAACAATTGAACAACTCTAGAACTAGTTTCATTTGAGTCATTTGAACTAGTTATGGTTAAGATGAATGAGATTGATATGAAATTGTTCATATGGATAACTTCGGTTAACTATTGTTGAGCCAACAAGGTGTACATATTTAGGTACGGTTACTCAAACCTAAATTAAGGTACATTTCATTTGTATGTAACAAGCTAAGTTCGATCTAACGGTTAAAAGATATTAGCTTGAGTCAAATCAGGTTTTTGTCTAACAGTGAATATTGAATGCTTTGTTACCAAGGTAGCATTGATTGCAAACCCTAATTTGAAGATTATATAAAGGAGAACTCTAGCAACTGGTAAACATAATCCCCACACCTCTTGTGTGATACTAGTTGCGACTAGAGTCGATTCTCCTTTAAACTTAGAATTTTCACGAAACCCTATATGTTGATGACTTAAAGACTTTATTGGAATTGTAAAACCAGACCCAACTATTTTCTCTGTAGTTGCGTGATCTGATCATGCATCCTTTATTGAAATTAAGTACTCTCTTCTTTAAGATTGGCTCGAGATTTATTCTCCAATAGGAAAGATAAAAAGTAATCATAAACATCTTCGTCTCATCGTTTGTGATTCCAAAATATCTTGTTTTGCTACCATACTGTTTATGAGTGAAAACTATTCCTGCCAATTTTGGTAATTTAGGGTGTGTGGATGAGGAAAGAATCTAAACCTTAAACAAATGCACTGCGCGGTGAATGCTTGTAGATTCGAGAGATCAATCTGTGCACGTCCGGCCTAAACCAAGAAATGGCCGTTCCAGACTTGTTTCGGTCACAAAGTGAAGGAGATGGGGTTAATCTTAGGGAGCGAAGCGAAGAAGGTGTTGAGATTGTGAAGGTGTTGGCTATGTATGACTTGTATCAGAAAGCTGAACTGACTTGCAGAATGTAATCTATCAGTTCCGGTGTTTGAATACGATTGTATCAACACTTGCATCTGTTGTCTCGTCTTGTTCTTTGTCTTGAAAAATAGGGCGGAGAACCTATTTATACAAGTCTTTTAGCCTAACCCTCGTATATCATGGTAAGTGGAGAAAGTGGAGTGATGGAGTAGTGGAGTTGTGTGTTGGTGTCACACGACCAGGCTTTCCCACTTCTCCCATCATCACTAACCGTCCATGACTTCCTCACACGTTCTTTTGATGGTGCGTTGTGCGATGTACGCTATAAACCGCCAGAACAATACCCCAGTATGTATCCCCCAGTTTGTGACATAATTGATGTCTCGAGTATGTGGATCGTGGGACCCACAGAAAATAGCATGTAATGCTAGATTGAATAACTACATTATTCAGGAAGTCGATACTAGTGAAGTATCGTGTGTATACTATGTAGAAACTGCATTGAGTATATTCAGCATGTATGAATCATCTTTGTTAGAGCGTCTCAAAATAACTTCATGTCTAGCCTACTTTATGTGATAGTTTGGAGGTTGTGCAAACAAGTCCTCCCTTGGCCGACCACATAGTGTGGTAGTGACGGATGATAATCACCATGACTCCACACTGACCAATTAACTCCTGACCAGGGATGTATAACTAAGCCGGTGAAGTTGGACAGACGAGATGATCTTTGAGACACTCATATGCGACCGTTGATGGAATTAGGGTTTATGAAGAAGTTCGCAAGCATCACTTTTCAGCTTGGTCGAATCCAAGCTTGGGACACAATTTTGGCTAGGCCGATCGTGCATACGTTTAGACGACATGACGGTGTAGGCGCCCATACCTCATTGTCTCACGAAAGTGTGATCTGGGCCACTCAATTCGTCCTACAAAGTTGTGTGATTGAGATCAATTTGCGACAGAAAACTGGTGCCGCAAAAGACGCTCCTCATGCCATCTTTAGGCGCGCGTTCCAAGACGACCAGGCTTGGTCGGTCCTGGCCGATTGACCCATCGTATAGGTGGTAGGATCCAGTTCACTTCCATACTATGATATCCCATAGAAACATGATCTAAGCATCTCAATTTATTCGGTGAAATCGAGTGGTCAAGATTAGTTTGCATCTTGGGAGGTGCGACCACACTTGGTTTGGGTGCACGAATCGAGACATATAGCCAAGTTAGGTCTTGGCCGGTTGGGTGTGGAGATAGGTTGGACCGCAATGATCATGTTGATACTTACCGGACCTGCTTAGCCTATTCCGGGACCCTCCATCCGCTCCGTAGAAGATGGGCGTTCGTGATCACGAGACAAACCCTAGTTAGGGTATTGTCGGCCGTGTGTCACACTCGGTTTTGGGCATTCGAATCGAGGTGACCAACTATAGTTGGTCCTGACCTATCAGTCAGATATGCAGTTGGGCCCACGGTGGTTGTTTTGACATGCTCTGGGCCCTCTGAATCTACATCTACACCCTCCATATATACCTGCGAAGATGGATGGTTGAGACTGTTTTGCGACACATGTAATGTGCCGCAAACCCTAATTTAGGGTTTTCCGTCCATCTTGCTATGGTTTGGACGTCTTGGCAAGTTAGGCCAATCTTTTGGGGAGGCCGACCATGCGGGGCCCATATTGGTTCGGCAGCGGATATTCCATACCTGCTTGGGGGTTATGGAATCGATCTAGGCTATCCAATCATGCTGGTGGAGTTGGATGGTCGTGATCATATCCAGACTGATACAGTCAGTCCGGATGCTCAATCGGGCTAGTATAACACACCGAGAGTGACTCAATTGGGCTAGTATAATACACCAAGAGTTGCAGCCTGTACGGGTATTTCGTACATGCTTTCATTGTAATGATTGGAGATTCGTGTTTCTCTGATGAGAGCAACACTCAGTCGTCATGCCGCACTGATAATGAGTACAGGAAATACAAGGCTGGTTATGCATTAATTAATAATGCTGTAAATTCACAGGGCATATGGGATTTTTGCTACCTGCTCCAACCTGGATGAATTTCGTATATTTTATTCACAGAATGGAATTGTTTCCACATGCTCCATTCTAGGTGAATTAGTAAAGTGAAGGAGTATCCATCACTTATTAATGCCTTTTTCTTTTACAAGATGTTAGCGCATAATTTTCTGGGTTTTACAATTTTAACCTTAAATGAAAATCCACCATCAACATTAAGTCCCCTGCCTAGCACATAATTGTTACACTATTGTGGGGTAGGTATGAGATGGTGATAAATTTGTACACTGAAATGACCAAGCTAAAATGAATGCATATTTACCGGATAGGCCTACCTCGTCAGGCGTTGCCCTGGGAGTCCTGGTTAGGGTTGTGAAGGAAGCAGGACTTGATCTGGTGAGTCGCTTTGGTTTCCTTTGTACATATCTGGACAGAGCTCGGTCCCTTCCTTGGGTCAGGTGTACTCGTTTCCATCATATGGTAGCTTTCCTCAGATGTATGCGATAAGCATCGTTGATTGCTTTCCCGAAATAGTAGCCTTCATAAGTGGCAAGTAAAGACTTCTTTTCTCCTGGGATTCTGTCGACTTGCGAGATTATAAAGAATCATCTCACGTAGTTGTTTCTTCTATATCTCAGGTACTGCTCCACACTTATCTGATCTTCTAATTTGACTGATTAAATTTTAGTTATAACTTCTTCTTCTTTGCAGTTTATCATGGAAACGGTGGACGACCATCCTGTCACCTCTCCATAAAGAAGCTTTGAAGTTGACAAACCCGAAACCCATGCGCACGAAGAAGTAATGGCTAAGATCGATCTTCCACTTCGTTAAGTTGGTCGTGCTATACATGGGATGTCTATTTTGCACCTGCGTATTGCCAGAGGACGCATATGTGCACTTTCAGCTGCGTTTGACATGGAGGAGCGGTGAAGGCGCGAGGAAGCATTTCAAGCACCAGTAAGCCCAAGGGCAGAGAGATTTACATCGAGGTTTAAGAGACGGAGGGTTGAGCATAAACGACCTCTGAATGAAGATAAGTGCAATTACCCAATCCAGGATGGTGTGATAATTCTCGATTCCAACACAGACGAACCTGAATGTTTGAAAGCAATCGGCACGACTCCTGGTGTTGTTGTGGCCTTTGATGCTCCTGCTGATGATGTTGGGATGGAGTGCGTTGCTGCGGAAACGTCTGATGCAGAAGCTAAGGTAGATCTGAAAGGGGGAGCATCACCTGCGAAAATGTATGATGCAGAAGCTGAGGTAGATCTTAAAGGAGGAGCATCAACATGTGATGGCGTTGAAGCATAACTTGACGACGGTTCAGGCGCGGTCGACCCTCTCGATGACTAAAACCTCTTTTTCTTTTTTTCTTTCAAGTATATTCCATAATTTGTGAACATATTACTTGTACTCAGTGGCAGCCGAGTTCAAGGTTCTCTTCTATTTGATTGTTTGAATAAAGGTTTTTTGCTTTATAGCCCTTTGTCCTGTGTTCCTGATGCAAGATCTTCCTGGCCTTGCTGGGGTGAGTGGATCAAAACTCCTTCCATTTACGCGCACATCTTTTCCCTCAACTCTTTTCAGGATGTTTTTGCTTAGGGTTTCTTTCCTGACCTGCTCTAGTGGGTTGGTTTAGGCTGGACTTTGTGTCTTTAGGGATAAAGAGGTTCTCAGATGGAAATAATACTTCAATTAATTTGAAATTTGAAAATTGAAACCCTAACTATGAATGCAAGTATTGCAATCATTTTCTATAGGAATTACAAATATGATGTGAAATTGTAAGGGAAAACACATTGGAGGAAGTAGCACAACATCTTAAAGCGTGTAGGATGCTTGAAAGTGATAGCACAACGTCTTAAGTATGGTAGGGTTTGAGCCACCGCGAGTGAAGTTTTACGCCTTCTAGCTTATCAGCGTTGATGAGTTTGCAGTAGCCGCCTAGGATGACATCTGCTACCAGGTACGGTTCATCTTCCTTATTGGTGGGTGAATTAGGTGAGGTAGCCATTTTCACCGTAATGCTTCCGACCTTGAATGCGGTTGTCTTTGTTACTAGGTATCCAATTCTGAATGGGTTTGGGTGTGTAGACATCAGGGTCTTGGTTTTGTCTTCTTTGATCGAGAAAGCTTCTAGACTCCTGATAAACTGTTTAAAGGGGCCGGCCTCCCATTCGCATCTCTTAGCCAAGGTTGGTTTTTTTTGGCTAGAGCCAGTCCCCAGAAGTTATCAGAATGAGGGGCAGTTGGTTGTAAAGAGGGTTACATGATGAGACTTACTTGAGATCGGAACCTTTCAATGTATGCAGACAGTCTCTCTCCGGGAAATTGTGTCATATTGAAAAAATTTTGGTGCGGCAAAAAACAGTCGTCAAGTACAAAAGGCGTGTTGGAGATTCTTTCAGGTATCAAATCCGGTAGAGGATAGACTCCTAGCATTGCCTTGTTGTCGTGCATCCAAGGGCGTCCTAGGATCATGTCATAGTTGGTATGATCTTTGACTATGTAGAACTTTGCTTGTGTCGAAGCATCACCCAATTTTACTTCAAGATCAATGTATCCATATGCATCTCTGAGTTCTACTTCTGGATCCTTAACCATAGTTGGGTGACGAGTAGCCTCATGCTTCTGAATCTTTGTTGCTCTCAAGGTCTTGACAATAATGATGTTAAATTTGGAGACCATATCAATCAACGTGCTATCGAACTCAACATTTCTCAAATGAGTGACGGTTAGGAGTCCCCAGTTTCCTTTGATCGCATCTTTCAGGAAAGACTAGGGGTTCCTGGACTGCTTCTGGATACAAACGCCTGCCTGATACAACGCGGTTGAGAGCCGTAAATATGTCTTGACGCTGTCCCTTGGAGAAATACAAGATTTTACACAAGTGTTCCATCATAGATTGTACAATCTTGCAAACAGAATCCCCAGAAATCATACAGTTCATGATAGGAAGAGGATCTCTATGAACACCTTCGTTTCCAAGTTGGAGTTCTCCTGTCTCTATCTTTTCCCTGGAGATTTGTTTTAGCCTGTTATAATCTTTGGTTGTATGGTGAACGAATCTATGGTAGCAACAATATTTAGGGTCCGCCATGTATTTCTCAGTTGAAGGACGTCTGATATGAGGCATCTTGATGGCGTCGTATTGGATCCTCGCTTCTAAGAGTTCTATCACTTCATTCATGGGGAAAGGAAAACATGTATCTTCGGTGTCTTGTGCAGGAGTTTTGTCCGATCGTTTCCGAGACGAAGTCTTGTGTGCCGTGGATGCCCGCTTGGTTTGTTGTTCCATCGCTGAAGCTTTCATTTTTTCTCCTCCGCCCACTACACTCACATAAGGACCAGTGTTATATTGCTTGTTCGTGAGATGCATGCTTCCTCGACTTTCACGTGAATCTTCACTTCGAACAACTCTGGTTCTTTCTAGAAATGCTGGTGCGGTTGTTGCTGAACGTTTGGCAGCTTCATGGAGTTCAGAGAACGTTTGAAAGCACAGATTCTCAAATAGAGCGCGATATATAGGTATCATCCCATTGATGCACAACTCCACCAATTGTATTTCGGTGACGTTGGGGTTATGACAATCTAGTGCTTGGGTTCTGAACCTCTTAACGAAGCCATTGGGATGCTCGTTGTTCCGCTAAAAAATTCTTCCCAGATCTGAAATGGTGATTTGTTCAGACACGAAGAAATACTTTCTATAGAAAGCACTGACCATCTCGTTCCAATTGGATATGCTGTTAGGTGCGATGTTGTTGTACCAGGTGTACGCCCTTCCCGTAAGTGACTTTGAAAATTCTTTTAGGCGGAGATCATGATTGTATTCATGATCCCCCAAAGATTCTAAGAATCGAGAGACGTGTTCACGAGCATTACCAGTACCATCGTAGAGGGAGAATTGGGGAGAGGTGTAACCTCTGGGAAGAGGAATTCGTTGCACATCTTGAGGGTACGACGTCTAATACTGGTGTACATCCGTTCGGTCCCCTTTGCCTCGATTTTGTAGAAGTCATTCCAGGTCCTTGCGTGTGATGAAGTTGGACGGTTGGTTCCTTTCTCTTGGGTGTTCAGGAGAAATGCGAGTTTCCTCATCCGTGTGGTCCAGGATGGAAACTTCTCCCCCGGGTTGTCGTGAACCTTGTGGTAACCATTCAGTCAAAGTTTTGAGGAAAGTGAGTACCTCTTTATGAGTTACGGCCATATCCATTTGGGTCTTAGCCAGAACTTCCTGTTTCTCCACCAAGTCTGCAATGGTAATGGGCGGTAGTCCTCCTCTTATCCCTCCGACTCCTTGTCCTGATGAAGGAGTGAAAGTTGTTGCTCTGGTGACCACCGGAGGCATTACACTTGAGGAGATGCCGGGATTAGCGGCTGCTCTGGATCTGGTGACGGGAGGTGTTACACTTACTGGAATATTTCCTGCTATGCTGGCGCTGATGGTGGAAGTGACGGCTCCATGAGATGTATTGACCACGGTATCTCCACTGACAGGTACATCGACACCGGGAGTGTTATCCACACTAGTTCCATCAGAATTGATTGTTGATCCAGACCTGAGTTCCACCATCTTGAAATGAATTGTTGATTGAATTGGTTCTAAGATCTACCCTTTTGAAATTCATAAAATCGGATTTTGAATAAATTGACTTTACAACCGAGAGATTAATCTCCCACTGTGGTCTCCAATTATTTATAGGAGAAAACTATTCTAGCCGATTTTGGTAACTTGAGGTGTGTGGACGAGGAATGAATCTAAACCTTAAACAAATTCACTGCGCGGTGAGTGCTTGTAGATTCGAGAGATCAATCTGTGCAAGTCCGGCCTAAACCAAGAAATGGATGTTTCAGACTTGTTTCGGTCACAAAGTGAAGGAGATGGGGTTGATCTTAGGGAGGGAAGCGAAGAAGGTGTTGAGATTGTGAAGGTGTTTGCATTGTATGACTTGTATCAGAAAGCTGAACTGACTTGCATAATGTAAGCTATCAGTTCCGGTGTTTAAATACGATTGTATCAACACTTGCATCTGTTGTCTCGTCTTGTTCTCTGTCTTGAAAAATAGGGCGGATAACCTATTTATACAAGTCTTTTAGCCCAACCCTCATATCTCATGGGAAGTGGAGAAAGTGGAGTGATGGAGTAGTGGAGTAGTGTGTTGGTGTCACACGACCAGCTTGCCCACTTCTCCTATCATCACTAACCGTCCATGACTTCTTGACACGTTCTTGTGATGGTGCATTGTGCGCTGCACGCTGTAAACCGCCAGACCAATACCCCAGTATGGATCCCCCAGTTTGTGACATGATTGATGTCTCGAGTGTGTGGATCGTGGGACCCACAGAAAATAGCATGTAACGCTAGATTGAATAACTGTGTTATTCAGGAAGTCGATACTTGTGAAGTATCGTGTGTATACTATGCATGTACTGCATCAAGTATATTCAGCATGTATGAAGCATCGTTGTTCGAGCGTCTCAAAATAACTTCATATCCAGCCTACTACATGTGATGGTTTGGAGGTTGCGTAAACAAGTCCTCCCTTGGCCGACCACATAGTGTGGTAGAGTGACAGATGGTAATCACCATGACTCCACACTGACCAATTAACTCATGACCAGGGCTGTGTAACAAAGCCGGTGAAGTTGGATGGATGAGATGAGCTTTGAGACACTCATCTGTGACCGTTGATGGAATTAGGGTTTATGAAGAAGTGCGCAAGCATCACTTTTCAGCTTGGTCGAATCCAAGCTTGGGACACAATTTTGGCTAGGACGATCGTGCATGCGTGTAGACGACATGACGGTATAGGCACCCATACCTCATTGTCTCACAAAAGTATGATCTGGGCCACTCAATTCGTCCCGCGAAGTTATGTGGTTGAGATCAATTTGCGACAGAAAATTGGTGCCGCAAAAGCCGCTCCTCATGCCATCTTCAGGTGCGCGTTCCAAGACAACCAGGCTTGGTCGGTCCTGGACGATTGACCTAGCGTGTAGGTGGTAGGCTGGAGTTCACGTCCATACCCTGACATCCCATAGAAACATGATCTAAGCCACTCAATTTGTCCGGTGAAATCGAGTGGTTAAGATTAGTTTGCATCTTTGGAGGTGCGACCACACTTGGTTTGGGCGCGCGAATCGAGACATATAGCCAAGTTCGGTCGTGTCCTGTCGGGTGTGGAGATAGGTGGGCCCGCAGTGATCATGTTGATACTTACCAGACCTGCTTAGCCTATTCTGGGACCGTCCATCCGCTCCGGAGAAGATGGACGTTCATGATCGCGAGACAAACCCTAGTTAGGGAATTTCCGGCCGTGTGTCACACCCGTTTTTGGGCGTTCGAATCGAGGTGACTAACTATAGTTGGTCCTGACCGATCAGTCAGGTATGCAGTTGGGCCCACGGTGGTTGTTTTGACATGCTCTGGGCCCTCTGAATCTACATCTACACCCTCCATCTATACATGAGAAGATGGATGGTTGAGACTGTTTTGCGACACATGTAATGTGCCGCAAACCCTAATTTAGGGTTTTCCGTCCATACTGCTATGGTTTGGACGTTTTGGAAAGTTAGGCCAATCTTTTGGGGATGCCGACCATGCGGGGCCTGCATTGGTTCGGCAGCGGATATTCCATACCTGCTTGGGGGTTATGGAATTGATCTAGGCCATCCAATCATGCTGGTGGATTTGGATGGTCGTGATCAGATCCAGACTGATACAGTTAGTTCGGATGCTCAATCGGGCTAGTATAACACACCGAGAGTGGCTCAATCGGGCTAGTATAACACATCGAGAGTTGCATCCTGTACGGGTATTTCGTACATGCTTTCATTATAATGCTTGGAGATTCGTGTTGCTCTGCTGAGAGCAACACTTAGTCGTCATGCTGCACTGATAATGAGTACAGGAAATACAAGGCTGGTTATGCATTAATTAATAATGCTGTAAATTCACAGGGTATATGGGATTGTTGCTACATGCTCCAACCTGGATGAATTTCGTGTATTTTATTCACGGAATGGGATTGTCGCCACATGCTCCATTCTATGTGAATTAGTAAAGTGAAGGAGTATCCATCACTTATTAATGGCTTTATCTTTTACAAGATGTTAGCACATAATTTTCTGGGTTTTACAATTTTAACCTTAAATGAAAATCCACCATCAACACATACGATTAATATTATTGTGTGTTGATTGATATTTCTAGGCTGTTCTTCGAGAATATAAGTCTGGTATATCAATTGGTTCATATTCACCTTGATTTATCAAAAGTCGGAATAAAACTCATAGGTTTATCTGTGGGAGACAGATTTATCTATACAATAGATTTTTATGTGTGAAACAAATTGGTTTATCAAGTCTTCGACTTTGGGTCGTAACAACCCTTAGTTTTGGGTGAGATCAGCTTAGGGAATCATGTGTGTAGAGTCCTGCTGGGATTCAGAGACATAAGGAGCGCAACTGTACCTTGATCAGTGTGAGATTGGTTAGGGCTCAACTACATTCCAGTCTGAAGTTAACTTGGAGTAGGCTAGTGTATGTAGCTTCTTAATACAGTGTGGTGTTCAAGATGGACTAGGTCCCGGGGTATCTGCATTTGCAGTTTCTTCGTTAACAATATTTTTGGTGTCTGTGTTATTTATTTTCCGCATTATAAATTGTTATAATATAATAAAAATATCACAGGTTGTGTGTCGTTCAATCAATTAGAGAATACAACCTTTGTTGATATATTGATTGACACTTGAACAATGGTCTTTGGTACCGTTCAAGTTATTTCACATAATAATCAGGCTCACGGATTTTTATCTGTTTGATTTGCTTATTATATTGTGAAACAAAGATTCGAACTCTTGGATATATTTCCATTGATTGATTCTGACTGTCTAGTTGATTCTCTTGGAATTATATTGGTGTTTTCCCATACATATTGGTAAGACAAATATTAGGTGTCATTTTTGTGCACCCTCTTTTTCAAGGTTATTATTTAAGATTAAAGAAGATTTGAAGACGGAGAAGATTTCTTATTAGCTCGCATATCTTTATGTGTGCACAAACCTTGATCGGCTGGGATCCAACTAGAATCATGTTTATTCAATTGATTAGTTGCGTGATATCGACATCGCTTTATAGTTTTTCATTGGAATATATATTGATTGATTGCGAATCTAAACTTAACTACTTTGGTAGTTATTGGATTGATTGATCTAACCGGGCAAAGTAATTTAATTGATTAAAAGGAACAGCCTTTGCATATGACTTGAGATATATTTATCTTAGAAGAATCAATAGAGTTGTTGTTCCTTTACTGTTTGGAATACAATCCAAAGGAATTGTACCAATGCATGACCTTCGAAGTTGGTAGCACAGGGATACCGAGGAAACTAAGTTAACTAGGGTTAGTTGCTTGGTCTCAACTATACGAAGTTGGTGTTGTAGTACCAGAATATCGCCACAACGATATTCCTGCGATATTAGCAACGTTTCTGCGATCGTCACTACCAATTCTTTAACAACGTTTCACGAGTGTCATAGAATACCCAAAAGAAACTGACGATGGAAGAGATAAGAGAAGAATATGTTGATCCTGCGATGATCATCGTTCTTACGATAGAGAATATTGTAGCGATCGCGATGAGATCGCAGAATAGATCCGAAATAAGAGGAAAACTTGGCTGTCATCCATTATGTAAATCCCTATATAAAGGGCTCGATAGATCTTGGAAAAGGATGATGTATTTTTGATAGTTGAAAGAGTCTTGAGGAGAGAAAAACTTCAAGAGAATATTTGTAATCTTGATTTCTTCCAATTCTGTAAACATATCTGAGATTTGAATAGTAAAGTGTCGTTTAAATCTTTGAAGTTTAATTGATTTCTAATAGATTTCTATAGAATCTTAACAAGGGTGTAGTGTGGGAATTCCTGCAACTACATTTTGGCGCCCGAAACAGGGAATGAATTAACGAAAATTAAAGAAAAAGCGAAGAAGAAGATAAAAATTGTTCAAGATTAATAAAATCATTAAGTAAATCGGTGAGATAATTGAAGGAAGAATGATCAGAAACAAAAAGGATTGTAGAAAATTGGAATGTGATATGGTAACAAGAGCAATGGTTGATAGATTTCATGGAAACATTAAGAGGAAAATACATAAACGGGATTTTGAAGGAAGGAAGATTATGACAATGGAGAAGATATCATCATTGAAAGATTGGGAAAAAGAAGAAATCACGTTTACATCAGCAGAAATACCAGAAGAAGATTTAGGTCATACATCTCCATTGGTGGTCACAGTAACCACTATACTATTGAGAAAGGAGAAATCAATAAAATCTGTAGAAGAATGGGCTATGAATAGAACTTTGGTAGACACAGGAAGTTCTGTAGACATGATATTTTATCATACCTTCAAGAAAATGGGATATAAAGATGAAGAAATGTCTCATTCAACATATCATGTTCATGGCTTTGGAAAGTCTATAACAAAACCTAAAGGCGAGATAGTGGTACGAATTCCACTAGGAGAAATTCAAGCACAAATATCATTATGCGTGATAGATGTGGAATCGCCGTACAATATGATACTGGGAAGACCGTGGATACATGCAATCAAAGCCGTAGCATCAACATTGCACCAATGCATTAAATTTCCTATCCCAGTGGAATTGGAGAAATTAGAGGAGATACGGATTTTGCAAAATTATGTTACCAAATTGAAGTGAAAAATTGTGAAAATCGTCCAAAGTTGCGAAAATCTCGGAGAAAACTGGCGAGAGAATCAAACAAGGAAGAAGAATTTAAAGTCTACATGATAAGAGCGAAAGAAGGAAAAGGAATACCCAGTGAAATCCCACAAGAAGAAGATGAATTCGCGAGAATTCTGAAAACACCAACACCAATGGGAGAACCTGAAGCCAGTTATGTCACAGCAGAACCAATAAAGGAAATAAATATTAGGAGTAAATAAGAGCCTAAAATGCTGAAAATTGGGACTAGAATGGAGGCAGATGAGGAAGAAAGAACTATAAATCTTTTGCGAGAATATGCAGATATCTTCGCGTGGAGCATGGACGAGATGCCAGGGATAGACCCGTCAATAGTATGTCATAAATTAGAAATCAACAAAAACATAAGACCATTTAAGCAAAGAATAAGGAAGATCGCAACAACATATCATTCTCAAATAGAAGAAGAATTACAGAAGATGCTCGACGCAGGAATCATAAGACAAGCAAAATATCCAGAGTGGATTGCAAATATGGCAGTGGTCCCAAAGAAGAATAAGGGGATAAGAATTTGTTTAGATTTCACTGATTTAAAACAAGGCTTGTCCAAAAGATAGATTTCCATTACCAGATATTCTGCGGATGGTTGAATCAGCAGCAGGAAATGCTAGAATATCATCGTTGGATGGGTATAAAGGATATAATCAAATCCCTCTCGCTGAAGAAGATCAAGAACATACCGCATTTTTTGCTCCAAGAGGATTATATTGTTATACAAAGATGCCATTTGGCTTACGAAATGCTGGTGCAACGTATCAAAGAATGGTGGAAAAGGTGTTTGCAAAGTGGATCCACAAAATGTTAGAAGTGTATGTAGATGATATGCTGATCAAAAGCAAAGAAGCTGAGGATCATGTGCAAGATTTGAAAGAGATTTTCGATTAAATGCGACAATTCAATATTAAAGTGAATCCTGATAAGTGTACTTTTGGAGTAACTTCAGGGAATTTTTTGGGATACATTGTATCAAAAGAAGGAATACAAGTTGATCCAGAAAAGGTACAAGAAATTCGCGATATGCCAACACCTGCGACGGTCAAAGATGTACAAAAATTAAATGGACTCTTAGCCTCGCTGGGAAGGTTCATTTCACGATCTTCAGACAAATGCAAACATTTTTTCGATATACTCAAGAAGGGAGAAAAATTCAGGTGGACAGATGAATGCGAAAAAGCTTTTCAAGGAATAAAAGAGCATTTAACGAACATAACTATTTTACAGAAAGCAGAACCGGGAGAAGAATTATTGATTTATCTTGCAACAACCACATATGCGCTAAGTTTTGTGTTGCTACAAGTAGATGCAGGGGTAGAAAAACCAATTTATTACATTATTAAAACATTCAATTCTGCAGAGAGAAATTATTCAAAGATTGAGAAACTAAATCTAGCATTGGTACATGCAACTTTCAAACTTCGCATATATTTTCATGCACATAAAGTCAAAGTTTTAACAAAGGTGCCAATTGAGTCAGTAATGAAAAATTCAAAGAGATCAGGCAGAGTTGAGAGATGGAATGTACAAGTAGGATACTTTGATATACAATATGAAATTTTATCCTCGCCAAAATCACACGTCATCGCAGAGTTCTTAGCTGAATTTCCTTTAGAAGACGATGAAGCTGTGGAGGAGATGATGGATGTAGAAGAGGAATGCGGAGATACAAAAGAGCTATTAACAGAACCCAACAGATGGGAAGTATTAGTGGATGGATCATCCAACGAATAAGGAAATGGAATTGGAGTTATTTTCATATCGCCAGAAGGAGAAAAAACAGCTTTTTCATTTAGATTAGAATTTGCATCCACTAATAATGAACAGAGTATGAAGCTGTGATCCATGCTTTAAAATTTGCGATAGAAAAGAATTTGGAAAATGCCAGAATCACTAGCGATTCATAATTGGTTATTCGTCAGATAAAAGGGGAGTACACAACAAATGAACCATCCCTGAGAAAATACAAAAGACTCGTTGAAGAATTATCTGCGAAAATTCCAAAAATAAAATGGAGACACATATCAAGGAAAGATAATAGGCTCGCATATGCTTTCGCTTTCATATCTAGTATGATGACAAATCCATTAGTGAGATGCATAAAAATTCAAACACTTTCATTTCCATCGATAAACAAAGAAAAAGAAGAGACAAATGTAATGATGGTAGAAGCTGGAGAGGGAGAACCCACGAGCAATATCACGGATTGGCGAGCAGATCTTCATGCATACTTGACGAGCGGAGAAATTCCAAGAAATAGATTGGAAGCACACTAGTTGAAGAGTAGGGAAACTAATTATGAGCTAAGAGATGGAGTGTTATATCGCAGATCTTTTAATGGACCATCGCTAAGATGTTTGACGAGAGAAGAAGGACAAAAAGTATTAAAGATGTTACATAGTGGTGACGCTGGTAATCACAGTGGAGGAAGATCTTTAGCATATAGAACAAAAATGCAGGGTTATTACTGGCCGTATATGCATGAGGATGCAAAGCAACTTGCAAGGCGTTGCGAGGATTTCCAGTGATACGGAAAAAAGATACATGCACCAGGAGCACCATTATCATCTTCAACAAGTGTATGGCCCTTTGGGAAATGGGGGTTAGATATTGTGGGACCATTTGTACCTGGTTCTGGACAAATAAGATATCTGATTGTCACAATAGATTATTTCACAAAATGGGGAGAAGTAAAGGCGGTACAACATATTCGCGATAAAGATATTTTTACATTCATCTTTGAAAATATAATCTTCAGATTTGGGATTCCAGCACAATTAGTATCCGATAATGGAAAGCAATTTTAGGGACAGAATATAGAATTGTTACTCAATGCATTTAAGATAAAATGTGGAAAGTCTACTCCTTTATACCCACAAGCAAATGGTCAGGCTGAGGCAACTAATAAAACAATCGCAGACATCTTGAAAAATAAGTTAGAAGGATACCACAGAGCATGGTGTGAGCAAGTACATAATGCAATATGGGCTTACAACACAACTAGACGAGAAGCAACTGGAATGTCACCATTTTGTTTGACATATGGGGTAGAAGCTGTATTACCAACAGAAGTTGTTATTCCTACAACAAAAAGAGAAGCATGGGAAAGAAATTTAAGTGCTGGTATGATACTGAATAAGTTTGATGAATTAGAATAAAAAAGAGAAAAAACTTTGTAACATATGGAAAATTACCATCGAAGATTAGCTCGTGAGTACAACAAACGTGTTAAGAAATGTGAATTTCAACCAGGCGATTTAGTGCTACGATAAACACCAAGTTATCAGCGAGAGAGTGGTGGAAAGTTGGCGAGAAAATGGGATGGACCATATATCATCAAAGAGATAATTGGAACAGGGGCATACAAACTAATGGATCCTGAAGGAAGAGATGTTGGTCAAAGACTCGATAGACCATGGAATAGATTATTTCTGAAAAGGTATTATCAATGACATCTTCTACAAGATAAGAGATATTGGTATGTTATATGATGAAACAGGTAATAAATTCTTCTATCTCTATTCACAACTGAAAAATTCTTCTGATAACAAATCACAACAAAAATAGCGAGCATTATCGCAAGAAAAGCGAATAAAATTTCGCAGAGATTAAAGAATGGGACGAACCTTTATGGCGTGCACCCTAGTTCGCGAATAAAATTTCGTAAGAGGCAAATGTAAGACCTAAAAGCATGTCATAGGAGGGGGTATCTCTTGACATGATTCAAGGGTAAGGTTATACCGCTGCTGGATCCTGAGTCATGCAGATGTTGGGTTTAAAGAAAACCTATCCGGGAGAGAGATCTTGGATTTCCAACTATATATGGTTATACCCTGGTTGGACGACCGAGAATATATTCCAAGAAGTGAAAAGTATGACCAAGGCGCATAGGTACACGGTTTAGCCAAGGGTGCCAAGGGCGTACGAAACTCCCTTTCCATTCTTGGTAAGTCTTGGCTATGATGCACTTAGCCTGAAGAAAACCCCACTTAGGGTGTTGTCTTGTAACTATAAGCCATATAGGGATAAAGTACAAGAGGCTGCGAAAACATCTGGTTGTTGGTAAATCTGGATGGGAGGATCTAGTCTTGTATGGCCGATGTGCCCTCCTTGAAGGGGAAACCAGGGGGAAGATAAGGGCAGCACCCTCCATTAGGGAGCTGATAATTGTCTTAAGACGGCAATGTCATGGGGCTTTATGATCGCAAGAACATTTAGGCCTGTCATATTGTCGCGTTACGTAAATTATACAGAGGCAACAATACAAAAGTTAAGATGAGATCAATGGGTTTTTACATGAAAGTGTAAAGACGTCCTGCGATTTCATCGCAAAACGACAATGTCATAAGGCTAAATTCTTGAAAGAGAGTTTATACTTGTCATATTGTCGTAAAGATTTTGAAAGAACATGGATAATACAAGATCAAATGGTCTCTACATACAAATGTTAAGAAATCCTGCGATTTTGTCGCAGACAGAAAAAGTTTGGCAAAATAAGACCTTTAACTAGGAAGGCAAAATAAGACCAAAAGAATAATCTTACCAATTAACTATTCTATTTTAAGATTGCAGGAAGTATTCATTCATCGTAGAACTATATATAAGAAGGCAAATCCTTCACATCGCAGATTCCTTCAGAAATTTTCACAACATCGCAGCAGTATTCATTGTATCGCAGATATATTCAACAACACAATTCCTTAAAGAAGATACAGAAAATGATTCACCATTTCAAGAAAGATAATGAAGGGAAAGTAAGGGGAGTAAGGGAATAGAGAAGTAAGATTTCATTATCTTCCTTGAAAAATATTCAAAGTAACCTAAATTGAAAGTTAAATTCTAAAAAGTCTCAAAAATTACATCGCTCGCAAGAAAGAAGAAGAAAAAGAAAGCAAAGATAAAATTCAAGTTTAAGCGATGGCCTCGCCAGATTTATTCTTCTTGCTCGTCAGATTTATTATTTCTTCCAGAGTTATCAGCTTCTTCAGTATCCTTTTCATCATGAGTCTCTCCTTCTTTTGACTCTTCATCAACATTTGCTTCGCCAACCGCATCTGCTTCTTTGGGAGGACTTCTTTTTTCTTCTTCTTCACCATCTTCTTGAGTGGTATTCTCTTCATCATTAGTAAACTCTAAATCTTCATCCATGGGAAGAGGAATTTCATCATCATCAACCTTTATAGGAGGAACATATACAAGAGGGAGAGAATTGGAGAGCAGAATTTCATTCACAAGAACTTCAGCACTGAGGTGGACCTTGCGAAGGAAACTTCTATCATGATTCCTAATCTCTATGTTTTTAAAATATTAGAGATAATCAAGTCTTCTTTTTGCTTTGTCACGGGAATCAAGATAATTGGAAATAAGAGACTTGTTTTCTTTGCGAACTTTATCCAATTTAGTGGCCAGAACAGCGATGGTAGAATGAAGATTTCTTTCAGATTCTGCGAGCAACAAAATAATAAAAGATCAATTAGACAAAAATTTCACAAGGAATATAACACAAAATTTTATAAGAAGATCAACAAGAGAGGCAGTAAATCGACTACCTTCTTTTTACGAGGTTAAGTTTTGGATTAATGTAAATAAACAGTTCTCCCATTGATTCATGGCATCATCGAATTTATCGCCAACCATACCCTTCAGACGAGATTTCATGCTTTCTTCTTTGTTGCGAAGATATGAGTTTTCCTTTGCTAATAAGGAATGAGATTCCTTTAATTGAGAGTATTGGTCTTGAAGTTCACTGGCTCTTAAACTAAGAGTTAATCTACCCTTGATAAGTTTATCCTTCTCGGCAGCAGATGATTCAGTAATTCATTGAGCTCATTCTCAAGAGAGCGAAGAGATTGATCTTGATTATTACATATGCTTTGAAGATTACTTAATTGCTACGAGGAAATCACTTTCAAGCTTGAAAATCTATGTTTTTCTTGGGAGAAAGTCTTATTCTCATCTGATAAAGATTCCATCGCTAAATTAGCCTTAAAAAACAAGTATGAGAGGCGATCAACCTCGCCACTTAATAAATTCTGCCTTTGCAATAATTGATTATTCTCATTAGTAAGATTATTTATGTGATCAATTGAATAAGTGTAAATATTGTCTAGCCTAGTATGTTGATCCATCCAAGAATCTCTTTCAACACGAGCTTCTTCAGCAATAGATTCAAATTTGAGTCTTTCTATGAAACGAGTCCGATTTGAAACTAATATATGAATCAAGAATTTAAGAAGGAAGCTTGAGTACAGAAAATATAAAAGTAAAACAGAAAAATAAAAGAGTAGAGATAAGAAAAATGTACCTTTCAGCTCGTCGTTTTTTCTGCGAAGATTCTCGCAGTCTAAAGAAGAGTTGCGGAGCATATGATTCAAAGTATCACACTCAGCAGTTTTAACTTGAAGGCTTTTCCTCGGAGCTTCAATCTCATTTTCCAAAGATGCTCACGAAGCATTACCATCAGAACCAAAATACTTGAGAAGAGTCTCGCAAGCTTCATGTTGGAGAGAGTCAGTGGAAGATTTTCTAGCATTGTCTAAAATATTAGACAAGATTTTAAAAGCAACATCAATGCCTGCAAAGGTTTCGTTTGATGAAGGAAGGGGTGTAAAAGATGAAGTAATAATGAGAGCAAGTTGACGATCATTTGTTATGGTTGAGTTATCAGGAGGGGTATGTGGAAAAACAGCAGTTGAAGGCCGTAAAGGACTATGAGGAGTCTCAGTCACAACGATTTTAGAAGCATGATTTGTCAAAGAAGTAGAAGTATGGGTAGCGATATTCTCGCAAACAAAAGTAGAAATATTTGGCTGCGATGGTGTGGGAGTAATCTTCACGGATGTTAATGTGGGCATAATGAGATCTTCCCCAAGTGTCTTAAAGTGGCGAGATCTTTTGGGAGGATTAATAGGGTTCTCGTCATTCTGTGAATAATAACTCAGATAAGAAACAGAGGAAAAAATATTGTTATTAGGAAATAGAATATGTTTCTTACTACCTTATCATTCGCAGAACTCCTTTTCTTCTTCTCTACTAGTCTTTTGCGAGTATTAGGGTTTTGAGACGTGGATTGTGCGTTAGAGATAGTTCCGCTGAAGAGAAGGCATAACATGGAAGTTATGAAGAATCAAATAAGAAAGATTGGAGAATGAAAGTAAAAATTGGCTTAAATAAATGTCATAAGTTAAGAAACATACCTTGATGATTCCATTAGAACAATAGCAGAAGGATATGAAGAAGAAGAAAAGTTGCAGACGGGAGACGAAGTAGACAAATGAAGGAGATGAAGAAACGGGAGAAGAAAAATAGTTTTGAAATCTAACTCCACCTTTTATAGGCAAAATGGGTTGGGCCTATTGAGCAGAGACGTGTCAGTAAATAGAGGAATTCACAACACGTGTAAGAAAGGAAAGATTAACGGAATCTTGTCGAGGAGAAAGTATAAAAGGGAAAGATTTTGCGAGGGTAATACATAATATTGGTTCTCATGATCTTCTCTTCTTCGCAGAAAAGACATGAGAAGAGGCAAGATGTAGGACCAGAATATCGCCATAACGATATTCCTACGATATTAGCAACGTTTCTGCGATCGTCACTACCAATTCTTTAACAACGTTTCACGAGTGTCACAGAATACCCAAAAGAAACTGACGATGGAAGAGATAAGAGAAGAATATGTTGATCCTGCGATGATCATCGTTCTTACGATAGAGAATATTGTAGCGATCGCGATGAGATCGCAGAATAGATCCGAAATAGGAGGAAAACTTAGCTGTCATCCATTATGTAAATCCCTATATAAAGGGCTCGATAGATCCAGAAAAGGATGATGTATTTTTGAGAGTTGAAAGAGTCTTGAGGAGAGAGAAACTTCAAGAGAATATTTGTAATCTTGATTTCTTCCAATTCTGTAAACATTTCTGAGATTTGAATAGTAAAGTGTCGTTTAAATCTTTGAAGTTTAATTGATTTCTATAGAATCTTAACAAGGGTGTAGTGTGGGAATTCATGCAACTACAAGTGTAAATTTTGTATAGCGGCTTAATTAAGAGAGTATTCAATTCTGGACTAGGTCCAGGTTTTTTTTTGCACTTGCAGTTTCCTCGTTAATAAAATCTTGTGTGCCATTTACTTTTGTTTTCCGCAATTATATTTGGTTATACAATTTAAAGTAAATTGCACTTTACGTTAACTCCGCATTACTTGATAGTGATCCTATAGTGTTTGGTTAACTCCGAACCTATTATCAAGTAACATACTTCATTGTCATATTGTCTCGATCTTGTATCCATAGTCAATCACACAAGTTATATTTTTGTTGCATTGTCTCGATCTGGTATCCATAGACAATAACATGAAGTGTGAACCGATTAGTTGTATTGTCTCGACTATGTCCATAGGCGGTCACTTTCGGTATAGGACTTATAGGTTGAAACAAAACGACTGTGGTGTATTTGGGTACCCTCGTCTTATGAATTGGTATCAGAGCAGGCAAACATGAAAAGATCTAACAATCTATGTCTGGTGTGATCCAACCTATAAGAAATTAACTCGAGTTCACATGAATCGATTTCAGTTAACGTACCGCCAATATTTGACGGAACAAACTATCTATGGTGGAAATCTGCTATGAGATATTTTCTTCAATTATGAGACTTTAATACTTTGGTATTAGTCGTTGATGGTTATAATTGCCCAAAAATGGAAGGTTCGAAAATTGACTTTAAACGCTTAGTGGATTATTCAGACGAACAAAAGGCTTTTGCAAAGCAGAATTCATATGGTTTGAATGTTATTATACATGATATAAGACGTTACCTACAACATCATGTATCCACATGCCAAACTTCACAAGAATATTGGAATAATCTTCAGATTATATTCGAAGGAAACGCATCAGAAATGGAATCTAGACTTGAAACTCTAACGTCTGATTGGGAAAACCTTCGAATGGATAACAATGATATTTTTAAAGAGTTTCATATTAAACTCTCTGAGATAGTAAATGCTTTTTTCTCTCTTTGTAGAATCAGAATATCGCCACAGTAACACTCTTGCAAAATTTATAAACAACCTTTCTGCTAATTCTTCAACAACACATTGTGAGCGTCGCGGGATAACTCAAAGGATGACATAACAAATGACGGTAACTGAAACACGAGAGGAGCATGACGATCCTGCGAAGTTTATAGCATCTGCAAAAATTAACATTACAACTACTGCGAGAATATCGCGAGTTAGATCCGAAATTAAAGGATAGCTTAGTTGTCAACCACTAAGTAATTACCCTATATAAAGAGAACTAATAGACTCAAAAGAGGGAGAGATCAATTTGAGAGTGTTGAGAAAGTTTTGAGGAGAGAGAAAGTTTAAGAGAGCGGTTGTATACTTGATTTCTTGTAATATTTCTGAGAATTGATCAATAAAAGTGTTGTTCTTAATCTTCAAATATGTGTTGATTATTATGAATTCTTGTGAGGGGTGTAGTGTAGGAATTCCTGCAACTACATAATGACGCTAGAAACAGGGATTGAAAGTTGAAAATCGTAGAAAAAACAAGATTAAAAATCCGTATTCAAGTTAAGAAGATGATCGAACAAGTTGGTGAAATAGTTAAAGTAAAAATGATTAAAGCCAAGGAGAATTACACGAAGTTGGAGTGTAATACGATAACAAAAGCAATGATCAACCAATTCCATGAAAATATTAAAGGAAGGATTGATAAACGAGATTTTGAAGGAAAGAAAATTATGACGATGGAGAAAGTATCACCTCTGAAGGATTGGGAAAAACAGAAAATCACATTCACATCAGCATAAATACCAAGAGAAAATTTGAATCATACATCTCCTTTGGTAATCACGGTATCCACTATACGAATAAAAAAGGAAAAATCAACAAGATCTGCAGAAGAATGGGATGTGAATAAAAGTTTGGTGGATACAGGAAGTTCTGTAGATATAATACTTTATCATACCTTTAAGAAAATGGGATACCAGGATGAAGAGATGTCTAGTTCAACTTATCATATTCATGGCTTTAGAAAATCTATAACAAAACCTAAAGGAGAAATAGTGGTACGAATTCCGCTAGGAGAGATTGAAACACAAGTAAAATTATGTGTGGTGGATGTGGAATCACCATATAACATGTTATTGGGGCGACCATGGATACACGCAATCAAGGATTTAGCATCAACATTGCATCAAATTTTCAATGCCCAGTGGAGTTGGAGAAATTAGAGGAGATATCGATCATGCGAAACAGTTTTATCAAATCTAAGTGAGGAATTATGAAGGGCGTGCAAAGATGAGAAAAGCTTGCATAAAAATGGCGAAAGATACAAAGAAAGAAGAAGAATTTAAAGTTTACATGATAAGAGCAAAAGAAGGAAAAGGAATACCCAGCGAAATTTCGCAAGAAGGAGATAAAACTGCGAAAGTTATGAAAACATCAACACCAATGGGAGAACCTGAGGCCAGCTACATCTCAGAAGAACCAACAAAGGAAGTAAATATTGGAAGTGAAGAAGAGCCTAAGATGCTGAAAATTGGAACTAAAATGGATGCAGATGAGGAAGAGCGAACCGTAAACCTCTTGCGAGAATATAAGGACATCTTTGCTTGGAGTATGGATGAGATGCCTGGAATAGATCCATCAGTTTCATGTCATAAGTTTGAAATTAACAAGGATGTAAGACCATTTAAATAAAGGATAAGAAAAATCGCAACAACATACCATTCCCAAATAGAAGAAGAATTACTAAAAATGCTTGACGCATGAATTATAAGGAAAGAAAAATACCCGAAATGGATTGCAAATATGGTGGTGGTTCCAAAGAAAAATAAAGGGATAAGAATTTGCATAGACTTTAATGACTTAAACAAAGCTTGTCCTAAAGATAGCTTTCCATTACCAGACATTCCTCAAATGTCGAATCAGCTGCGGGAAATGATAGAATATCTTTGTTAGATGGGTATAAAGGTTATAATCAGATTCCCCTCACTGAAGAAGATCAGGAGCGCACCACATTCTTTGCTCCAAGAGGGTTATATTGCTATACAATGATGCCCTTCGGTTTGCGAAATGCTGGTGCAACGTATCAAATAATGGTGGAGAAATTGTTTGCGAAGTGGATCCACAAAACATTAGAGGTGTATGTAGATGACATGTTAATCAAGAGTATAGAAGCTAAAAACCATGTGCAGGACTTGAAGGAGATTTTCGATCAAATGCGACAATTTAACATCAAGGTGAATCCCGAAAAGTACATTTTTGGAGTGCCTTCAAGAAAATTTTTAGGATATATTGTGTCGAAAGAAGGAATACAAGTTGATCCATAGAAAGTACAAGCAATTCACGACATGCCAACACCAGCAATAGTAAAAGATGTGCAGAAGTTGAATGGGCTCTTGGCTTCGCTAGGAAGATTCATCTCGCGATCATCAGACAAATGCAAACATTTCTTTAATATACTCAAGAAAGGAACAAAATTCAAGTGGACAGATGAATATGAAAAGGCTTTTCAAGGAATTAAAGAACATTTGATGAACATATCTATCTTACAGAAAGCGGAGCCAGGAGAAGAATTATTGATCTACCTTGCGACAACTTCGCACGCATTAAGTGCAGTGTTACTGCGAGTGGATGCAGGAATAGAAAAACCAATTTATTACATTAGAAACATTTAATACCGCAGAGAAAAATTACTCAAAGATTGAGAAGCTAATTCTGGCATTGGTTTATGAAACTTTTAAACTTCGCATCTATTTTCAAGCACATAAATTAAAAGTATTAACAAAGGTGCCAATTGAGTCAGTAATGAAGAATTCAAAAAGATCAGGCTGAGTTGAGAGATGGAATGCACAAGTAGGACACTTAGAAATTAAATATAAAATTCTATCTTCGCCAAAATCACAAGTTGTAGCAGATTTCTTAGCAGAGTTTCCTCTAGAAGATGATGAAGCTGTGGAAGAGATGATGGATGTAGAAGAAGAACATGGAAACCCAAGAGATCTGTTAACAGAACCCAACAGGTGGGAAATATTGGTGGATGGATCATCAAACGGGGAAGGTAATGGAGTTGGAGTTATCTTTATCTCTCCAGAAGGAGAAAAAATGGCTTTTTTATTTAGATTGGAATTCGCGTCCACTAATAATGTGACGGAATATGAAGCTGTGATAATGCTCTAAAATTCGCAATAGAAATAAAATTGGAGAATGCTAGAATTACCAGTGATTCACAATTGGTTATTCGACAAATAAAGGGAGAATACACAAAAAATGAACCATCTTTGAAGAAATACAAGAAACTTGTTGAAGAACTGTCAGCGAAAATTCCAAAAATAAAATGGAGACATATATCAAGAAAAGATAATAGACTCTCAGATGCTTTTTTTTTCATATCCAACATGATGACAAATCCAGCTGCGAGATGCATAAAAATTCAAACACTTATATCACCTTCAATCAATAAAAAAGAATAAGAAGAAGCAGATGTAATGATAATAGAAAGTGGCGAAGAAGAACCAAGAGGCAATATTGCAGATTGGCGAACAGAACTTCATGCATATTTGGAGAGAGGAGAAACACCAAGAAATAGATTAGAAGCACACAAGTTAAAAAGCCGTGTAACAAATTATGAATTAAGAGATGGAATATTATATCGCAAATCTTTTAATGGACCATCACTTAGATGCTTGACACGAGAAGAAGGAGAAAAGGTGTTAAAAATGTTGCATAGTGGAGACGCTAGTAATCACAGTGGGGGAAGATCTTTGGCATACAAATTTTTTTTTCAAGGCTATTACTTTCCATATATGCATGAATATGTGAAGCAACTATCAAGACGTTGCGAAGATTGTCAGCGACACGGAAAGAAGATACACGCACCAGGGGCACCAATGTCATCTTCAACAAGTGTATGGCCTTTTGGAATATGGGGGTTGGATATTGTGGGACCATTTGTACCCGGTTCTGGACAAAGAATATATTTGATTGTCGCTACAGATTATTTCACAAAGTGGGGAGAAGTAAAGGCCGTGCAGCACATTCGTGATAAAGATATTTTTACAGTCAAATTTGAAAATATAATTTGCAGATTTGGAATTCCTGCACAGTTGGTATCTGATAATGGAAAGAAATTTGAAGGACAAAACATATAAATGTTACTTAATGCATTTAAGATCAAATGTGGAAAATCAACAAATCTTTATCCACAGGCCAATGGGCAGGCAGAAGCAACCAATAAGACAATCGCAGATATACTTAAGAAGAAATTAGTGGGATACCACAGGGCATGGTGTGATCAAGTGCATAATGCAATATGGGCTTACAATACAACTAGGAGAGGAGCAACTGGGATGTCACCTTTTTGTCTAACATATGGTGTTGAAGCAATACTTCCAACAGGAGTTGATATCCCTACAACAAAAAGAGAGGCTTGGGAAAAGAATCTTAGTGCTGGTATGATTCTAAGTAAACTTGATGAGTTAGAAGAGAAGAGAGAAAAATCTTTACAACATATGGAAAATTATCATCGAAGATTGTCTCGCGAGTATAACAAACGTGTAAAAAAAACGTGAGTTCCAACCAGGTGATTTAACGCTGCGTGAAACACCAGGTTATCAGCGAGAAAATGGTGGAAAGTTGGCGAGAAAATGGGATGGACCATATATTATTAAAGAGATATTTGGAACAGGGGCATATAAATTGATGGATTCGGAGGGTAGAGACGTTGGTCAAAGACTTGGTAGACCATGTAACATACTATATCTAAAAAGATATTACTAGTAAAAAATTCTGAGAAAGGTTAGATGATGAAATCATATATGATAAAGAAAAAAAGAAATGAATAAAAGAGATTTTTATCATAGCTGTGAGATTATTCAAGATTGCAGAAAAAATAAGAAATAGCGATATGCACAAAAGAAATATTAGAATGGGACGAACCTTTATGGCGTACACCCTAGTTCGCGGATAAAATTTCGCAAGAGGCAAATGTAAGACCTAACGTACATCATATAAGGGGGTATCTCTTTACATGGCTCAGGGATAAGGTTATACCGCTGCTGGAACTTGAGTCATGGAGATTTGGGGTCAATGAAACCCATCCGGGGAAGGTACCTTGGATTTTCAACCTGAACCTATGATTTAGGTTGGACGACTGAGGGTCTCTTCCAAGGAGTGCAGAGTATGATCAAGGTGCCGAGGTACAAGGTTGAGCCAAGGGTGCCCAGGGAATATGAAACTACCCTGGCCATTCTTGGAAAGTCATGAATATAATGCACTCGGCCTGAAGAAAACCCCACCTAGGGTGCAGTCTCGTAACCATAATCCATATAGGAAAAAGGGATAAGAGGTTGTGAAAACAACTGGTTGTTGTTAAGACCGGATGGGAGGATCTAGTCTTGTATGGCCGATGTACGCCTCCTTGAAGGGGCAACCAAGGGGAAGATAAGGGCGGCACCCTCCATTAGGGAGCTGATAAGTAAGTGTCTTAAGACGCAAATATCATGAGGCTTTTTACTCACGGGAGTATCAAGACTTGTCATATTTGTGCAAAAAATATACAGAGTCAAAAATCCATGAGAAAAAGATAAGATGACATCAATGGGTTTTTACATGAAAGTGTAAAGACGTCATCCGATTTCATCGCAAGACGACAATGTCATGGGGCTTTATTTTCGCCAGAAAACTTAGGCCTGTCATATTGTCGCAACAAATTGACAAAAATTAGGATAAGGAAAGATCAATGGGTTCTTACATGCGAATGTAAGAACGTCCTGCGATTTTGTCGCAAAAACAAAAATTGGATAAATAAGACCTTTAACTAGGAAGGCAAAATAAGACCAATAGAATAATTCCAAACATTAACTATTTTCTTTTAAATGCAGGGAATATTTGTTCATTCTAAGAAAGATAACGAGGGGCAAGTATGAAAATTGATAAATTGAATATCATTATCTTTCTCACAAATACTTAAAATGATAGAAGCATAACCAAATTCTAAAGTTGCGTAAAAGTATATCGCTTGCAAGAAAAGGGAAAAGAGGAGATAATTCAAGAAAACAAAAGTAGGACTCAAGCTTCAGTATTAGCTTCGCCAGTTTCGTTATCTTTTCCTGTGTTATCATCTTCGCTAGTAATTCTATCATTATGATCAACTCGAGTTTCTTCTTCATTTAATTTCTCGCCAACTGTTGCTTCACCACCGGTAGCTGCTTCTTCAAGAGGGATTTCTTCTTTATCTACTGAATCTTATTGAGAAACATCTTCTTCACCACTTACATAATTAAGATCACTATCAGTGAGACGAGGAATTTCATCATCATCTACTTCTAGAGGCTTGATTGATATAGGGGGAAGAGAATTTGACAACAAAACTTTATTCATAAGAACTTCAGCGCTAAGATGAACTTGGCGACGAAAAGCCCTATCACGGTTTCTGATATCCATATCAGGAATTTCATTTATAAAAGGAACAGTTGAGGCAGGGATATTTATGGCGATATTCTCGCAGACAGAAATTAGAGTTCAGTTTGCGAAGATGAAGGAATAGAACTGGCAGAAATTAATTTGGGAATAGTAACGGAAAAATCAACAACTTTAGCCTGGCGAGATTTCTTGCGAGGCACATTAGTGTTCTCATCACCCTATGAATAACAATCTAGATAAGAAACAGAGGCAACTATATATTGTTATTAAGAAAACAAATATTTCTTACTACCTTATGATTCTCAGGCTTTCTTTTCTGTTCAGCGGATTTTTGGTGCGAATTTCTGGAAGAATTAGGGTTTTGGACCTTTAAATTTGGTGTTAGAAGGGATTCCGCTGAAACAAAAACACAGTATGGGAATTACATAAAATCAAATAAAGACATATCAAATAATTCTGATGAACATAATTTAGATAAGCAAGATTGAGTTTAGCAACGTTAGAAGAACATATACCTTGATGACTCCATGAAAGCATTAGCAGATGAATCTTTGGAGGAAGAAAGTTGAAGACGGAAGAAAACAGTACAAACAAACGAAAAGACGAGGAAGACGGAGAAGAAGAAGAAGAAGAAGATTATTTCTGTACCAAATTCTACCTTTTACAGACAAAGGTATGGTGACCAGATAATAATGAAAGTACCGGTAAAAAGAGGAATATTCGACACGTGTAAGCGGTTATACTTAATTTACGGGGCTTTATCGTGAAGAGAATATGGAAATATAGGAAGCTGCGGCGTTTTAAATTTTTTTAATTCTCATCCTCTTCGCAGAAAAGACATGAGAAGAGGCAAGATGTAGGATCAGAATATCGCCACAGTAACACTCTTGTGAATTTATAAACAACCTTTCTGCGAATTCTTCAACAACACACTGCGAGCGTCGAGGGATAACTCAAAGGATGACATAACGAATGACGGTAACTGAAACACGAGAGTAGCATGACGATCCTGCGAAGTTTATAGCATCTGCAAAAATTAACATTACAACTACTGCGAGAATATCGCGAGTCAGATCCAAAATTAAAGGATAGCTTAGCTATCATCCACTATGTAACTACCCTATATAAAGAGAACTAATAGACTCAGAATAGGGAGAGATCAATTTGAGAGTGTTGAGAAAGTTTTGTGGAGAGAGAAAGTTTAAGAGAGCGGTTGTATTATTGATTTCTTGTAATATTTTTGAGAATTGATCAATAAAAGTGTTGTTCTTAATCTTCAAATATGTGTTGATTATTATGAATTCTTGTGAGTGGTGTAGTGTAGGAATTCCTGCAACTACACTCTTAGAAAGACTATTTCTTAAAAAGATATAGTGTGCAAAGTTCTCAGGTCATCGCCATCTAGATACGATTTTAAGAAGCATGCAATCATAGAGAGGCAAATGATCTTTTAACTCTCTCATAAAGCACACTTGTTGGGAAGTTAAAGATATTCAATGATGAATCACAATCTATTCAAGCTAAAGGAACCGCTTTTAAAGCTGAAAAACTTCCAAAAGCTCATGTAGAGAAAAATAGATTGTTTGATGTTTCTGACGAATTGATTGCAGAAGATTCTGATGATGATGTAGAAAAAACATCATCACTTATTACAAGGAAGTTTCGAGATCTCTTAAAGAAAATAAATAGGATGTTCATCGATCTTCTCGGCCCCATGATCGAGTTCCAATCAATAACAAAAAGGATCAAGAAAAAGATGATAAATATCAGCCACAGTGCTTTAAAAGTTTTGTTCATATGGCTAAAGAATGTCCTAATCTTAGGAAATACACTAGAAGCAAGGCATTAGTTGTAACTCTAGATGAGACCTCTGATTCATATAATTCCGAAGAAGAGCAATAGTTGTTAATTTGATTCCCTCATATTCTATTAATGATTTAACCATTTTAAAAATGGGCATGTCTTCCGATAATGAAAAATCATCTAACGGTAAAGGGAAAAATAAGACAAAGTGTGAAACTGTTTCAAAAACAAGAATTGCTAAGAAGTTCATATGAAATTCTAACCAATCTCAGGATACTTCGTTAATTCGAGGTAATAAGAGAAGATATTTGAATCATACTTTATTAGATCAAGAACACCCTGTTTGTTTTAAATCCCATGATGAGAGAAAATCTCATACTAATACCACCTAATAGGTATTAGATTGCATCCTCACCTTGTGTTCCAATTATGTGTGTGAGGAAGCAAAAATCAAGGCACTTATGTGTCGATTAATAAAATATAGTAATTGAAATATATTTTAAGATATTCGTATTTATAGGAATGTTATATTTTTGGAAGTATGAAAAATATAAAAAGATCTCTCTCCTTCTCTGGTAATTCCTTGTCCTAACTATGAGTCAGGATCCGATGTCTTCTCTTACAAAGCTGCATGATGTAAAAACATCTCTTTAAGAATAAGTCTACACCATCTCTTGATGCTAAGAAACCTAAGAGAAAGATCAAAAAGAAAGACTGTTTTAGCAAGAAATAAAGAGAGAATATGTTGAAGAATGATCAGTGTATTGAGATATTGACACTATTTTGTGTTCAATCAAATGACATGTTCTTGCAGAGTCATTCACGAAAACATCTCAACTGCAATAAATTCTGGTAAAGCAACAAGGTTATCTTCTTGAAGAAATTCACAATCTCAAGACTGAAAATAATAACCTTCCTTCCTCTAGTACTAATATAAAGAATTAAGTTGCTCATGGAATACAAATAAGGTTGGATTCTTATTTAGAGAAAATAGACATCAATGTTTTGATTTACTTCAATTATTGTATAAGGTCAATTTTGATTAAAACTATCATTACTTATGAATAAAATTATTATGTTATAATTTTTCTTGTGATAGTTACCGATTACATAGCCAGTGAATGAATGTTTATATTTTTGTTATGTGCATTCGGTTTATGTGATGTATGATTTCGGTTTTCATCTACCTTAATATTCGATCTCATATGATGTGACCCTTATGGTTTGTGTGGCTTTTTGATTTAGCGGGATTAAGTTCTAACCCATATTGGTAGGCTTTATCAAAGGATCATAAGGTGTTCCGATTGAAACTCATATGTGAAAAGTCACAATATGTTGAATCAATTTATGTTCACATGAGTTGTGTTAGCATAACATATGTGTTTCGGGTTTTCAACTTTTTCTATTGGCACGTATTAGTTAAAACTAATTCAACCTTTCTCTGGTAAAGGTTGCTTTTGTGCTTGTTCTTTTTTTCTTGTGAGAGGATGACAACACACTGGGCAGAGTTATTATTTGAACTTGCGCTTAATGATATATCTTTCTGGGGAAAAGAGGTCGTGGAATTTTAGGTAAAGAATTTGTTAGTTAATCGTTTTCCTGTTTAAGAAAAGCTTGTTTATATTGCATATATTTTTCTTTTGCTCAAAAAAATTTCGGTATAATTGATATGTTCCATTATTGTGTATGGATGCATGTGTGAATGATTCAATTGTTTCCGGTTAAGAAAAATGTGTCAATTTATTTGGCTTATTGTTTTGTATCTTCTTTATTGTTGGGTATCAAGTGTTTTTCTTAACGAAATTCGGTGCAATTGCGGTGTCATAATGTCTAGGTTTGTTTAAATTGCTTTCGCTTAAGAAAATAATTATGAAAGTCAATTTATTTTGGTTTGTATGTATTTTTTATGGCTTAACAATTTTTTTTGTTTAGTCCAAATTGATTCCCGATAATAGAAACTAAGTTAATTCTGATCTTAGTTAGACATATAAAATTTAAGGATTCGGTTATTCAAGTCTAATCGAGTGCCTTGACAAGAAAGACTAGTTAACTAACCTAATGTTTGTCTTGTCTAAAAAGAAAGGTCTAAGTTATTGTCTGAATAATCAGAGCTTGATGAGAGAAATAAAGTTAATTCTGATCTTTATTTTGGTCTCATCGAAACAAGCGATTGTACATCTACAATCGGTTAAACAAGATAATTAAGTTTCTTAGTCGATTTGTTAAACTATTACAGAAAATTGCTTCGGGCATTTGTTTCCGTGATAACATATATAAACTAAATTACTCGTAGTTCGGTTTTTATATTGGTCATCTAAAATGGTATTTGAAACCTTCGTGCTTAACTCTTATAGGTTGTTTACAAGCTTTTTAGATTTGTAAGATCCTTTCAGTTTGCCTTTATTTTCTCGAACCTTTGTCATTTTGTGACAAAAATGGAGAAAAATACAAGGAGTAAACAAGTGATTTTCAATCACTAAGGAAAGAACAATTTTGCTTAAACATTAAATCTAACAAAAGAGTAAAGCATTGACTAAGGGGGAGAAACATATCATATTGTTGTTGTAATATTTATGACTACAAAAAGGGGAATAACAAAGATGTTCGAATTGAATATTTATGAAAAAGAGGGGGTACAACAACCACACCCAATATTTCATTCGGCAATATGAATAGACAAACTCCAATATACTTTCAAGAGAATCAACTAGACAGTCATACTCAATCTATAGAAAAGTATATCAAAGAGTTTATATCTCTATTTCACAATGTAATTAACAAATCAAACAAATAGAAATCCGCGAGCCTGATTATTATGTGAAACAACTTGAACGGTACAAAAGACCAATGTTCAAGTGTCAATCAATATAATCAACAACCAAAGGTTTGATTCACAACTGATTGAACTTAACACACAACCTGTAATATTTCTATTATATAACAAAATATAATGCGGAAAAGAAATAAAACAGACACCATAAATTTTGTTAAAGAGGAAACCGAAAATACAGAAAAACCCCCGGGACCTAGTCCAGCTTTGAACACCACACTATATTAAGCCGCTACAGACACTACTAATGAACTTCGGATTAGAATATAGTTGACCCTTAATCAATCTCACACTGATCAACAAGGTACAGTTGCGCTCCTTACGTCTCTGAACCCCAGCAGGATTCTACGCACTTGATTCACTTATCTGATCTCACCCACATTCAAGAGTTGCTATGACCCAAATTCAAAGACTTGATAAACAAATCTGTCTCACACAGAAAAGTCTATTTGAATAGATAAATCTGTCTCCCACAAAAATACCTACGAGTTTTGTAACGTATTTTGATAAATCAAGGTTCACAGGAACCAATTAATAAACTAGACTGATATTCCCGAAGAACATCCTAGTATTATCAATCACCCCACAATAATCTTAATCGTATTTTAGCGGAACAAGATATTGTGGAATCACAAACGATGAGATGAGGATGTTTGTGAATACTTTTAATCTTACCTATCGGAGATAAATATCAAGCAAATCTTATCAAAGATAATACTCAATCACGATAGAACAAGTAAGATCAGAACATGCAAATACATTGAAAATAGTTGGGTCTAGCTTCACAATCCCAATGAAGTCTTTAAGTTTTTAACCTACAGGGTTTCGTGGAAAACTTGAGGTTAGGGAGAATCGACTCTAGTATCAACTAGTATCACACATGTGTATATTAGGTTTCCAAGTTGCTAGAGTTCTCCCTTATATAGTTTTCAAATCAGGGTTTGCAATCTAAGTTACCTTGGCAACAAAGCATTCAATATTCATTGTTGAATGAAAACCTGATTAAATTCGAGTTAATATCTTTTAACTGTTAGATCTAACTTAGCTTGTTATACACAAATCAAGTGTACCTTCATTTAGGTTTAAGTAACCATACCTAAACATGTACACTGTCTCAATAGTAGTTAACCAAAGTTAGCTATATGAACACTCTCATATCAACCTTATTCATCGTAACCAAAACTCGTTCAAATGACTCAAATGAAACTAGTTATGGAGTTGTTCAATTTTTATATTCTCATAGAAGTATACAAGAACACAATTGAAAAAAAATTGGTTTGATTCACTCGAATCAATTCATGAACATTATAGCCACGGTTTGCAAAGAATGCATTCCTTATTATATAAATGTATTAGTTCATGAACAAACCGATTTTAGAAATTTTACCACTCAAGTATGCAAATGGGTACATGTACTTAAAGTAGCCGGTCTGAGTTTGGGTTCTCCAGTATGCAACCAGGTACACATACTTCGAAACACAGCAGACCCGGACCCAAACCCTTCGCCAGTACACGTACGGGTATGTGTACTTAGGTACCCGGAATTTCATAACTAACAGGTACGCATACGGGTATGCATACTATAGTTCCGGTCATTGATCACATATATGCAAGCACGCATACTATGTTTATAATCCAATGATGGTTAAGTGTTCTAAACTCTATTTCAATCATTGAAACTTTCTTAGAGAATGAAATAGAAGTTTTCATGAACTATTAGCATCAAAGCAATTTTCAAGTTATTGAAATAATCATAACGAAACATTCCAAGCCTACACAAAATGATTGTATCACACAAACCATGTAATATATTACTCGGCGATTTTCACATGATCATATTTTAACTTTCGTCAAGAATATGAGATGAACTTGGTTGAAGCGAAAGCTTACTAACACATATTTTAAGAAATATATAACCGAGTTAAACTCTGCTTGAAATCTCAAATGTTCATAATTGAATACTATATAGTACTACGACTTTTGTCTCAATATAGGAAATATAGTAGAAATATACTTTCCAAGTGATAGATGCGTTTTAGTCTCCACATACCTTTTGTTGATGAAGTTCCACAAGCTCTCTTTAGTAGTTCTTCTTATTCAATTGATGAATGCCGTGAAGTCTAATTCTCAACTACATAATCTATCTTAGTCCGGGACATTACTATAAGTAGACTAGAAATCAAGACTTATAGTTTTGATCACTAACATTGACAAACATGCTTGAGATAGCAACGCTTGCGAGTTCGACCGAGCAGTGCTCTAAAAATTTACCTAGCTTACCTTTAGGGAGAGTAAAAACTTTTGTTATTCAAATGTCAACAGCGGCATTTATTGATTAAATATATGAAGGTTATTGTGCTGTTGAAACTTGGAATCAAGCGTATGTAAAATGAATTCTTTTGTAATTTGTTTATTATATATAATAAGAGTTTTGTCACTAAAATTGACAAAGTGGGGGATTGTTAGTAAATAGGTCGGTTGAACTCACCAAGCGTTGGTATGTCAAGTTTGGTTGTCATATTTTGGTGTGTCAAAACTCATCTAAAGTCGCTTAATTAAATACTAGAGTCAACTTCATTTAGGTTAGACTAGAAAGTCTAGGAATATGAAGACCTGAAGAATATAAAGAAGTAGCGAACTACAACGACGACACCATCCTTTCACTTGAGGTTAGTAATATTGACTTGAACTGTTTCATTTCTAACGTATCTTTCAAGTCGTGCTATATTGAAAACACAACTGTGAAGCTGTTGTAGATACCAAAAATATGTTGTGCCACATGGCATAATATTAAAGGTGGAGTAACTTATTATGTTATAACAACGCACACTATATCTCTCCTTAGGATGCTAAGTTAAGAAGTTATCTATACCAACATGTGGCGCAATGTTAAAGGTTAGAGTATCAAAGTACGCTACAACGGAGTACACCAAATCAATACCAAGATTTCTTAGTTATTAAGCAATAGGTAGTAGTATAGGCACATGGGTGTGTCTGTATGTCAGAGGTAGATGAGCAGTCTGCACATCTTTTAGTACAAAGGCGCAGTCGTCATCCACGTGGGCTCAGAGTACGTGTCACCCTCTGACGGGCGAAGGTACACGGCCAATGAAGGTACAACTTGTACGGAGGTTTCACAGTTCACGATGGCACGTGGGGGAAGCTAAGGTGGCATCATCTTATTGGAGATGGTCGGCGACAAACGAAAGTACAATCTGTACTAAGGCTGGGTATTTCCCAAAGGAACGTGGGTCAGCTGAGGTGGCAGAGTCCGACTGGATAAAGCTTGCGGTGAACGAAGGTACCATTGGTACGGAAGATATATCAGGATACGATGTACCCAAAGACAACAAAGATATATCTGGAGCAGAAGAGGCTATAAATACCAAGCTTCACCAACAAAGAAGGGGAGTTGGGTTGATTAGGAATTAGGGAAAAGAGTCACTTTGTCTCTCTACTTTCTCTCTTATTTTCTAGAGATTCATACTTTCTTCAATGGAGTTCTTCCACCAAAATGTAACAAGATCAATAATAAACATATCATCTTTCCCCGTGTACGTAGGTTAAGATTAACCGAACCACGTAATCTCTTGTGTGATTTATTAACTTAGTTGCACTTACATTATGTTCTTACTTGGAGATTTACTTACTGAGTAATCTTTGTATTCTGAGTTATCTCTGCTTTCTGAGTAATCTCTGTATTCTGAGATATCTCTTTATTTAGCTTATTTGTTTACTCGCCTCTGTATTCCAGAGATACCTTTATTTTCTTAGCATCTTCTCTTGAGAAGTATCTTTACTTACTTAGTATATGATCTTCTCAGTAGATCTTATTTCTAACATACCTTTTATTTACTCAACAGTATCATTTCAACTGAGGTATCCATACTACTTAATATATGATTCTCTGAGCTATTCAAATTACATAGGCTACGGGAAAATGAGTAATCACAGCTGTATATATTGTACATATTGTATAATACTCTAGTGATGTGACATGGTCATAATTGTATGATCATAGTATTAGGGAATTAAACTACGAAGTATAACGCTTATATTTTGAACTTCTCAGATATAACATCGACATAATCTTGCATATACTGTTATGATTATGTGAATGGGTTATGGTGAAGATTTCATCCTAGGAAATAATGTTTTACATTTTCTTAAACGAAGTACATTCATGAACTTGTTTCAGGAATATAAAGGGAAATCATTAGGCTTATTGGTCCGGCTATTCATTGCAAATCTTTGGATGACCAATATGTGTAAGACGATCTTAACTTAAGTTAGGTATCTTGGTATAAATAATAACAATGCCTGACTTATGATTTGGTATGACAGGTTTTCATTTATTGTTGTAACCGATCCTAAGTATTCACCATGTGTTGGTATGATCGATCCTGGTAATTGATGTGTCCGATCCTAGTAATTGGTATGACCGATCACGAGTGTTGTGTAATCGATCCTTGTAATTGGTAACCGGTCCTGGTAACTAGTATGACCGATCACAAGAAATACCATGGGAATATGGAACCGATCCTGGTAACTGATGTAACCGGTCCTGGTAACTTGTGTGACTAATCACAAGTATTTCCATAATAAGGTATAACCGAACTTAGTGATTGGTAGAACCGATTGAACCCATGTATGTGATTTGATATTTGATCAATCACATAGTAGTCTTGGAAAACAGGTCAACCAATTCTAAACTTTTTTGGAAGTGTAGTATAACTGATTCCAAGAATGTAAATCCATGTAAATATGAAATACAGATTTACAGTGAAAAGATGTCAACATACTTTGAACACGTACAATAATTCTTATCATTTATTGTTCAAAGATATTCCTTAGTACTCAAGGAGATCCTGTTCTGAGATACATTAAGAATCTTTTAATTAAGGTTTTTGGTTTTATATGCTTTAATTACCAGCAATTAAATGCATATCTCTAGAGAGTGAAAATTAGTAATGTGCATTTACTAATTGGAATTGTTTTAAATATTGGACAAGCATTTATTGGAATTAGGAAAACCGAATTTTGTCATTCATTGCAAATCTTGAGAATATTTTCGGTTTTGGAAATTCCTTGATGCCAACATCCTTTGTCTATAAATACCTAAGTTTACATTTCTAGCAAACTATCCTAAGAGCCGGTCAAACTTCATTTCTTGTTGTTTCTGGTGGAGCCGTATATTCGGAGAGGAAAGTATCCTAATTCCGTGAAATCTCTTACGACCGCTCGTTTAAAGACTTATGTGGGATCAAGAAGCTCTACGAGTTTCGTTGGTGAGAAATTATATAATTGCAGTGATATTAGTTTTTAATTGATTTTATTGACTAAAGGTTGTTGAAACTTTGATTGCACCTAGTTTGTTTATTCTTGAGAATCTTCTCTTTTGATATAAGATTCACTCAAACTAGATCGAAGTATCGACGAGATCTTTAGAATCGTTGTTAGATCTAACAACATCTTGTGATAATCCATTGTTAACAGACTCCGTACTGTGTGTGATTGATTACAAGAGATTCAAGTGGTGTTGTGCAGGTATATTGAAGACTAAAGAAGATTTGAAGACGAAGAAGATTTCTTATTGGTTTTCATATGTTGTGAATTGTATGCACAAACCTTTATCTTTTGGGATCTAACTAAAATCGGATTTATTCGATTGATTAGTTGCGTGAGATCGACATCCCTTTATACTTTCTGTTAGAGATCTATATTGATTGATTGTGAATATAGACTTGACTATTTTGATAGTTAAATTTATATTGATCTAACCAGGCAAAAGAGTTTATTAGATTAAACGAAAGAGCCTTTGTGTATGACTTAAGATATATTTATCTTGAAAAGAATCTAAGAATTTGTTACCAAACATATTTGTTGTTCCTTTACTGTTTGGAATACGATCCAAAGGAATTGTACCAGTGCATGACTCTTGAAGTCGGAAGCGCAGGGATATTGAGGAAACTAAGTATCTAGGGGTAGTCTGATTGGTCTCAACTATACGAAGTTGGTTTAGATTTTGTATAACGGCTTAATTCTGAGAGTATTCAATTCTGTACTAGGTCCCGAGGTTATTATGCATTTGCAACTTCTTCGTTAAAAAAAAATCTTGCTGTGCCATTTAATTTATTTTCCGCATTATAATTGTTTTATTATAATTAAAGTAAATTGCACTTTACGTTAACTCTGCATTACTTGATAGTGATTTTATAGTGTTTGGTTAAGTCCGAACTTATTATCAAGTAACATACTTCTTTGTCGTATTGTCTCGATCTAGTATCCAAAGTCAATCACACAAGTTATATTGTTGTTATATTGTCTCGATCTCGTATCCATAGCCAACCACACGAAGTGTGAACTGAATTGTTATATCATCTTGACTCTGTCCATAGATAATCACTTTCGTTAGAGGAATTATAGGTTGAAATAAAAATATTGTGGTGTATTTGGGTACTCCCCTATTTTCATAATCCATTGTTAACAGACTCCATTCTGTCTGTGATTGATCATAAGATATTTAATTAGTATTGTGCATGTTATTGAAGATTAAAGAAGATGAAGAAGATTTCTTATTGGTGTTCGTATCTTGTGAATTGTGTGCACAAACCTTGATCGGCTAGGATCTAACTAGAATCAAATTTATTTGATTGATTAGTTGCGTGAGATCGGCATTCTCAATATATCTCTTTGAGATTTATTTTGATTGAGTGTGGATCTAAACTTAACTATTTCGGTAGTTATTGGATAGATTGATCTAACCAGACAGAGAAGTTTATTAGATTAAACATAAGAGCCTTTGTCAACGCTCATTTAAATCTTATAGCAAAGATTGATTAGAGTGGTTACCAAACAGATTCTTCCTTTGTTGTTTGGAATACTATCCAAAGGACTTGTTATTCACGTGCGTGACTCTAGAAGTCGAAGGCGTAGGGATACTGAGGGAACTACGTAACTAGGGGTAGTATGCTTGGTCTCAACTATACGAAGTTGGTTTAGATTTTATATGGCTTCTTAATTATCAGAGTATTCAAAAATGGACTAGGTCCTAGGGTTTTTCTGCATTTGCGGTTTCCTCGTTAACAAAATCTTGTTGTGCCATTTACTTTACTTTTTCGCATTATAATTGTTTTATTATAATTAAAGTAAATTTCACTTTACGTTAACTCCGTTATACTGGATAGTGATCCAATAGAGATTAGTTATTAACGAAACTATTATGAAGTAGCACACTTTGTTTGTCGTATTGTCTCGATCTCGTATCCATAGAAGATCACACAAAGTGTGAATACCGAAGTTGTTGTATTGTCTCGACTTTTTCCATAAACGATCACACTTGGTAAAAGGACTTATAGGTTAAAACAAAAAGATTGTGGTTTATTTGGGTACCCTCGTCTTTTTAATTAGTATCATAGCAGGGAAACACGAAAATATCTAACAATCTGTGTTTGGTGCGATCCAACCTATAAAAATTAAATCTAATGGGTGATTCATTTAACGTTATGCAAGATTGAGAATACTCAAAAGTTGAAGATGTTACTATTTCTTTAAATCATGGTCCAGGAGTTACGAAAATTAAGAGTACATCTTAGTCTATCTCTGATAGAAAAGAAGATGTTGATAAAGAGTCGGGTTTTTTTTTTTTTTTTGCTTAATCATGATTTTTATTACTAAAAATAAACTGAAGATGTTTACAAAAACTGACTAAACATTCCTAGTCAGGAATGACTAAAAAAAGCCTTATAAAGAGATTACATGCCCAAATTACAAGCCCAAATAGATTGAATAAAAAATGGAAACATTTTTGAATGGAAATACTTCTTTTTATCAGTTGATGAATATGAAATATAAACCCTCTTCCCTTTCCATCTCTCCCAAAAAGGAGGGTTTTTCTTCATAGTATAGTATAGTCCCCCTTGCAAGCAGAACTCCATGTTTAGCCATCTTGTCTGCAGAGAAATTGATTTCTCTATATGAATGCTTGAAAGTAATTTTGTAAATGCTGCTCTTGATATTGTTCCATCAGACCTTAACAATCCATGGAATGTTTCCAGTTGAAAAGGCGAGGGTACCCCAAATATACCTCAACCTATAACTTTTCCTTCCTATAAGTCATTTCCCCGAAAGTGATTATCTATAGACTGAGTAGAGACAATACCACAAATCGGTTCACACTTTGTGTGATCGTCTATGGATATGAGATCGAGACAATACAACTACAAAGTGTGTTTATGATAGGTGTAGAATACACCTAATTTACTATCTAGTAGTTTATGCTTTCTTTGCTATTTTTCTTGTAAATTATGTATTTTACGTGTGTTTTTGAGCTATTAGGTACTCTGGAGTCGCACGAAAGAAAAGAAGAAGGAATCACCCAAATTTGAGCACAAGGGAAAATCTGTCATTTCATGGGCGGACACTATCCGGAGCCCAGTCAATGTTAAGGGGCAACTATTTTGGAGAAGGACTAAATATAGTCCATCTGAGGTTAGGGGGACTACCAGCGGGGTGGTTATACAGCTGGGTGTATAAATCCAAACTCAGTTTAAAACCTAAATTGAGATATATTCTTTTCTCTCCCAAATCATAAACAAAGTTCAAAATTAAAGGAAGAAAAGCTGCAGCTCATAATTCTGTAATTGAGATACGGGTGAGGAAATTGAGAGAAATTAGTCATTGTAATCGAATTGGAAAGGTGGGTTAGTTCAGATCAGGATTGAGAACGGGTATGAGGTGTTGCGGCTTAGGGTTGATGATGGTGAATTTCTGAAAAAGAATGGATTGAGAACTGTGTTGGTGTTCCTGAGTGATTAAAGAGCGAAGATTGAGATGAACCTGTGGTGGACGAAGAAATGAAGTTTGGGTTCGATTTAATGTTGTTTTTCATGGGTTGATGTTTGAGATTTGAATCAGAAAATGGAATTTGAGGGTTTGGTGGTTGAAGTTGCTGTTGTCCGATTGAAAGAATGAGAAGAAGAAAATTCAAGATACTACTGTTGATTGTGTGGTTGTAATCGAATCGGAGATAGAGAGTTGTTTTTGGTGCTGCAATACAGAGGATGAAGTGCTGTGGCAGTTTCATATTGAATATGGGTTTCTGAAGTGAAGTGGAGTAGCCAAATTACAAGACTGGGAAGAGGAATTTGATGTTGAAGAGATGATGAACAAGTGAAGTTCTGTTGCTGCAAACAAGAAAGGAGCTCAGCAGTTGCTATTGGAGATTGAAGCTAGTGAAGAAAGCCAAAAGCTGTACAAAGATGGTAAATGGATACTGGTGATGCTGTTATAAAGAGTTTGGGGTGAAACAAGAAGTTACTGAAGGAGAGTTTGATACCAAGAATGCTTGAACTGTGTAAGCTTAGATGTATGCTAGGATTGTCGCAGGAAAGAAGATAAGAATGGCCTGAAAACAACGGCCGGAAATGCCCTGTAAATAGCCGAAACTCGGCCGGTTTTCCACTCCGGCGAGTTGACTCAGTAGCCGACGGCGACCGATCCAGAACGAGTTCGATGAGCCGATCCGACCTGACTCGGTTAATCAGCCGAGTAAGCCATGATTAAGACGGACTGACTGAAGATGACTTCTCCTCCCTTTGACTAATTGACTGATGGAAGATTGACGTTTGACCTATTTTACCGTTAGTCCTAACGGTGGACTGAACGGAATATTCCTTCAACGGAAGAGAATCTAAGGTGGCCGGCGGTGACGGATACCGACCTATTTCCGACCAAAAACCCATTTTTCCGGCGAGCAAAAGTTGCAAAAATTTTGTGTGAATTTCTCTCATGGGATGTGAAGAGTTGGACTTGGAATTGGATGGAGAATTGGGCTTGGATTTGGAAAGAGGAGATGAAAGATTTGAGAAAGGCTTGGATTTGGAAGTTGAACTACAAAGGGAAAGGGATTCTATTCCTTGGAAGATATGGAGAGCATTGAAGCCTATAAATAGAGAAGTTCTCTACTTTTCTATACACACTTAGATACACTTTTGTGCACACTTTTGCACACTTCTACACACACAACACTTTTCTTTTCTTTATTCTTTGTGTGAACTCCTTAGCATGAGTAACTAATTTGATTAAGGATGAATTCCTAGTTCTTAACATGTTTTGAGTTTTATTTTAAATCTACTTTGAATTTTCACATGATTATCGTTTGTTTTTACTAATATGAGTGTTTATGATTGATTGATAGGTTGTTTAGGATGCATACTAAATTGATTTGTTAATTTTATCTAAAGCTAGTGAAAGTTAGGGAATACGTAATAGTTTCTTGACTCTTTACACAAGTAGAAAACACGAGACCTTGCGGAGGGATTCCGTGGAGCAATTGTGTGTGAAAACAACGCTAGAAAGTGGACCAAGCGAACCGAGTCTAACTACTAGTACTAAACCTAAGTTCATAAATCTTAATGCGTTCGGGGAATTACATCTTGTAAGCGAACCTCAAGTTGGTTCTTTTGAATAGAATCTGATAACTAAGCGGACCTGTTACTCAGTGAAATAAGGAATTTTGGGGTTAGCTAAGCGAACCTGCTATCCTACGGTTGGTGATAATCTGTGACTAATAAAAATTGGAAAAGAACATAACTTGAATCATTGTTTTGCAACGAAGAAGGATTCCTTGATATAATCTCTCTTATTGATTTCTCTTATCTTTTTAATTGTTTTGTTTATTTTATTTACTTTCTTAAATTCTTAACCAATACCCCCCTTTTGTGTGACAATTTTACAACTAGAATCTCTTGCTCCTCGTGGGATCGATCTTGACTACCCTATATTACTTGTTAATTAGGTAATAAAATAATAATTAATTTGTTGTGGTTACGACAAGCACCAGTTTACTTGACACAAAGGTTCGGACTTAACCAAACTCAATAGGATTCACTTATCAAGTAAATAGGAATTAACGTTTGTGCAATTTACTTTAATTATAATAAAACAATTATAATGCGGAAATACAAAGTAAATGACACAACAAGATTTTGATAATGAGAAAACTGCAAATGCAGAAAAACCCCGGGACCTAGTCTAGAATTAAATACTCTCAGGATTAAGACGATATACAAAATAAGACAACTTCGTATAGTTGAGACCAAGCAACTAAACCTATAGTTCACCTAGTTTCGTCTGTATTCCCACGCCCACAACCTGTAAACAAGTCACGTACTTGGACCAATTCCTTTGGTTCGTATTCCAAACAGTAAAGGAACAACAAATCTGTTTGGTATCAACTCTCTTCAACCAAGTGATATGAGTTGCGCAAAGGTTCCCTTGTTTATCTTAACATAAAATCCTTTTCCAGGTTCCAAGATCTATCTTATGTTCAAATGCACAAAAGAAATTGTTAAGATTAATCCAACAACACTCTTCAACCAAGTGATATGTGTTGATGCCGATCTTCCTCAATTAATCAATCCAATCTATCACAAGGATAAACCGATTATTAATTGAATCCTCTTTTTCCCAAACAAGTATTGTGCACACCAAATATTATATAAACACCAAGTAAGAAATCTTCAATATCTTCCTTGTCTTCAAATCTTCTTAGATCTTCAATACACACCTGCACACAATCACTTGAATCTCTTGTGATCAATCACACACAAAACGGAGTCTGTTAACAATGGATTATCACAAGATCGTCTTTAGGTCTAACAACATTCTAAAGATCCATGTCGAAACTTTGAACTAGTTTGAGTGAATCTTATATCAGAAGAGAAGATTCTCAAGCATAAACAAACTAGGTGCAATCAAAGTTCAACTACCGTTAGTCAATCAAATCAATACGAAAACTAAAGATAAATCGCAATATCTAGTTTCCCACCAACGAGTCGCGCTAGAGCTTCTCAATCCCAAAGAGACTTTAAATTGAGCGGACGTAAGAGATTTTACCTAATTAGATTACTCTCCTCTCCGATAGGCGGCTTCACCAGTAACAAAGACAAAAGAGTAAGTCTAGGTTACGCAGGATTAGTTTGTTATAAATGCAAACTCAAAGTATTTATATACAAGGAAGTTTGGACACCAAGGAATTTCCAAAACCGAAAATATTCTCAAGATATTTTTCATTACTCCACCAAATTCGGCTTTCATAATTCCTGTGAATGCACTGTCCAAAAATAATGATCAAAATCTCCTTGGAAAATTTTTAATTAGAAAATGCACATTACTAATTCTTATTTTCCATATATAATTAAAAACCCTTAATTAAAAAGATTCTTATTTTTAATTAACTTGTTTAATTCGATCTTGGGATTTACTTCCTTCTTAGCCTTTAAGGAATATCTTTGAATAAAATAGAATAAGCATTAATGCACCGTGTTCAAAGAGTGACGACATATTTCTCTTGCAAGTCTTTTCCATGTTTGCTCACTTGAAACCGATTTTCCACACTTCCAAACAAGTTTAGAATTGGTTCATCTGACTTTCAAGAACTACGTGATTGATAAAGTACCACTCAGTCACAACTCATGGGTTTACGGTTCTACCAAAACAAGTTTCGGTTCTACCTCCATGTGAGTACTGTGCATAGTTACACTAGCTTACCAAAGATACGGCTGACTAGGTACTAGCATCTGTTCCCCACATATATTTAGTATCTAACTTGTATGTACTACACATGTCCATAGGATCGGTTCTGCCTTCCCAAAAACTTGTTGCACATGTTCATAGGATCGGTTCCCCTTTCTTCCATAAACCTTGTTGCACCTCATACAAGGATCGGTTCCCCTTGTGATGCACTGCACCTCTTACTAGGATCGGTTCCCCTCTTCCCAGTAATAAGTTCAGACATACACAACCCGATCATACCCCAGGTGATTACTTAATATCGGTTTCATTAATAAAAGTCATACCAATACATAAGTCAGGCCTCATGTGAATAGTTCTACCAAGAACACAAACAAGTCGTGAGCGGTTATACTAATCACACATATTGGTCGTTCATAAGATATGCAATGAAGAAAAACCCCAATAACACCTGGCGATTTCATTTTCGGTTCACAACACATATCATGAACTTATTTCCTTAGAACACATGTAAACATTGTTCCCTAAGATGAAATCCTCACCTCATACCCATACATAATCACAATAGCATTCATACGATTATGTCGATGTCTTATATACAAAGTTTATTGGTTAAGAAAGAAACTTCATATTGTATTCCTTAATACTATGTCTATCTAGAGTGTTCATGCTTCGCAGTTTTATGTTTTCAATATGCACGACTTGAAAGATATGTTAGGGAATGAAACAGTTCAAGTCAAATATCACTAACCTCAAGTGGAAGGATGATGTTGTCGTTGTAGCTCCGCACTTATTCACTTCTTCAAATCTTCGCAATACTTGTAATGTCTCACCCTAATACTTTCAAGCTAACCTATACGAAGTTGACTCTAGTACATTTAAATCAAGCGACTTTTAAATGAGTTTTGCTTCACTAAAATATGACAACCAAACTTGACATACCAACACTTGGTGGGTTCAACCGAGTAATGCTCTAACAATCTCCCCCTTTGTCAATTTTAGTGACAAAACTCTTACAATCATATGGATAAACAAATTATAATAATTCATTACACATATGCTTGATTCCCGAATCCACATCACACAATCTGCAATCATTCAATCCTAAAAAATGCAGCAGCTGCACTATAATAACAAAGCTTATACTCCCCCTAAAGGTGATCTAGGTAGATTTTCAATCCGCACATCTTTGTTATCCCATTCATATGATATGGTACTCCCCCTTAGTCTATGCTTTTCCTTATTCGCTAGATAAACGTTCAAGCACCATCGTCCTCTTCCCTAGTGACACCAATCAACTATAAATTGATACCAACATCACTTGTTTACTCCATATATTTCTCCTCCTTTTTGTCACAAAAATGACAAAGAAGTGAAAAAATAAAGGAAAACACGAAAAGGATCTTACAAATCTCAAAATAGACTTGCAACATGTTGAGTCAAGCACGAGGGTTTTACACACCATTTTTGATAACCAATATCAAAATCGAAACTACAAGTAATTACGTTTTGATATGTTATCATGGAAATAATTGCCCGAAGCAATTTTCCCAACTAGTTTAGAAAACCAAAAATCAACTAAGAAACTTAGTTCCTTTGCTAAACCGATTGTATAAATACAACCGCTTCATTCGATAAGACCAAAACAAAGATAAACTTCATTTTTCTCATCAGGTTCTAATTATCCATATAACTTAGACCTTTAGATTTCAAAAAAAGCGAAGTACTAGGTTAGTTAACTAACATTTCATTGTTTAGGCTTTCAGCTAGACTTGAATAACCGAAACCTCCACTTTGATAAGTCTAACTAAGATCAGAATTAACTTAGCTTATCCAGAATCGAATTGGACTAAACAAATCGTCCCGTCAACATATTCATTCGTTAAGCCATAAATAATTCATACAAATCAATAAATAAACTTGCGTAATTATTCACCTCAACCGTATACAATAGAAACAACATATATAAACCAAAGTTTCACTATTGCACCGAAATTTTTTAAGCTTAAACAATTGATACTACACAATAAAGAAAAATAACAATTATTTTACTTAATTGGAAACAATTGAATTAACATAGACATTAAAGCACCGCAATTGTACCAAATTTTGTAAGCCTAAACTATTAATATCATACAACAAAGCAAGATAACAAAAGTTTTACTTAACCGGAAGCAATTGAATCACACACACACATCCATACATTTATTATGGAATAAACACATCAATTTTACCAATAATTTATTTTAAGAAAAAAAAAAAATATATATATATATATATATATCAAATAAAAATAGGCTTTTCTTAAAACAGGAAAACAACTAACTAACAAGATTGTTACCTCAATTTCGCATCCAACTTCTCCAAATATGATTCCATCGCTTTCTTCTTCCGGGAGAATTATCGAAATACCATCATGTTGTCATTATCATGCCAAAAACAAAAGAATAACAACAACTAACCTTTACCAGACAAAAGTTGTAAATCGGTTTTAACAATTGCAAGCAAAAGTTGAAAAATGTCGAAACACATATGCTTTTATGCTAAACCAAAACCGATTCAACATATTGTGACTTTTTCACATATTGTTTCTACAGGAATCCTCATGATCCTTTGATAAAGCCTACCAACTTGGGCTAGAAATTAATCCAGCTAAATCAAAAAGTCACCCAAACCATAAGGGTTCACAACATATTATGAGATCGAATATCAAGGTAATAAACCTGAAATCAAACATCTCATACACATACATAGCAAATAAATAAAGCATTAAAGTACCGTCTATGTAAATCAAAAAACTATCACAAGAAAAATTATAAATCAAATAACTTTATTCATAATAGTTTTATTCAATAGACTTATACGATCAATGAAAGCGATCAAAAATTGATGTCTATTTTTCTTATCTTATCTTTCAAATATTATCTTCAATTTCCTCAAATTTTTCAGGATCTTCATTGATAGCATCTCGACTGATATCTCAGATTCTACACACAGTACCTTGATTATGTTCACAGGTTAGAGCATTAACCTTTCGATTAATATTACGAGAGAACTCCCCCTATTAACGATTACAAGTTTGATCAGCTTCTTTTGGTTACGGATAACGGTTCTCAGAAGTGCTTCCTGTCTATGATGAGTTTCTATGGTACTGAGGAGAACATGACGAATATTGATAATATCAATCTTGGCGTCCAAACTGTGTTGGACAAGGAGATTAGTAACATCCTCCTTTCCTTTTTATGTATTTTCACAACTAGATTTCTTGAAGGTATTATCAAGATGAACTGTTTCCTTAGAATTCATTCCACTCAAAGCTTTCAGAAGATTTGCTAGAGATCCGGTTTGAGAATACATCCTTTTGCATTTTTTTTCCAGACATGATGAGAATTTATTCATGAAATACCTTTAACACATACCAAACATAGATATCACCCTTAAATAAATAATTCTGATCTGATTTGAAAAGATTTTTCGCATCTAATGTGTTATACACAACTTTCTCAAAGGTATTATCTTTCGAAAATAATACCACGGGATATATTTCACCACAATCCTTCTTACACGAGTTGTTGTAATACAACCTTTCTACTCATAAGATTATCAAACCTTTCTACAATCTCTTTAATCATCTCCTGAGCCCAGGATGGAATGTTCTCTGAACTAGAAACCGTGTAGTCAAGTTCATCCACTTGACATATTGTCAATGTCTCTTGTTCCAGACATTCAATATGTTCCCTCAATATGTTCATTCCTTGTTGGAAATAGCTTTCTAAACACCTGTCTATCTATATCTTTTGACATTGTCTTGTGAGAAAATCCTCAGTAAAGATTTTATTCCCCAAAAGTGAGTGTTTCAGCGAATAAGAAAGAGTTTCACACTCTGTAGTCTGTAGATGAAATTTGTTACACAAGTTTATTATCTGTTCCTGGCAATAGATCAGATTGTTTTAGAGACTGATTGTAAATCGCTTTTCTTAGCAAATCCTTACATTTAATTGAACTATAAGTTCTATGACATCGTCTAGACTATCAGTGAATTTTACTTTTTCTGAAAGGTTCTCGATTTGATTGAAAAATATCCTCAACGTCTTTCCAGATTCAGAACTTGGGCATATTAGTGAAACGAATCTCTTTCCATATGATTTTTAACGAATTGGACTTGAATCCAAATAAGGTTTCTTGAGTTTTTAACTAACCCTTTTTGATCAGCAACCTGATATGCAATTGAGTCTTTAGTCATAGACTTTTTCTTTATCTTATGAAAAGACTTTTGAGACCGGTTTTTGTTGGCCTTCTCTGAGATGTAGTTCTCATTATCTTGCCCTACGTTAACCGAGTTCTTTATAAGTTTAGCTTTGATTTTCTTATTTTGACTCATATCTTATAGGATGGATCGCACCAAACACAGATTGTTAGATCTTTTCGTGTTTGCCTGCTCTGATACCAATTGAAAAGGCGAGGGTACCCCAAATATACCTCAAGCTATAACTTTTCCTTCCTATAAGTCCTTTACATGAAAGTGATTATTTATAGACTGAGTCGAGACAATACAACAAATTGGTTTACACTTTGTGTGATCATCAATGGATATGAGATCGAGACAATACAACTAAGAAGTATGTTTACTTGATACAAAGGTTCGGACTTAACCAAACTCAATAGGATTCACGTATCAAGTAAATAGGAATTAACGTTTGTGAAATTTACTTTAATTATAATAAAACAATTATAATGCGGAAATATAAAGTAAATGACACAGCAAGATTTTGTTAACGAGGAAACTGCAAATGCAGAAAAACCCCGGGACCTAGTCCAGAATTGAATACTCTCAGGATTAAGCCGCTATACAAAATAAGACAACTTCGTATAGTTGAGACCAAGCAACTAAACCTATAGTTCACCTAGTTCCATCTGTATTCCCATGCCTCCAACCTGTAAACAATTTACGTACTTGGACCAATTCCTTTGGTTCGTATTCCAAACAGTAATGGAACAACAAATCTGTTTGGTATCAACTCTCTTCAACCAAGTGATATGAGTTGCGCAAAGGTTCCCTTGTTTATCTTAACATAAACTCCTTTGCCAGGTTCCAAGATATATATTATGTTCAAATACCCAAAAGCAATTGTTAAGATTAAGCCAACAACACTCTTCAACCAAGTGATATTTTTTGATGACGATCTTCCTCAATTAATCAATCCAATCTATCACAAGTAAAAAATCTAGGTATGGGTCATATATCATTCTCTTAGTATGGGTGTCCTCTACAACATATCCAAAATTTGCAGAAATTAGAGAAACGAGAGAAGAGTTGTGGCCAAAACATTGGACCACATGCCAGCTGAAAATTTTCTGAAGGTCTCCTGGAAGTTTACTGTTTCACTGATTTTGACCCCTAAACATTCTCAAAACTTAAAAGTCTTCTTTACTAAAGCTTAGAAATTTCCTGGGAATAAGGATACATGGGAAGATCGCGAAAATGCGACTTCGGACGAAGATTCTATAGCGTTTCTATTAAAGTTTGAAGTCTGAAATTTTCTGGTGACGTATTTCGACGAAATTACTCGTATACTCGCTTGGATTCTCATTCATTCACAACTATTAATTCTAGACATTCATAGCTCAAGTAAATGACTCTAATTTATTTCCGAAAGTAGATTTTGAAAAAGATTAATTTTAAATCATAAGCATGACGCATCAAAGCTCTAAGTCTAAGCATACGTCATCAGACAAAATCACAACTAATTAATAAAAATCATAAATCAATCAAAAATAAATGCAATAAGTCATAAAAGAATTAATAGAATTACCACAAGTGTAAAGAATGGCTTCTTCCTTAATCCCAGTGTTGGAGTTTAGCTCCTCATGGTGAAAACATGCTCAAAATATTTTTCCATTGCTCAAAAGGTGTTTACAAAGGTGAAGAGACCCAAAGGAATAAAACAGTATCAATGCAACGTTTATAATAGTTGCAGAATACTGTTACAAAGAACTACAGAGAATATAAGACTGCAGCATACGATACTTCTCTACTGCAGAAAATAAACAACACTTCTCTGCGACTGATTTTGGTGGTCCAATGTTCTTCGTATTAGGGTTCTTGAGAACGACACTTCTGATATGTCTGCAACTCTTCTTCTTCCCCTTCTGCTGCTACTGCAGAATCGCTCTGCAGCGATTTCTTAATGCTCTAAACTACCTCCAAAGTCTCGACACCTTTCTCTGACTTCCACCACGTATATTTATACACCACAGGTCGAAAATATCTCAAAAATCTTTCAATTATCACCTCCGTTCCTTTCTCACCAAGCCACGAATATTTTTATTCTCTTTTCTTCTTATACGCGTCTTCTATATTCAACGTATCTTCCTGTGATTGCACACATGTTCCATGTTTACTTAAAACAGGATCGAAATCATTCCTTTTTTTAACACAAACAAATACGGTAACTCATATCTTCCCTGTTTGCTCGAGATATTCCCTGTTTTACCAAATATAACAGAATTCTCCTTTATTTGTTGAGTCCAATCAACATATCTTGCTTGTTTAACCAAAACAGGGTTATACCAGTCAACAATACGAGCAGAACCCGACCAAAACTCTCCCAAGTCAACAACAAACCCGATAATCCTTCTTCACCCCTGTTTCATGCAAATCCATGGATATCTTCTTCTTTTTCGACCATAAGCCCATTATCAATCCTGTTACGATGTAACAGATCCAAACTACTCCAAATCCAACAGAAAATCTCGACCAAATATCTCTCTACCAGTTATGCAGGTGAAGCTGTTTTATCTACCCTGATTTATCGTGATATACACGGAAACTTCTTTTTCTTCGATTCAAAGCAAGCTACCAACCCTGTTTAAGGGTAACCACCCAATATTATATCCGTGAAGAAATCCGAGATGAACTTGCTCAAGACCAAATCAGTAAAGTCGCTGCAACTGGTCTTTATAGTTCCCGCCAATTTTCTGGTTTGAATACATGAAGATGGGTAGCCCGTAACCAACTGCCGGGTGCCTTTAACACTAGGGGTGTCCTGGGGTGTAAATAACAAGTAGGTGCCCCTTATCCAAATAAGGGATGCCTTTAGTGATTTTCTCCCACGAGTGCAAATACCACTTTTCGAGCAAATTTTTCCACACATGTTTATTTCTCCAAAAACACCTACAAATATACAAAAAGCCATAATAAATACAAAATCGAGCACTAACAATGTATACAATTGAGATTATATCAGACACAAAAATGTGTCTATCAATTGACAGCCAGTGCGACAACATCCACACCCTCATGCACCTGAAAAGGCCCATATCGGGGGTGATAAGCATACAAAACCCAATTATCGTCATCAGATCTAGGCGTTCGAGTTTTAGCAGCCGGAGGTTGTTTATCAGAACCATCCATATCTGGCATGTCAAAATCAGCACTTCCTTCCCCATCTCAATCACTACCGCCTCTTTGAGCCTTTCCCTTCACCTTGAACCACAAAGGGGTTACTAGTATCTTGATTAATTGGAGAAGGTTTGGGCTGATTGAAGAACTGCCTCAATTTTTCAACGGGAGAGTCGACCACCAATTCATGAATCACTTCAGGGGGACCTTCTTGTTGAAAACATTCCTCCACCTTCACATTGACATTATGCTGCAAATTGTCCAAATACCATGCAAAACTCTTTACAAATTCCGGAAATTCGCATCCCTAAGGAAGTGCAATCCCACACGGCAAACAATCAACATAATATTCATGAGGATACCAGTGGATGCGAGGCTCAATATCCACCTCATGCATCTTATGGTTACCCTTCTGATCCACTTCTTTAGCATTATCAGCCACGATGAAGAATAACCAAGGATTCCAAAAAAAAATTCTGAGAAAAAGAGAAGATGAAAAGAAGAAATTGAATAGAAATTCTTTTCCGGCGTTTAATTGGGTCCTTTTAATGGGTCTATTGGGTTAGTTTGAGGTCATTTCGCCATTAATTGGCAACGGTTACCGAAGAAAAATCCCTTCCATCTCTCACCTTTACTCAACCCACATTGTGTTTTCAATTTCCCCTCAACTATCTCCTTATTGCCTACCTCCTATAACTGTTCTGAAGTCTAACACTAACTTAACTGCTACTTTCTCTTGTAGGAAAGATGGCAATTGGAATTGTAATCTCATCACACTTGGCAGAGGAAAAAATATGGCAAAAATTAATGATTGGATCATTACACGTGCGTATGACACATGCTATTACCATAAATCAGACAAGCTGACTATAATTCGGAGGTATGCTGACTGGCAAGCTGAATTGGTTGAGGGACACACAGACAACTTAGATAGACCTAAGAGAATGGGTCAACAATTAAACTAGACGACAGAATCCGAACAACATCAAACTCTACTTCTCTTAACACCTAATTCCAATTCTAAAAATCCAAAGTGTAACCTGGTAATATCTCTCCCATCTATCTTTGTTTGCAATTCTGCTAACAACACAACATATAACTTGCTTTTTCTTGACAGGTGCCTATCCAAGGTACCATTAGCCAACAAAAGACAAGTCTACTATACCAAAGTAACTCTTTTTGGATACTTATTACTACAATATTTCAAGCATCACAGTCCCTTAGATTATCTGACCACAAAAACCAAAACTATTGATACCTATTCTTTGTACATCAAACATCAACACACACCCGTGATTTGTTTTCAAATTAAATCCTTCCTCATTTCCCATCTCTTGAAAAACTTTCCATTACCCTTTTTATTCACAGTGTACATCACTTCATTCACTACTAACTTCTCATACATATCTACTTCATCCCCATGGCCTCAACTTATAGCTCTAACCCAAATAGTATTGATAGTCTAGTCAATAAAATAAACTCATCTTTTAATATCCCTGAAGATTTGTTTCCAAAAGTCTTCTTCATTCCTGACAATGTCAAAACCAAACAACCCCTAAATTGGAAATTGATCGCAGTCGTATGCGTCAAAAATAATTCACTTTCTCACTCTACTAAATATGAATGAAGTATGTGATAAGAAAGAGTTCGTATCCACAGAGAGGAAATTGTTGTTATGCAAATTTCAGTTTCTAAGGTAACCAAGGGGGATTGTTGTTGTTTTAGCAAAGTAATAAAATAAAATAAAGCAAAGCAAATAATTGGAATAATCAATAGAGAGAAGATATTGGTCATGGGATAGTATCATTCACAAACATGTATTTTTCATCAATGACTAGAATTGGTAATTTAATCTCGCAATTATCAAAAGTCCTAGGATATCTTGATCGCAAGAATATCACGTTTATTTCCTGATTTTATCACAAACAACATTAAAAGATGCTATTGTGAAATCTACTTAGAAAGCAACCTAAAGTGTAAAAACACAATTAAGTTTAACTTCTTAAGAGCAATAAGTTCTATGAAATAAGACTAATCAATGTAAACAAACGTGTGAAAGAACTAATTCGTTTTAACAAAGGTGATGATTCATATGCGATTAAAAAGATGTATCACTACAAGTATTAACCACAAGATGCTACTAGAAATCAGAGATAACAAATTTTACGTATTGAAAACTCTAATATAGCTATAGAGATGAAAACAAATCCAATTGATTCAGGACTCAACCAAACTAGCATTCAAATCATATGATAGTAAAAATAATGAATCATAAACGATAGAATTGAGACAAAACTAATTCATAGAATCAAATAATATGTTTGATGAAATCAACTTTATCCCGTAACCAATAATTGTATTTAGCTACTCATCTTAACGGAGTTCATCATAATCAATAATAAAGAATATGAAAAATAACGAAAAGAAAATCCTAGTAGTATAGCCGCTTTCCTCCAAAACTCCAAGAATAATCCGTTTTAATCCAAAGTTGTAGAAGATTTTTTCCTTTGTAGCCTTTCTCCAACTTCTAAAATTAGGTCTAGTTTTCAAAGTCCAATACCAAAAAGTGCACCAAGCCCATAAAACTATGTGTATAAATAACTCAATAAAATTCTTGTCAAAAAGTGGTCGACGGAATACTGGGTTCATCGCTGGAAGTTGGCGGAATCTGACCAGAAAATTACTATCGGTCACACGAAGTCTGCCGCCAGTCACCTGAGTAAACTAGGTCAACTCAGTTGTGTCAAATAACTCTAGTCAGATCTGAGTCCTAGTCTAACTCAGCTGAGTCAATGCTAGTTATTGGACTTGGCTCTAGGCCAAAGCCATTTTGCAACCTTGCACATGACATAACCAATGTTGCACCATCTTTGCACTTCACAGCTTCAGTTCCAGCTCCTATTGCACTGCCTCCCTTGCAACACATACATTGGAAATCTTGCTTGCAACCATTCATACCTCAAGCTGACATAACTTCATATCTTCACATATTCTCCGTTCAATTCCTCTCAACCACCACTGAAATCACAGTTCACTCCTGCAATTTCAATCTCAATGTACATCCATTTTCTACAGCTTTATAACCAGTTGGTGCTCACTGCAACACTTTTTTTTCTCTGCTCATTTGTCTTAGCCTGTAACTCAGTTCAATACCACCACCTCCTTAAGCCCTTCAACACACAGTTATTCTTATCTCTTGGTTACGACGACACAACCTGCTCCAAGGCTCTAACTGAATCATCTCATTCTTCATATTACAGCAACCACCAACAAATTACAGCTATACCTGAAATCACCATCAATCCAGCAAACATCCATTCTGCAATCAAACCCATTAGCTCAAAACAAGAATAATCTCATGTGGTTCCATTCTTGCACTGCTTCAACTGCAACTATCCTACTATGCCATACAATTATGTGCATTAAGACTTGCAAATCTCCAATTATGCCATTGCAGCAACAAATACACACAATGCACCAGCCACTTCATAATTCAGCTCAAACCCACTCTTCATCTTGAGTTGGACTTTCCTGCAATATCAAATTCAGCTACATCCCTGCAATGCACAACATAAACTCCATTCTCTGATGAAATCTCCATCAATTTCTCACAAATTCACCAGTTCAACCACCACTCTAAACTCTAACATGTTCACTAGCTCTGGCAGCAACACTACAACCAATCAACTTCATCCTCAACAGCAAATCAATCTCAACTGACCCCATTATTCTTCTCAAGATTGTACTTGGCCAACACCCATCAATCTTTTCATCAATTCCTGCCAGAAGTTCAGGCCACCACATACATCTATACAGCATCCATTAGATTCTCCAAGATCCATTCAATCAACAACATCATCAAACCAATATGACTCCATTTCCTTGTCTTCTTGCAACACAGATTTGACCCCGTATCAGATTTAGTACTACAATCATATCAAACCCTTTACCATCTTCAAATTCTCAGCTTCACCATTCATCTTAGATATCTACAGGAGAAGCAGAAACCAAACCCTAACTTCATTTCAATCTAACTTCTTCCCAGATAGCTGCAGTTGATTTCTTACTCAAAACCCATGTATAATTACCTCACCAAAACCCATTAATCCCTGACAATAAAACTTCAAACCCCTTTAAATCAAATCGATCTCAAACAACCACATAATCAATTTCCCTGTCAAGTTAATAGCATCAAACCCTAATTATTTCCTGTGATTTTATCCTCATCACCTCGTTGAATTTTTCTTTTGATTTCACGATTAACATCACTCCATTCCTTTCCCAATTTCCATTTTCTGAATTTATACACTTCTCTCATACAACAGACACAACCATTTTCTCTCTCTGTCTTGATTTCAGGTGAAGTAGGAAAAAGAAAACTAATGATAAGTTTCTCTGATTTTTAGGTCTACTGTATGAACCAGAATGGCTATAGCCACTCAGGTGCAGTCGATAAGGGGTAACCAGATGATGAATTGCTTGTCAGTTCCAGAGAACCGACATGCCTATTCTCTTCCTTGCTCAACCGTAGCTAGCTTCGCTCGCTTGTGAATTGGTCTTTTTGCTCATTTTCACTCCAAATGGACGCTTTCTTCTTCTTTGAATTCTTTCACCAACAACAGCCGTCTTTTACTTCTCAAATTCCCTTCTTTCCTTCAATGTCTCTTCATTACTAAAGCTTTCATGCTTTTAAGACAAAATTGCATCACTAAAGCCGACATACTTTTCAGACAGAGATGAAGAAATAAAAACAAATAATGAGAAATAAGTCGCCTCCAACGCTTTTGCCATGTTTCCTCTTCTTTTATTCCAAATGACTCCAAAGTACCTAAACACTCAAAAGCAAACATAAGATACACATTTTACAAGAAAACTTAGCAAAGAAAGCATAAACAATAGATAAATATTAAGGTGTTTTAGACACCTATCAGAAATAGTGTTTCATTGGAAAGCTTTGCACCTGCTTTCAAACCTCTAGAGTTAGTAAATACATAAATGCTGATTGGGAATTATTGAGTAGAGTTAAAGTTGATATATGTAACAGAAGAAGAAATTACTAATCCCCAGGCTTAATCATGAGTAGGATTATCTCACTCTGAGGAAAAGAGGCACTAGAGAGGTATTTGATAAGCTTATGTTTTTAGTGGGTGTCCCTACTGGTGGCCCTGAGCTGATTGATGAAGATCTTTTCTCAAAGGTCATGATTTAGTTACTCATTAAGAGAATCCAATCACACATCATCTCTGATATCAGAAACATAGTCAATCCAGTAGGTGTATATCAGGATGCTAAAAAGCCATATGGAAGAGATAGATTTGAGAAAAACTTATAGGTAAAACTCACATTGAATGTTACTAGACCACTAAAGTTTGGTATTGAAGAATTTGAAATACCTACTTTATCTCACTGACTGGAAATTGCTTATGCTATGAATGGTATCAAGTTCTGTAAAGTTTGCAGAATCCTTGATCACCCAGGACCACCAACCAGCACCACCCTCAATAACCCCACAACAAAAAAAAATCCAAGATGAAAAAGATGTTATTCACAGACCTTACTTAGATGCTGATGCTACAGCAGATTTTGAAGTTAAGATGAAGAATGCTAAGAAGTTGGAACTAGATAAAGATATAGAAAACATTGCTTCTTCCTTCGAAAATACTATTACTTTTGAAGCTCAGTCTTCCCCAGCTGATGAACCAAATTCCCCAACCCTGATGTCCTTTCCTGTCAAATCAGGAACAAAAATCTAGCTTTGACTAAGAAAAATCTCCCAAGAATAAAAGATGTTGCAAGAGCCAACAACTCTAATTCCTCAACATCCAGTTATTGCTGATGTTAATTCTTACTTTCCTTCCACTGCTCCCACAAAAGCTCTCCCTTTCAATTCCCTCCCTATTCAGGCCCAAATCAAGACTAGAATGGAGGCTGAAGTTTCTAAGAAAAAGAAAGAGGCATGGAAAGAAAAGAAAAAAGCTTATATCTTTGAGGACACTGGTTCAAATCCCGTATTTATCACTTTTCCTAATGACAAAAGAAAAAATCCAATCTACAATGAAGATGATAACAACTCCAATAGTAGTGACACTGAAAAGTTCAAGAGATTCACGAAATTGGGTGAAACTCCTACAGATCTCAATGAAACTCTCCCTTTGGCTAATGGTACCTTGGGAAACTCCTCATCTTCTAGCATGGTAAATTACCACTTACTTTTCTTAAATTTTACAAATTATCTTTACCTGAACTATTACTATCAGACACTCATCACTATATTGTATGATAACATCACTAGATGACTAACATCCAAGTTTGCTATTGTGTCCTATTTTTGGCAATTTTTCACTGCTCTGGCCTGGAATTGCCAAGGATTTGGCACTAGATATGCCAGAAAATACTTGAATGACATGCTTAACAAACTTAATCATGATATTATCTTTTTTTCTGAAACAAAGAAAAAACAGGAAGGCTTAAAAAAAGTTATACATGAGGTTAATGATAAGCATGTAAATGCTACATTTTATACCCATATTTATATTATCTAGGATACAATATTTTAGTTACTAATACTATTTTAGTGCTTTTGTAGAAAGTACAAGTAAATTCGATCATCCAACGAATAAACAACAAAATGTGAGACTTATTGGTGTTTGCGACAAAAATGGAAAAATGTGGTTGGCCTGGTATTTCCATGTATCAGCAACCACAATGATCAAATATGCTGGCCTGGTATTTCTATATATCAGCAGCACTTATTATGCTGGCCTGGTATTTCTATATATCAGCAGCACAATGATAAATGGGGTTGGCCTGGTACTTCCATGTATCAACAACCACAATGATAAAATGGGGTTGGCCAGGTATTTTCATATATCAGCAACCAAAATGGTTGTCCTAGTATTTTCATATATCAGCAACCACTCGAGTTATTCATGAAACTAAAGGTAGCCACATCAATTCTTGAAGCACCTGCTACACTTCCAAATTTAATATCCAAGATTGTTTCCTTAGTGGCACACCTCCATCGGGTAATGACATGCAGAATAAAAATATATGGGGATAATTAATTGGTGTTAATTTATTAATGAGAGAATATTGTGATTGTCAAGAGGGAATCAGTATTCAATGCGAAAAGATTTTGCAAGATGGTGTATGTCATGACAGTATATTAATGAAGTATTATGGGATCCACATGCATGCAACTCTCACTCGGAAAAGGAAAAAAATCTTCTACTTAGTTTGTATGTGATTACAAAAAGGGAATGTTATATATGGAATTGAAATCAAAGTGGGGTTGGCACATGCAAACTAAAAATGGGAAGTATTTTATCTTTCTTACTTTATTACAAATATATTCCAGCGGGAAAGATAAATTATTTGCCACGTGAATAATTAGTTGAGGAATATTTACACGTGAGATTATTTTGGAAATAAAATAACTCTTTCTTCATTTGGGAGATTTTGGAAATAAGGATAGTTTATTATTTCATTGGAAGAACGAGGTGGCAATACTATTTTGGGAAAGATACTGATGACGACATCAACTTGCATGCAAGATATTTCATGGAATAATTTATTTTGATACTTTGATTAATGAAATAAAAGAAAGGAAAGGTGTATAAGAAGGTGTGTAGCCTATTTGAGAGGGGAGGCGGCACTAAGCCACAAACGGAGATAATAGGGTTTAGTTTTACTTTTCCCATTTTTCATTTTCTATTAGCTAGCGATTTATTTTGATTGATTTATGGTTTTTGGAGAAAGCCATGTCTAGCTAATCCATGTTAGGGTTTAGGTAGAAACCAATTAATTGTGAAAACTCTACATTGATATATGCTTAATAATGATTTGATTGATTAATAGTTTTTCTTCACATAGCTTGGTGTTTAATCGTTTATGTGATTTACTTGATTATTTATGCATTTGAATTGATATCTCGTGCTTCGGTTAAATCCCTAGACGTGGTATGCAAGGATTGATAGGTAATGTTTTAGAATCACTACCTATGAAGCGAAGGAAACTATAGCGGAGAAACAGTATTTGAAAATGCATGGAATATATTCTTAAAGATTAGTAGAGTTTGAGTAATTAATTGGTGGAAACCTAAGACCCTAATAACTTGTTATTGTTAGAAATTTATATCATATTATTTTGTTCTAAATTTCTGAAAAATCGTTAAAACATCATCTTGTCGATTGGTTACTTTTGATATTAGTTAGTAGTAGTATTTCACACTCCTCGTGGGAATGACTTGTACTTTCCATATGTAGTTGCAGGAAATCCTACAACACACCCCTTATCATATCTTGATATTAATTTCTAGATCTACATATAGAAATGGTAGTAAAATTGCTAAAATTATAAACGGACACCAAGATTTTTTACATGGTTCAATCAATTTGATCTGCATCCATGATTCTTCACTATGATTTTTAAAATTTACATTTGATTTTACATTGATAACCTCCATTAATGGAGTTCAAAATCTAGCTTTTGGGATGAAGATGATAAAGAAAAATACATTTTCTCTCTCTAAAAATCTCTCTGCAAAATCTCTCTCTCTCCTAAAATTGTGTCCCCTTTCTCTCTCCTGCTCTTCTCTTTATATAGGTATCTTCATGGTGGATGACAAATCACATTCAACTCACATTTCCCATATTTTAGGACCTCTGTTATGCTCCTCGCAGGCTCTGCTATGCTCCTCGCAGGATCTGCTATTGTGCTCGCGAGATCTGCTATCATGCTCGCGAGATCTGCTATCGTGCTCGCGAGACTCTTCTATAACCACAAAATCTTCATTTCCTACCTTTCTCTCGCGAGCTCTCGCCTTGTGCTCGTGATCATTCTCTCTAACTACAAAATTTTCACATCTTTCTCATGTTTTATGATGTCGTTGTTTATTACGTCATTCTTTGAATTATTCTGCGACGCTTGCAGTGTGTTGTTGAAGAACTTACAGAAATGTTGTTAATAATTTCGTAAGGATATTGCTGTGGAGATATTCTGATCCTACATCTTACATCTTTTTCCTTGAATATTGCTTGAAGAGCGATCTTTAAGTAAAAATTAGTTGTTGTAGTAGTCTTTGATCTTTGTTGATGAAGGAACGAACGAAAGAATACTGGGCTTGAAAAGTACGTACTTGCCTTTATTCTTTTGTGAAGTTCCATATCTTTGCTAAGTAAATAACAAGTATTAACTCTTGAAGTATGCGAAGTATGAAGTATCCTTGAAGAAATATAAGAAGTACTCAATCCTCAAAATATAAGAAGTATCCGTCCTTGAATGAAAGTTATAAGTATTGCCTGAAATTATTACTTCATCTCTGGTGAAAATTCTTGTTCATTTTGGAAATGATTCTTGCCGAGTAGATAAAGAACATAAAATATTTTCCTGGTAATCCATAGTTGCCTCTGTTTTTTATCTATGAAGGTAGAATCCTTGAGAAAATGTTAAATGAACGAATTGCCTCTGCCTCATTCGATAAAATAATCATATTCTGCGAAATTCTGGAATAGCCTGCGAGATGCTGAATGAGTTTGCAAGTTTCTGAAATAGTGACGTGAATAGTAGCTAAATAGTGCTGCGAGATTATGAATAGTGCTGTGAAATTGCGAAATAGTACTCCTCAAATAGTGCTGCGAGATTATGAACAGTGCTGCGAGATTATGAAATATTGCTGCTGAGAGACGCTGAATAATACTTCTGAGAAATTCTAAACAATACTTCTCGGAGATTCTGAATAATATTTCTGAGAGATTCTAAATAGTACTTGCTATCTCTCTTGCGATGAACAAATCTTTCCTTCATTCTTAAAGAAAATAGTTAATGTTTGAGATTATTCTATTGGTCTTATTTTGCCTTCCTAGTTAAAGGTCTTATTTTGCCAATTTTTCTTTTGTATCTGCGACAAAATCGCAGGATATCTTCACATGTGCATGTAAAAACCCATTGATCTTGTCTTATCCACATTTTGTCAATTTCTCTGCGACAATATGACAAGTCTAAGTTCCCTTGCGAGAACAAACCCTTATGACATTTCCGTCTTGCGATGAAATCACAGGACGTCTTTACACTTTCATGTAAAAACCCATTGATCTCATCTTATCTTTTTTCTCTTATGGCTTGTTGCCTCTGTATAATTTTTGTCACATGACAATATGACAGGCCTAAATGTTCTTGCGATCATAAATCCCCATGACATTGTCGTCTTTAGACACTTATCAGCTCCCTAATGGAGGGTGCCACCCTTATCTTCCCCCTGGTTGCCCCTTCAAGGAGGGAACATCGTCCATACAAGACTAGCTCCTCCCTTCCGGATTTACCAACAACCAGTTGTTTTCGCAGACTCTTGTCGTTTATGCATATATGGCTTATAGTTACGAGACTGCACCCTAAGTGGGGTTTTCTTCGGTCCGAGTGCATCATATCCAAGACTTGCCAAGGATGGCCAGGGTGGTTTCATACGCCCCGGTCACCCTTGACTCAACCGTGTACCTCGGCTCCTTGGTCATACTATGCACTCCTTAGGAGAGACCCTCCGTCGTCCAACCAGGGTATAACCTTATATAGTTGGAAATCCAAGGTACCTCTCCTGGATAGGTATCTCAAACAGATGTACCCATTTCTCTCCATGACTCAGGATCCAGCAGCGGTATAACCTTACCCCTGATCCATGCAATCAGATACCCCCTTATATGACGCACTATTAGGTCTTACATTTGCCTCTTGCGAAATTTTATTAGCGAACTAGGGTGCACGCCATAAAGGTTCGTCCCATTCTTATGTCTCTGCGAAATTTTATTCGCATTTCTCGCGATATTTTCGCGTTTCTTTATTCTTTCATTTCTGTCAATTCTTTCATTTCTGTCATTTCTTCTTTCATTTTCATAATCATATTTGAAGTAAATATTCTTTAAAATCTTTTGAAATCTTAGAAATATTCTTTGAAATCTTGCGATTGTATCGCGTTGTTAAATCAAAAATCTTTTTCTGTAAAAGAAATATTCTAGAGAAATCTGTGAAATCTTGCGATTGTATCGCTCTTTGTAAATCTTTGAAAATTTTGGAGATCTGTAAAAATTTTTTTTTTTTTTTTTGCGATGATTTCATTTTTTATAATCTTTTGAAATCTTTGAAATCTTGCGATTGTATCGCTTTTTGGTAAGTCAAAATAAAAAATCTTTGAAATCTTTTTTGAAATCTTGCGATTGCATCAAAATTCTTTTATTTTTTGTAAATAAAATATTCAAGGAAATGGTACTTAGCTTTTATGTGATTTTCGGTTGCTGCCGTCTCTCGCGAAGTATTTGATTTTCTTGTGAAATGAGAATAAATAAGAAATGAACTCTTGACCTGCTTCTTGTATACTCTCGCAACATACCAACTGGGCTAATCCTCTCTTGCGAAATATCTCTGCGAAATAATCACCAACTCTCTTCTCCTGCTTGAGAAATTCTTGTGTGAAGCTGACTTTTTTCTCTTGCTAATAAGGGCTGGCGATCTTCGCTAGTTGTTAACTTCGCAGAAATGTTAATCTTCAAGGATAACACTTGCGACAACAACAATATTTAAGTTAAAAATTAACTTTGCTAGTGGGATTTTTCTAGTTGTTAACTTCGCAAAAATGTGTTGTGAAGGACAAATATTTCACAAGAACTTAAATGAAAAAGAATCTATGCTACAAGAAATATAATAATTAACTCAATGAGTAGTATATACTAGACTCTTTGTTTGCTGACATTTTGTGGTTTATTTCATCTTTCTTTTCTCCACTGAACTGTTGGTATCTGTTCATCGCCATTCTTCTTTGGTGATTATTTCTTTACGTAGCCTATGTTTTCGCAAGAGAGTTTTGTATCTTCACAAGACTTCCTCCTTTTCCTTTGTTTTTGTCCATGTGGCTTCCCTTGTTATTTACATTTCCCTGTTGTTGACAAATTAAATTTGAAAAAATTAATCTTGGAAAATTTTGTTCTTGCGAATTCTCTTTGTCGTAGTGATTAGTGGTGATATCTTCATGATTCTGATGACTTTGATTCCTTTGCAAATGCTGCTAATTTGATCACTCATAATCTCATTCTCTCCACCGATTTCTCCAACTGCTGGTAGTCTTTATGAGATTTCTTTGTTTTGTTCGCCCTTACCCCATGGAAATTTTCAGCGATATTCAAAAATGTGGGATTACTTTTTACGTAATTGTCAAGATATGTAATTAATGTTTACGTAAATGTGGAGCTTTCTCTTTACTCTTTACGTAATTAATGTTTACGTAAAATGTGGGACTACTATTTACGCAAAAATTTATCCAATTTTTGCGATTGGTATGTTTATCCAATTTTTGTTTTCCTTGAAAATGTTTGATTTTTTTTAGGACAATCGCAGGACGTTGATCACTTCTCTTCGTATTGATCAGTTTGCTTCTTTGGATTCTTTTCTTCGCTGGTACTGATGATGAGCAGAATTTGATTGACGTTGCTTTAGCTTCAATTTAATTGTTGTTTTTTCCTTTGAACTCCAAGCTGTTCATTTCTTCGCATAAGTTTCTCCACTGATCGGGTTTGTGAAACTGGTTTTATGGATTGTAAATCTGTAATGTAGAGATCTTTTATCTTGTGTCTTTAGAGTTCTCCCTTCTTTTTCCCTTGTCTATTCTTTATATAAAAATTCCCTCATTTGCTTCCTTTACTATCTCTTCTTTCATTTGTCTTCGATGGAATGTCTGGTTGATGAAGTGAACTGTTAAAGTTAATTGAACCTCGCTGATGTTGTTGACGAGATAGGTTTCTTCCCTAATTTATCTTCGCTGATGCTTATTGATCCGAAGTAAACCAACTATATCTTTTCTTTCCATATGTTTGTCAATTTCTAACTATGCTTTTGCGAAGCTTTGCTGTGATTATAATGGTTTCATGGAACCTTTCTGATGATCTTTTACTGCTGCGATAATTGCACTTGCTCATTTTCTTATTCTCATGTATCCTTTGTTGCGTGACTTGCGTCTTTAGTCTCCCATGGTTTGTGTTGATATATCACCCCTTTGCGTCATTGTCTTATGCCTCATTGTTCTTTCATGTTTATTTTGCTGCTGGCGATACTTTCGCGTGAAGGTTGGTACACAAGTTCATGAGCTACTTCTCTGCCTTGATCTAGTTTTAGTTGAGTTATTTTGTGTGGCTCATGACTATGATATTTAATCTTGTGGATATGAGAGTTGCGGTTCTTGGTGATATTTCAAGTTTTGAATTAATTGCCTTGAACTATGATTGGCGATGACAATCTCTGGGATGTTTATTTGAAGTGATCTGCTGTGAGTTCTTTTCCTCGCAAGTTACTTATTTTTCTTTACTTGGCTGCGGTCATCTAAGATTTTCATCTCATTTGTTTGTCAGGCGGGAATGTCTTTCTCCTCGCAGTAACTCTTATGCTGTTGTTGTTGTTGCGGTTCTACTCGCTGCTGTTGTTGTTACGGTTCTACTCGCTGCTGTTACTCTATGTTTGTGTTTTAATGACTTGATGGACTCATTGCATCTTGATCATTTCCCTTTATTTGTTCTTCGATGGAATCATTGATGATTCACCTTCGTCCTTAATCGCAGGTTCTTTTTTATTCATTCGCTGCTACTCTTGGTGAGCTTTAAGCTGGTTCTTTTACTTCACATGGTATGTTCTGCTTATGGTATTTATTTTTTCGCTGCCTTTGCGTATTCTTTCGTACTATAATGTTGCTATTCTCTACCTGCGGCTCTGAGAAGATCTCAAGCGTGTGCTCCGTCAATTATGAGAAACTAGTTTCTTTCACGTAAAATGTTGGTGATTCGTAATTATGGTTGTTCTTCTCTGTACATGAAAGTCATCGACGAAAATCCGTTTTGCTTAGTTCATATGAAATATTGTTAAATCAGTTGATAATTTTAAGAACGCTTTTTTGTAACTGAATTGATGGGTTTATAAAATATGGTTTACTATCCTTCAAATTTATTTTGATTTGAAAATTCAAAAGAAATATGATTTTTTCTTAAAACAAAGTTTAACATATATTAAATTTTTCCTAGAATTTAGTTGTAAATCATCAAATCTAAATAGTAAAAGCAAAATTATAGAGATAAGAGAAAAATTTGTCCTTCTGATGCTAAATGTCGACGAAGATTCTGTTGATTTAACGGGAGTGGTAATCTTCCAATCTACTCCAATTTGCCTTCTTTTAGCTATTGGTACTATTTGTTGTCTGAAAGTGTACGAAAATCACTAGAACTCTCATATTTTCCCTTGTATATCATTGGTGCTCCTGATGTTAATTTTCATTTCCTCCTTGAGATTTCTGTTTTCACCCTTGTAGCTTATAGATCCGGTTGAATTCACCATCACCCTTAGCTAATTTCTTTGAATCTTCCTCTATCTAACAAGTGGTCCCTGTTTCTAGCGCCAAAATGTAGTTGCAGGAAATCCTACAACACACCCCTTATCATATCTTGATATTAATTTCTATATCTACATATAGAAATGGTAGTAAAATTGCTAAAATTATAAACGGACACCAAGATTTTTTACATGGTTCGATCAATTTGATCTACATCCATGATTCTTCACTATGATTGTTAAAATTTACATTTGATTTTACATTGATAACCTCCATTAATGGAGTTCTAAATCTAGCTTTATGGATGAAGATGATAAAGAAAAATACATTTTCTCTCTCTAAAAATCTCTCTGCAAAATATATCTCTCTCTCCTAAAATTGTGTCCCCCTTTCTCTATCCCGCTCTTCTCTTTATATAGGTATCTTCATGGTGGATGACAACTCACATTCAACTCATATTTCCCATATTTTAGGACCTCTGTTATGCTCCTCGCAGGCTCTGCTATGCTCCTCGCAGGATCTGCTATTGTGTTCGCGAGATCTGATATCATGCTTGCGAGATCTGCTATCGTGCTCGCGAGACTCTTCTATAACCACAAAATATTCATTCCCTACCTTTCTCTCACAAGCTCCCGCCTTGTGTTCGCGAGCATTCTCTCTAACTACAAAATTTTCACATCTTTCTCATGTTTTATGTTGTCGTTGTTTATTACGTCATTCTTTGAATTATTCTGCGACGCTCGCAGTGTGTTGTTGAAGAACTTACAGAAATGTTGTTAATAATTTCGTAAGGATATTGCTGTGGAGATATTCTGATCCTACACCATCGTTCTACTAGTTAGACACTGTGCACTTGCAGTATTTTATTGCGGGTTTCCGAACCTACCAAGTTTTTGGCGCCACTGCCGGGGAGGGGTTGCATAATACTCTCTGATTGATATCTTGTACATTGTTTTTTTGTTTTTGTTTTTTGGTACATAATTTTTTTTTCTTCTTTTAGTTCCTTTTTCCGTAGTTTGTTTGATTTTATTTTAGATACCTTTGTCTGAAGTGTTGTGGGAGAAAATAAAGTATGCACTCGCAAGGATTTTGCAAGAGCCACTTGGAAGATCCATTAGAGGTTTTATTAGCTCATTTTGGGTATGATTTTGATGATGATAGTGTTATTTGTGAAGTCAATGCCTTATTAGACTACACACCGTTGCTAGACACTAAAAAATGGAAACCCAAACTAGAACCTCTAATTCTGCCCGAGTCTCGACTAGTTCCATCAGTCGATAAAGATCTCACCTTGACTCATCTTGATAATATTAATAATGAAATCGTTGTAAACGATAGTGGATCTATGAGTCGTGATATTATTGCTCCAATGAGGCCTTGTTCGGCAAGTGAATCTGAACCAACATATGTTTGTGTGCCCGACTTAGCTGAAGTTGAACCAATATCAGTCGTGGAAGTTATTTCCATTGACTTAGAACCTAATTTAGGGAGTACGAAAACTGTTCAATTCTTTAAACAATCTTTACTAATTATATGCGAACCTGATTTACTTCATATTCAAGGTTCGAATTATGTTTTAAATAAGATTGAATTCAGTTTTATCTCTCTAGGTACTAATATTTCTTAATGCAGGTTCATGTTTATGACTAATCATATTAGTTGGGTTGATCCCCAACTCTTCAGGCTTTATATATATGACTCACAGCTTACCCTTGGGTACCAACCCTATATTGTTTGAGAATGTGCTACTGGAAAGTAGGGAAACAGATAACCTTCGCTTCATGGGAGTCAACCCATCAGATTTGTTCCCTCTACTCTGTCTCTTATTTTCTTTTTGTTTATTTTTTCATTTCCCATCTTAATATCTATGTTGGATGACTCAATTACATTGAGGACAATGTAATGTTTAAGTGTGGGGGAGTGGGTAATTTTCCATATTTTTGCATATTTTCACTTTTCTTAGGAATAAAATAAAAAAAAAAAAAAATCAATTGCATAATATCTCTGATTTGCTCGAGGACTAGCAAAATATAAGTATGGGGGAGTTGATAAGCATGTAAATGCTACATTTTATACCCATATTTATATTAGCTAGGATACAATATTTTAGTTACTAATACTATTTTAGTGCTTTTGTAGAAATTACAAGTGAATTCGATCATCCAACGAATAAACAGCAAAATGTGAGACTTATTGGTGTTTGCGACGAAAATGGAAAAATGTGGTTGGCCTGGTATCTCCATGTATCAGCAACCACAATGATCAAATATGCTGGCCTGGTATTTTTATATATCAGCAGCACTTATTATACTGGCATGATATTTCTATATATCAGCAACACTTATTATTCTGGCATGGTATTTCTATATATCAGCAGCACAATGATAAATGGGGTTGGCCTGGTACTTCCATGTATCAGCAACCAAAATGATGAAACGGGCTTGGCCTGGTATTTCCATATATCAGCAAACAAAATGGTTGGCCTAGTATTTTCATATATCAGCAACCACCAGAGTTATTCATGACACTAAAGGTAGCCGCATTAATTCTTGAAGCACCTGCTACACTTCCAAATTTAATATCCAAGATTGTTTCCTTAGTGGCACATCTCCATCGGGTAATGACATGCAGAAGAAAAATATATGGGGATAATTAATTGGTGTTAATTTATTAATGAGAGAATATTGTGATTGTCAAGAGGGAATCAGTATTTAATGTGAAAATATTTTGCAAGATGGTGTATGGCATGACAGTATATTCATGAAGTATTATGGTATCCACATGCATGCAACTCTCACTCGGAAAAGGAAAAGAATCTTCTACTTAATGTGTATGTGATTACAAAAAGGGAATGTTATATTTGGAATTGAAATCAAAGTGGGGTTGGCACATGCAAACTAAAAATGGGAAGTATTTTATATTTCTTACTTTATTACATATATATTCTAGCGGGAAAGATAAATTATTTTCCATGTGAAGAATTAGTTGAGGAATATTTACACGTGAGATTATTTTGGAAATAAAATAACTCTTTCTTCATTTGGGAGATTTTGGAAATAAGGATAGTTTATTATTTCATTGGAAGCACGAGTAGGAAATACTATTTGGGGAAAGATATTGATGACGACATCAACTTGCATGCAAGATATTTCATGGAATAATTTATTTTGATACTTTGATTAATGAAATAAAAAAAAGGCAAGGGGTATAAGAAGGTGTGTAGACTATTTGAGAGGGGAGGCGGTAATAAGCCGTGAACGGAGAGAATAGGGTTTAGTTTTACTTTTCTCATTTTTCATTTTCTATTAGCTAGCGATTTATTTTGATTGATTTATGGCTTTTGGAGAAATCCATGTCTAGCTAATCCTTGTTAGGGTTTAGGTAGAAACCAATTAATTGTGAAAACTCTACATTGATATATGCTTAATAATGATTTGATTGATTAATAGTTTTTCTTCACATAGCTTGGTGTTTAATCGTTTATGTGATTTTCTTGATTATTTATGCATTTGAATTGATATTTCGTGCTTCGGTTAAATCCCTAGACGTGGTATGCAAGGATTGATAGGTAATGCATTAGAATCACTACCTATGAAGCGAAGGAAACTATAGCGGTGAAACAGTATTTGAAAATGCATGGAATATATTCTTAAAGATTAGTAGAGTTTGAGTAATTAATTGGTGGAAACCGAAGACCCTAATAACCTGTTATTGTTAGAATTTTATATCATATCATTTTGTTCTAAATTTCTGAAAAATCGTTAAAACAACATCTTGTCGATTGGTTACTTTTGATATTAGTTAGTAGTAGTATTTCACACTCCTCATGGGAACGACCTGTACTTTCCATCATTCTACTAGTTAGACACTGTGCACTTGCATTATTTTATTGTGGGTTTCCGAACCGACCAAATTTTTGGTGCCGCTGCCGGGGAGTGGTTGCATAATACTCTCTGATTGATATCTTGTACATAGTTGTTTTTTTTTTTTGGTACATATTTTTTTTTTCCTTTAGTTCCTTTTTACGTAGTTTGTTTGATTTTGTGTTAGGTACCTTTGTCTGAAGTGTTGCGGGTGAAAAGAAAGTATGCACTCGCAAGGCTTTTGCAAGAGACACTCGGAAGATCCATTAGAGGTTTGCTTAGATCATTTTGGGTATGATTTTAATGATGATAGTGTTATTTGTGAAGTTAATGCCTTATTAGACTCCACACCGCTGCTAGACACTAATAAATGGAATCCCAAACTAGAACCTCTATTTCTGACTGAGTCTCGACTAGTTCCATCAGTCGATAAAGCTCCGACCTTGACTCATCTTGATAATATTAATAATGAAATCGTTGTAAATAATAGTGGATCTATGAGTCGTCATATTATTGCTCCAATGAGGCCTTGTTCGGCAAGTGAATTTGAACCAACATATGTTTGTGTGCCCGACTTAGCTGAAGTTGAACCAATATCAGTCGTGGAAGTTATTTCCGTTGACTTAGAACCTAATTTAGGGAGTACAAAAACTGTTCAATTCTTTAAACAATCTTTACTAATTATCTGCGAACCTGATTTACTTCATATTCATGGTTCGAATTATGTTTTAAATAAGATTGAATTCAGTTTTATCTCTCTAGGTACTAATATTTCTTAATGCAGGTTCATGTTTATTACTAATCATATTAGTTGGGTTGATCCCAAAATCTTCAGGCTTTATATATATGACTCACAGCTTACCCTGGGGTACCAACCCTACATTTTTTGAGAACGTGCTACTGGAAAGTAGGGAAACAGATAACTTTCGCTTCATGGGAGTCAACCCATCAGATTTGTTCCCTTTACTCTATCTCTTATTTTCTTTTTGTTTATTTTTTCATTTCCCATCTTAATTTCTATGTTGGATGACTCAATTACATTGAGGACAATGTAATGTTTAAGTATGGGGGAGTGGGTAATTTTCCATATTTTTGCAGATTTTCACTTTTCTAAGGATAAAATAAAAATAAAAAAAATCAATTGCATAATATCTCTGATTTGCTCGAGGATAAGCAAAATATAAGTATGGGGGAGTTGATAAGCATGTAAATGCTACATTTTATACCCATTTTTATATTAGCTAGGATACAATATTTTAGTTACTAATACTATTTTAGTGCTTTTGTAGAAAATACAAGTGAATTCGACCATCCAACGAATAAACAACAAAATGTGAGACTTATTGGTGTTTGCGACGAAAATGGTAAAATGTGGTTGGCCTGGTATCTCCATGTATCAGCAACCACAATGATCACATATGTTGGCCTGGTATTTTTATATATCAGCAGCACTTATTATGCTGGTCTGGTATTTCTATATATCAGCAGCACTTATTATTCTGGCTGGTATTTCTATATATTAGCAGCACAATGATAAATGGGGTTGGCCTGGTACTTCCATGTATCAGCAACCACAATGATGAAACGGGGTTGGCCTGGTATTTCCATATATCAGCAACCAAAATGGTTGGCCTGGTATTTTCATATATCAGCAACCACTAAAGTTATTCATGACACTAAAGGTAGCCGCATTAATTCTTGAAGCACCTGCTACACTTCCAAATTTAATATCCAAGATTGTTTCCTTAGTGGCACACCTCCATCGGGTAATGACATGCAGAAGAAAAATATATGGGGATAATAATTGGTGTTAATTTATTAATGAGAGAATATTGTGATTGTCAAGAGGGAATCAGTATTTAATGTGAAAAGATTTTGCAAGATGGTGTATGGCATGACAGTATATTCATGAAGCATTATGGGATCCACATGCATGCAACTCTCACTCGGAAAAGGAAAAGAATCTTCTACTTAATGTGTATGTGATTACAAAAATGGAATGTTATATTTGGAATTGAAATCAAAGTGGGGTTGGCACATGCAAACTAAAAATGGGAAGTATTTTATATTTCTTACTTTATTACAAATATATTCCAGCGGGAAAGATAAATTATTTTCCATGTGAAGAATTAGTTGAGGAATATTTACACGTGAGATTATTTTGGAAATAAAATAACTCTTTCTTCATTTGGGAGATTTTGGAAATAAGGATAGTTTATTATTTCATTGGAAGCACGAGTTGGCAATACTATTTGGGTAAAGATACTGATGACGACATCAACTTGCATGCAAGATATTTCATGGAATAATTTATTTTGATACTTTGATTAATGAAATAAAAAAAAGGCAAGGGATATAAGAAGGTGTGTATACTATTTGAGAGGGGAGGCGGCACTAAGCTGTGAACGGAGAGAATAGGGTTTAGTTTTACTTTTCCCATTTTTCATTTTATATTAGCAAGCGATTTATTTTGATTGATTTATGATTTTGGAGAAAGCCATGTCTAGCTAATCCTTGTTAGGGTTTAGGTAGAAACCAATTAATTGTGAAAACTCTACATTGATATATGCTTAATAATGATTTGATTGATTAATAGTTTTTCTTCACATAGCTTGGTGTTTAATCGTTTATGTGATTTTCTTGATTATTTATGCATTTGAATTGATATTTCGTGCTTTGGTTAAATCCCTAGACGTGGTATGTAAGGATTGATAGGTAATGCTTTAGAATCATTACCTATGAAGCGAAGGAAACTATAGGAGAGAAACAATATTTGAAAATGCATGGAATATATTCTTAAAGATTAGTAGAGTTTGAATAATTAATTGGTGGAAACCGAAGACCCTAATAACCCGCTATTGTTTGAATTTTATATCATATCATTTTGTTCTAAATTTCTGAAAAATCGTTAAAACATCATCTTTTCGATTGGTTACTTTTGATATTAGTTAGTAATAGTATTTCACACTCCTCGTGGGAACGACATGTACTTGCCATCGTTCTACTAGTTAGACACTGTGCACTTGCAGTATTTTATTGTGGGTTTCCGAACCTACTAGTTAATGTCAACAACTTCTGGTATGTTAATCTAGGAGGGGAAAGTGGCAAAGTTAGAGACTTAGCCTTGATATGGAAAAGTAATATCTCTATTGACATTATTGATTTCTCTTGAAACCATATCAATACTATAGTCAGAATTGCAAATAGCCCCCCTTGGATTTTCACTGGCTACTATGGTATCCCTTATGATACTACTAGTAAAATTGATTCTTGGAAAATATTGGATAAAACTGCAGCCAGCAACCAACTTCCTTGGTTGATCATTGGTGACTTCAATCTTATCCTTCATGACTCTGAAAAATTCAGTATTCATCCCATTGACTCTACTGAAGCTACTTTGTTTAATAGAAAAATCCTTGATCTGGATTTGGTGGATCTGGGTTTCACTGGTTGCCCATTTACTTGGTCAAACAAAATAAAAGGCTTTGCTCTCACTGAATAAAGACTTGATAGAGGGTGGGTAACATAAAGTTGGCTACTCCTTTATCCTAACACTACCATCTCTAGCATGTTGGCCATTGGGTCTGACCATCATCCTATACTACTTAATTCCAATCCCAATTGGAAGAATGACAACATCCCCCTCAAGTTCTTTGGTCCATGGGTGGATCAGGAGGACTGCAAGAAAATAATAGAGGAATGTTGGAACAAAATTCACTCTAGATCTAGTGCTTACATCATTACCATAAGACTAAAGGATATCAAGCTCCAAATCAGAGTGTGGAATAATAAATTCTATGGAAACATCAAGACTAATATAGAATAATGCAAGCAACATCTACATTGGCTACATAACAACTACTTCAGGATGGATAGAGGGCGGGCTCTAGCTGATGCAAGACAAATCCTCAAAAATTGGCAAGACATTGAAGAGAAGTTTTGGAAAACCAAGAGTAGATATCAAGTTATTAAACTGGGAGATCAAAATACTATCTACTTCCACAGATCCACTAAAAGTAAAACCAGGATAAAAAAGATTGATACAATCCAAAATGAAGCAGGGGAATGGTTAGCAGAATACCAAGATGTGAAAAATTGCTTCACATCTCATTTCTCTAGAATGGATACTGCTGAAACCACTAACATAAATCCAGAAATCTTCAACCTCATACCCACTACCATTACCACAATTGACAACAACATGCTAAATAGGATCCCTGATCACAATGAAGTCAAGGCCATATTATTCAGTATGGCAAGTGATAAAGCTATAGGTCCTAATGGATCCCCTCCAAACTTCTTTCAAGCCAACTGGGGAATCTTGTGGAATGACATTTTCAAATTGAAACAACACTTCTTTACTTCTGGTCACATGCTCAAAGAGATGAATTCCACCTTTATATACCTCATCCCTAAAGTTGATAACCCAACCTCTCCAAGCCACTTTAGACCCATAAGCCTCTGCAACACAACCTACAAAATCATTTCCAAGCCCATAGCCCAAAGAATAAAACCTTACTTGAATAAAATCATACCTCCTTACCAATCTGCCTTCATACCTGGAAGGCAAATCTCTGACAACATACCAATTGCTCATGAGATAATACATATTATGAGAACTAAGAGAGGTAAAAAAGGTGAAAATGGAAGTATGAGAATCAAAATAGATATGGAAAAATCTTTTGACAGAGTGGAATGGAAATTTCTAAATATCATCATCAAGAAGATTGGGTTCAATGATCAAGGGTGCAATAAAATCCAACAATGCATCTCTACCACCACTTTTAGTATCCTTATAAATGGCTCTCCTGATGCCTTCTTCAAACCTTCTAGGGTCATGATACAAGGTGATACCCTATCTCCCTATCTCTTTCTAGAACCCTCATTCATGCAGAAGAATTGGGTCTCATCACTGGAATAAAAATCTGCAAGAATGCACCTTCAATCATCCATCTCCTTTTTGTTGATGACTGCATGGTTTTCTGCAAAGCCAATAAGATTGAAGCCCAAAATATTATGGAGATTGTAAACATATTTGGGTAAAACTCAGGTCATATAATCAACTTCAACATAACTGGAGTCTTATTCAGTAAAAACACAAACCCTGATCTTATTCCTAACATCAGCAATATTGTACTTAGTCTCTCCTCTTTTCACTCACAGAAGCAAAATAAATTCTTTCAAGCTAGATGTTGACAAACTAAGGATAATATTATCTAGCTGGAAAAATACTCCCCTAAATCCAGCTGGGAGAGAAGTTCTCATCAAATCTGTCACACTTATAGCATATATCAGATGAACTGCTTCAGACAACCAAAGCAAACCTGCCAAGATCTCAACAAGCTTCAAAGAGACTTATTCTGGGGGAAAAGATTAGAAAACCCAAAGGGTTACTATCCAAAGGCCTGGGCTGCAGTCTGCAAACCTAAAGATCTAGGAGGATTAGGCTTCATGAATATGGAATTATGCATCATCTATATGATCACTAAAATTGGTTAGAGGTTAGAACAGGATAAAAACTCTCAATGGTTTCAACTAATGGATGTTATGTATCTATTTGGCAGAATGTTCTCAATATGGACATCAAACCAAAAGATGGGGACTCCTGGATATGGAAAGGAATCTTAGAAGGCATCAACAACATTCAACATCATTGTGCTTGGAGGATTGGCAATGGGAGGAAGATAAGAATTTGGGAGGATATCTGGATTTCAAGTATCTCTGAAAAACTCATCAAACCTGCTAACTGCCCACACTTAATTGAGATATTCTCAAATATCCTCTTACCAAATGGTCAGTGGGACAACACCCTGGTCCAAAATTACTTCAATCACCATACTACTCAGGCTATTCTTGCTCTGGATACCCATCCATAGGAGAAATATAATATTTAGTGGAATCTAAATGACACAGGAAAATTCTCTGTCAAAGCCCTATAAAAGGCTAAGATGGAGAACCTCTACAGAAATAATACTAGCACAAGAAGCTGGGGAGCAATATGGAATATGGAAATTGCTCCAGTGATTAAGATATTTATTTGGAAATGTGCTCATGAAATCCTTCCCACTAATGCTAAAACATCTAGCATTCTACATTACATTGATCCTATTTGCCAATTACACAAAAATGGGGAGGAAACAGTAACACATATGTTCCTAAATTTCCCTGCTGCCATCTCTGTCTGGCAGGAAATTCTTGGCTTTACTAGTGCACAATTCGATAACATAACAATCTTCATAGATTGGATGAACTCCTGGTACTTACATAGAGATGCCAATAAAAAATGCAACCTTTATCCTACTATTTGTTGGTTCATCTGGAAGGCCAAGTGTGATCTGGTTTTCAGACATATCCAGCTAAATGCCAGACAAACATCAAATGGCATCAGGCAGCACCTATACAATCACAACAGAATACATAAGCTCCAAAGCCATATTATGAATACTTTCTCACTAAACTATGAGGAACATGAATCATCTGATGATTATACCATTGCTCCATACAACTTGGATCAATACACTGGAGGTGACTTCGGCATAATCATCAAAATATGCATCCTCCAAGACCCTGACACCCTAAACTATTATACTACTCTAACTTCTACAGATTTTGCAGGTAACCCCATTGGAGCAAGAGGACACCTAGGCCACTCTGGAATTGGGGGATCAACAGGAGGAGCAGATTTATCTCTCAAATGGGCAAAAGAAATGCAGCATACCAATGTGGAAATACAAGATGAATCCATGAAAATCCTGATCCGTTTCAAGTTACTTTATCATAATGCTGTTAGAGGGAGATTTCATATGAAGTTTCATGAAGTTATGAACTACGGAGAAGAAGACAATACTACCAGAATCAACCCAGTTAATTTTGTTTTAATTAGCCTTAAACTCATTCATAGATATCAGAATCTAGAAACTTTTAATATGACACTTTATTGTAAGAATAATGTGGGCAGGACTAGTAACAACAGTCCTATAAATATTTTGTATGTGCATTAGGTCCTTCTTGGCCTAAGTTTTTCTATAAAAAAAAAACAAAGAAGAAAGTTATCTAGGAAATTTAAAATTGATTGTAATTGATTAAGATATTTCTAGGCGGATCTTTTATTTTTACATTTTGGAGGCAAGTATTTTTTATTTGAAAAAAAACATTTGAGGCAATATGAGTTTTCATTGATAGAATATTTAGCAACAAAATATTATTTTTTTTGAGACAAAAAAACTTGTCTTTGACAGTTCGTTTTGAATGCAAAATGAGTTGTCTTTGATAAAGAAAATTAGAGACAAAAATAAAAAAAATTAGAAAGAAAGAATTAAATTTAAAATTGATTGTAATTGATTAAGATATTTCTAGGCGGATCTTTTATTTTTACATTTTGGAGGCAAGTATTTTTTATTTGAAAAAAAACATTTGAGGCAATATGAGTTTTCATTGATAGAATATTTAGCAACAAAATATTATTTTTTTTGAGACAAAAAAACTTGTCATTGACAATTCGTTTTGAATGCAAAATGAGTTGTCTTTGATAAAGAAAATTAGAGACAAAAATAAAAAAAATTAGAAAGAAAGAATTTTATCTTCGAATATTCTTTTTAAGACAAAAAATTTGATCACGAATAAAATATTTAGAGACAAGTCTCCAAAATTTAATTTTCGGGGGCTTTTAGTTGTCTCTCATAAAAATAAATTAGGGACAATGTTTTTGTTTTAGATAATTATTATTAAAGACAAATTAAGTTGCTCAAAAAAATTTCGTTTTAGAGACAAATGTTTTTGGTTTTAAATAGTCATTATTAAATATAATTAGCTTGTCACGGTATTTACATTTTTGTGGCGATTTTTTTCGTCATTAAAATAATTTTTACAGACAAATTTATTTTGTTGGTGAAAGACACTTTTATTGACAATAATTTTTTAGTTGTTAATTATTTTTTCTCGTGACGGTTCGGAATTTTGTCCCGATATACTTTCCCCGAAGGGGTATTTGAGACAACTTCGCGACAAAAAAAAATTCATCTCAGAAAATATTTCGAGACAAAAATAGGGGATTTCCTGACAAAATTTTTTGACACTAAATCTCCATTTTCTTGTAGTGAATTTGAAGATGAGCAACCTTTGGAGATTCCATATAATAATGATGAAGTTATTCCAACTCCAGATCGTAATAATGATCATTCGCCTATTCAAAAGGAGGAGCCTTGGTATGACCGAACCATTGTTATGAACGGTGTATCATACTCAAACGCATATCAACGTTACAATGAATATCCAGATTACAATGTTTTTAGGCCAGTTGATTTGCAAGAAGTAGACCCAATTATTCCTTCGTCGAAGACTCATATGGAAGACTCTAGGATTTGAACCGATGAACTAGACTTTTTGGGGGAGGACTCCGATTCCGATGATGAGATTGTTGAGGAGATAGAGATTGAGAATGAAACCAAATTGATTGAAGTTGTGGAAGACCCAATTGAACTTTTCAAAGATTATAATGATGCTGAGATTTTGATTGAAGCAGAAATTAAGAGTTCGATAGAGGACCATGATATACTTGAGGTAAATAATTCACTAGAGATAAATAATGAAGATCTCGAACAAGGTTTGTCTAATCCCTTACATAATTTTATATCTATTGATCCTTTCAATCCAATTGAAGTAGCTTCTCAAAGAGTTATTAACCCAACTTTTAGGAAAATACATCACTTAGGATAGGAGTTATGTGCTTCAAAAGTTTTAACTGATTATTTTTCTTCTAAGTATCCACCACTTGATGTGTTTGATTCTAGCATTGTGCAGGTTCACCAAGCTGAGGAACCTTTTGAAGTTCCCGAATTCTATGTTCTCTATCCACTTTTGAGTGTAGAAATGACTAAGTGTGGGATAAACTTCAATAAGGAGATAACTTCTATATTTATATCTTGTGCTAATGTTTTTGTGAAGTTGTTATTATAATTGTAGATTGTTTTCTAGGCGGACTTCCATATTTTCAGATTGTTGGTTTATGGATGATAACCAGAAGGGAGGAAACCCATTGGTTTTGTATTTTCTATCCTTTTAGTTTTTAGTTTTCTTCTTTTGCATATCATATTAAGATTTTCCACCTTTATTTTACTTTGGATGAGTTAATTACATTGAGGACAATGTAAAGTTTAAGTATGGGGGAGTGCTTTGATATTTTGCATATAGAGTTTTTCAAATTTTTTGTAAATATTTGCATAAAAACCTTCAACTTGTAGAGATTTTAGAGTCACTAGCATACTTCTAGGTATGTTTACATAAAGATTTCTGACCGACATAACCGAACTTGGAAGTGTTAGGGAACTACGTTCGGATTTTTTACTTGTTAGACTGTCACATTATTGATTTAATCATGTCGGTGGCAAATGAGATGCAGAGGGAAATGCATTATTAGAGTTGTTGATCAATCATTAGTGGAGACTACCTATTTTCATATCAATCGATTGAGTGCAATTATAATAAAATCCTTTTAAGTGAGGCAGAATTTGAGGAGAAATGCTTATTGGTCACTCTCAAAAACGAGTTCTCTTATTATGGTGTGGTTATTTCTCACTCAACATTTAAGAATGAGAATATGTTCTTTGGTATTTCTAACATTTAAGAATGAGCTATGTCCTCATAGCTCTTTGGATGCTTGGGACGCTGGAACGATTTGAAGTTGGAGAAGGTTTTGTAGGTATACCTCTTGTAAACCCTCACGATACTATAACTCGTCCACTAGGGATGCCAAGGGTTTTAAAGTCTTGTTTCATTTGCTAAGTTCAACCGTTTTCTCGATGAAATGGAGTTGTTGTACTTTATGTTAGGTAGTTTGCTCGAGGACTAGCAAAAGCTAAGTGTGGAGAAATTTGATAAGTGCTTAATTTACATGTTTACAGTGTCAATTTCATACTTGTTTTAGCTATAATATTTGAATATTACTTGTTATTATGATTATTTTCTAGTTTGTGGGTCATATCAGGTGAATCATCCAAAAAGGAGCTACAAAGTGCTTAAATGAGCAAGGAAATGGAGTCTATCAATGAAGGAAGGCCAAGGACCAAATTCAACTTATTCAAATATAAGAGTTCTTAATAACATATTTAATAGAACGAGAACATGAAGATAATGGCGAAAGAATTAGGTCATTCCGAGTTCGTACGAAGATGTAACGGCCAAAACATTCGAGACGAAAGACGACGATCTAAACACAACTTTTGGTATTGCTTTGGGGAATTTTAGAAATACCGAAAGTAGCCATATTTCGGGAAGATACGGTGTATTTTAGATCCCAACTTTTGGTATTGCTTTGAGGAATTCAACAATTCCGACTGAGACAAACCTATGGGCATGATAATGCATGTTTCAGGCCCGACTTCAGGAATGTATGTGACAATTCATATTTTATGATCCGTGAACCATTTCACGATCTTTGACCGAGCGAACATTCCTCACATATCTATGATAAATATGTTTCTCGAAAGGCCTCTCAGCTGAGCTTTCGATGCTTCACATTTCACCATCACCTCCACATAGAATCAAAATGATTGGGCGGCTCCTAGACATATTGCATGCTAGTATAGAGCCTAACGCCTTCAGGACGTCACGTTGCTCGTTGTTCCCTGACTATGTAGAGAGATCGTGTATAGAATCTCTTAATGATTGGGAGGCTCCTAGACATATTGTATGCTAGTATAGAGCCTAACTCCTTCAGGACGTCACGCAGCTCGTTGTTCCCTAACTATACACCCCCTCAGAATGAGTATGATGCTTCAATAATCTCATATCTCAATTCTGCAAATAGGTTAATTCTAGCATGTCATTCATCAACTGAATTCCTAGATTATAATATATTCTATCTCATTACTTTGTTTCATGGCTGATCCTCAGCTGGATTTCATGGATTAGTAATAGATATTCTACTCATTTTATTACTCCGTTACATGAATTATTCTCAGATGAATTTCATGAATTAACACTAAATATTCACCGATCGGGCATCTGTGCCACCATTGAGTAAGCCCCGAGAAAATGGTGCAAGTGAAATTAGCAATAATACACAAACGGGCACCCGAATACACGAACGAGTAAACGAAAATATGGACAAACGAGGAAACCTGCACAAAATAGGGAGAAAAATAATATCAATAAAATAATAAAGAGGCGCCTAAGGGGACCGTGCCCACCAGCCGGTCCCGCACCTATTTCCATTATTTTATATTATTTTGTTATTTTTCCTCATCTCATGAAGACTCCTTCAGTTGGGCAAACTCCCTCGTTTGAGCAAAACTCTTAGTTTCTCCATATTTTCCTTCAAACGATGAAAAATAGTAGAAAATAAGGAAAGGTGTCACGGGACCGGGCCACCTAGTCGTCCGGCCATTCCCTAGCCGTGACCGGTCCCATACCTTACAATTTCTTATTTTCTCATATTATTATTTCCTTCATCTCATGAAACTCCTTCGTTTGAGCAAAAACCTTAGTTTTTCAATATTTTCTCAAATATTGCTCAAACCATGAAAAGGTAAAAAAGTCAAATGGTCACATGACCGACTAGTCTACTTACGATAAAAATTTAAAAAAAAATTATTTTAATATTCTCAAAATGTTGGTCGCACATGCAAAGTCCTACTTGCTTATATGAGAAAAATTGAGAGATTCAGTCAAGATCAAACTCTTCTGAAAATCCAAAATATTGCTCAAACGCACACCAGAAAATACCAAAACTCTCAGGACTGAGACACGGGAAGTATGGTGACACGGGAATGCCACCTTGACCGATCAAGGTCGGACCTTAGGCTTGCAAGGATCCGGTCCCACACTCTTTCAAAATTTTGACCTAATTAGCTATGAACAGTTCATATTGGGTCCAAACTCTCTCCAATTAACCAACTTGGAATTTACTCAATCGACCACTAGTTAGTCCCACGACCACCAAGGGCCGGTCCCATGACCCATTGGCAGGTCCTCATCTCTCCATAATTAGATTTTATTACCTAACGCTCAGACGAGCACTATTTTAATAAATGATTAAACCAGCATTTGATCATCCTTTCACCAACTGGTTAATAAAGGACTTTGGTGCTTGGTTACTCGAGCACCTGGGCACTACATGGTTAGCCATCATCCCATGTATCTGGTCCCTCCTTCACTCAATGACTTATTTTTCAGTAAATCATCAATTGATCAGCAATTGATCAAAATTAGGGTTTCGAACTGAATGCTCTCCAAATCATTATTCTGAGCAATTTTAAACACTAATATTTTATGTTGATCCAACAATCAAAATATTAAATTAATTACGGTCCAATAGACAACATTTTAATTAATATTTTATTTGGTCATGGTACCAACAATTCATCAAATGAGCAATATTTGCTCGGACGAGGAATATTGATTCAACTATCAATATTCAGTAACTCATCAAACGAGCAATATTTACTCAGGCGAGAAATTTTGATTCACATATGAATATTGAGTAATTCATCATATGAGCAATATTTTCCCAGATGAGGAATATTGATTCAACTATCAATATTTAGTAATTTAACAATTCATCAGACGAGCAATATTTGCTCAGACAATGAATATTCATCACGTTGATCCATTTATCAACATTTATTCGAGAACTGTACGTCACATCAGACATGTTCAATCCATGAATCATAGAGTATTCGGCAATCATGCTCTACTGAACAATACTTAGAATCATTGTCTAATCAAGTCAACAACCGAATAATTAAATACACATATGCCTTGCAGACTCCACAAATCATGAGACATCACTCATGTCATATGGGGGGATATTAATTAAGTCTTTGATCTGGCGGCCTAAGGCATGTGTGTTCATCCACGATGAGAAATGTGAGTAAATCGTGCAAGCAGTTGAAGAAGTTAGAAAATTAGTGGGTGGACGATCAACCCAGTCTCCGCATGACATGGAACTGGTTAAACCACAATCTCCTACTTTCCCACTCTTTCATTCAAATAACCGTCACACTTACTGGAGATCAATGTGTCCACGTTCTAGAAATATAAATCAGTTTTCTGAATTCATGATTAACAAAACAGGTATACGAGAATTATACAACAATTCTCATCTGAACAATCACTCTCAATAAATCAGAATTCAAACTTATTCGAACCCAGCAGTTCATTTGCAGAAACCCACAACATATTCACAATCGTTGATCATCATTGATCTCACACACTTCTCAACTTTCCCTCCTACTGATCGACCCTCTTCCCTCTTTGTAACCAAACTGACTCTGGAACGAATATTTATTGGTTTCGGCCGGAGTCCTACGGATTGATCTCTCGAACTCAAATCATTCCCATGAAGTGCATCTATTTGTGGCTATGCAGTTTTCTCTGTTGAAGAGTCTCCATCCGCACGGTTGTCTCTCCACTTCCTGAAAAACTAGCAAATCGTTTTGATGATGGTGGATTTCTATTTAAAGGGCAAAATTATAAAAATACAATTTTTGTAAGTTGCCTTCCTGCAAAGGATAAAGCCTTCAGGCGATGAATACTTCTCGCCATATTAATTCATTGGAGCATGTGCAACCATCCCTGAGAATTAAAACATACCCAGAACGGAGCATGTGGAAACCATCCCGACGGAGCATGTAGCAACCATCCAGGTTTTCTGTAGGTATACAGCATTACTATTAATGCTTTAATTAAATCCTTGTGTTCGACGTGCAAACACCCGTAGGCTAACTGACGGCATGTTATACTAGCCCCGTTGAACGCATGCAAGACTAACCGTGTTAGTCTCGCTTGCTGAAAACAAACCCAAAAATATATCTCATTCGTCCAACTTTGCAGGCATAGATGGAGGGTGTAGATATAGATTCAGGGGGTCCTGAGAATGCTACCATGATCAACTCGGACCCACCTTCATGCATGACCGAACGGTCAAGACCAACTATGGTTGGTTCTTCCAAAACGCGCGCTCAAAGTGAGCATGACGCACGGCTAGGGTTCCTTTTAATCGTGAGCGTCCAACTTTGCCGGCATAGTCGGACGGCTTAGATTATACCCTAAAAAAAGTAGTGAAGTTATGGTACACCATTGGCGGGCCCACTTTCTATCTACATGACCGACTCCCTCATAGGCAAGCCGTGGTGTAAGAAACGATATCCCAAACAAGTCTTGATTAACGCCTTATGCAGGTTGAGAAGATCCAAAACGATCACGACCATCCGACTTCGCTGGCATAGTTGGATGGATTAGATTGTGCCCAGGGTCATAAAGCAAGCATGTACATGATCACTGTCGACCCAAGATGTTGCATACATGGTCGGTCTCCACAAAGGAGGCGCACGCACCCCAAAACCGATCGCCCAAAGTGGCCGGTCCAAAACCCTAATTAGGGTTTGCGGCGTAGAAACATATCGAGCGTTCATCTTCGCAGGCTTAGACGGAAGGCCAAGATTGAGACTTAGAAGGAACCGAGTATGCTAGCATGACCACCGTGGGCCCGACTTCACGCCTAGATGATCGTCCAAGACTGGCAGTGGTCAAGCTCCTCGGTACGCGCGTCCAAAGGTGACATGTCACGGTCCCTCCATAAATTCTAATCTTGACCACTCGTTTTTGCCACCTGAGTCGAGTGGATTAGATTAAATCTTTGCGAGTCAAGAAGGCATGGGCATGAAAACCATTGTACTACCTCCATGCAGGGCTGATCGGTTCCTGCATTGGAACTCTCTAAGCATGCAAACGTTTGGGCCGAAAGAGGCAGCATGCGCGCCTCCCATCCAACGGTCGCAAGCAAGGCTATGAGTCATCTCGTCCGTCCAGCTTTGCAGGCTTGGAAGAATGGATTAGGGTGAGAATCAACCAGCAAACAAGGTATCACTATGACCACCATCCGTCACTCTTCTTCACAGGGTAACCTACCAAGGCATGGCCTGTCTATACATCCTCCAAACGGTCACCTGAAGATGGCTGCATGCGATGTTATACCAAGTTCACGGTTCACCCTGTACTATTTCCTGTGGGTCCCGCGATCCACACACTCGAGACATTAATCACGTCACAACTGGGGGATATAAATTGGGGTATTGGTCTGGCGGTTTACAGCGTGCAGCGTGCAACACGCCATCACAAGAACGTGTTAGGAAGACATGGGCGGTTAAGTCAAGATGGGAGAAGTGGGCAGTTCTGATCGTGTGACACTCACACACAACTCCACTCTTCCCTCACTCCACTTCCTCCACTTCCCACGAGAGACGTGAAGAAGGCTTAATGACTTGTATAAATAGGTTCTCCTCCCTATTTCCAAAAAACAGAAGTTCGAACAACACAGAAAACCAAGTGTTAATCGTATTCAACACCCATAGCCTGCCTGCAACATTTGCTAGCCTGCTCAACCTTCTTCATTAACAAGTCATCAAATAGCCTTCACCTTCATACTCTCAACACCTTCTTTGCTTCCCTCCCTAAGATCAACCTCACATCCTTCACCTGTGACCGAAAAAAATCTGGAACGGCCGTGTCTTCGGTTTAGGCCAGAATTGTATAGATTATCTCTCGAATCAAAGTGATCATCGTGTAGCACATTTGTTGAAGGTTTAAACTCACTTCTCATCCACACACACCCAAAATTACCTAAACCGACAGAAGTAGTTTTCTCCCACAAACAATTGGCGACCACAGTGGGAGGTTAATCTCTCGGTTGTGAAGTCGATTTCTTCGATACCTAGTCCTATTTAGTTGGTTTCAATATGGTCGGTCTTAGGAGTACCTCGAAAGTCTCAGGTCATGATCAATTTCCCTCTGACGGCACACCTAATTGTCTGGCTGGAAGAATCCCGACGTTGATCGAGTTAGCACGAGTACAGGAGGTTCACACGAGAAACATGAACCTGATCAAAGAAGCGGTCAACAACATACTCGATCTCCTCATCAAGATGATGTCAGAGATGGGCGGCCCTGTCATGGAGGTCCCAACACTGGGGACTGAACGCCCCCAAATCAATAGTTTTACTACAGGCCAAAGACCTGTGGATCAGGAAGCCGTTTCTTTAGTGGAAAGTTTGTGTGAACTCCTACATCTATCAAAAGAGCAGTGAACAGAGACGTTTGCAGCCGTCAACCGGATAGCCTTGGATGTACAGTTAACTCCCTTGCGCCCAGAAGTTTCAAGCGTGATGGAGGCATTGGTAAACAATGTTACTTTTACAGAGGAAGACATGATGGCAGAAGAGGGCCACAATCGATCCCTACATGTAACCGCACACATCAAAGATTCAGAATTCAGATGGGCCCTCATCAATAATGAGCATCCTCAAATGTGATTACCCTCAAGACACTCAAAGAGGCTAAGGTTCTCCCAAACAAGATTGTGCGACGGTCTACCACAATGATGAACTTTGAAGGGAACCAAACCAACACATATGGGTATGTCAATCTGAACTTATCCGTAGGTCCTATTCATTCAAAAGTGAAATTCGAAGTCATAGAGAAGGAACCAGACTACCACATGATACTGGGTAGGCCATGGCTCCACGAGAATAGGATTGTTCCTTCAACCTATCACCAGTGCCTGAAAACTACGCTGAACAAAGAAGTCATTCGTATACCTGCATCGTTGTCTCCATACGCACCCATATGCGGAGTAGAATTGTTCAAACCGAAGGAAGATATGCAGGAAGAGCTAGGCGAAGTACATTGTACCCCATTTCCCACGTGGGCGTCAATCCAGGAGGAGGATCGGGTTGCGTCATTAAAAATCAGACATGATGCATCCCAGCTGACGAGGAACTCTCCTTCACCCAGTGAGGCGGGAAACCACGTTACCAAGAGAGGACGAACCTTTGTGGTAACTCAAGATCAGAAAGGAAAGACTGTATACCGCCACCGCTGTTAGCAATTAGCAGGAGAGACTGATGCTCGGTCTCTCCGCCTAATAGAATGTTGTCAAAACGGAGACCCACAAGAAGAGGTGTTGGACGCCCCCAGACAGCTTCAATACGGTACCACCTCTACAACTGACGAACTCGAAACTATTAACATCGGCAGTGAAGAGTCTCCCAGGCCCATTTCCATTAGTTCCACTCTGTCCACGGAGGAGCAGACGAATCTTGTGCAACTCCTCAAAGAATACCAAGATATATTTTCCTGGACGTACGATAAAATTCCTGGTCTGGATGAAAAGTTGGTTACTCATCACCTGCACATCAAGCCTGGATCCAAGCCTATCAAACAGTCTCCAAGACATTTCAGACATGAGGTGGAAGATCAGATTAAATCTGAAATCCAGAAATTGCTAACTGCCGGCTTCATCAAACCCATCCACCATCCAACCTGGCTGGCTAACGTGGTCCCAGTAAAGAAAAATAATGGGCAGATCCGATGATGTGTAGATTTCAGAGATTTAAACAAGTGCTGCCCCAAGGACGACTTTCCTCTACCTAACATCGACATGTTGGTAGACGCCACGAGAGGACATGGCATGTTCTCCTTCATGGATGTATATAGCGGCTACAACCAGATAAGGATGTACGAGCATGATGCAAGTAAGACTGCTTTTCGAACTCCTCTCGGAAATTTTTACTATACAGTTATGCCTTTCGGTTTGAATAATTCCGGCGCAACATATCAACGCGCCATGACAACAATTTTTCACGACATGATGCATAAAAACGTTGAAGATTACGTAGATCCTTTGAAATGTACAAGTAGTCAAATCGAAAGCCGGGACGGAACACACAGGAGTCTTGCGACAAGTATTCGAGAGGTGTCGTGAGTACAAGTTGAGGATGAATCCTTTGAAATGTGCCTTTGGTGTCTCCTCTGGAAAGTTTCTGGGATTCCAAGTGACTGCTGAGAGAATCAAGGTGGACCTATCTAAGACTCAATCCATCCTCACTATGCCACCACCTCGAACCGTGAAGGAACTTCAAATATTTATGGGAAAGGTGAATTACATTCGACGTTTTATACATGGTCTGGCTCAACTCGTTGTTTCCTTCACCCCCATGCTGAAGAAAGGAGAGGATTTTAACTGGACCAGCGTCCAACAGGAAGCGTTTCGGAAAATTCAGCACATACTGTCGTCTCCAGCCACCATGAAGTCTCCTGTTCAAGGGAGACCGTTATATCTCTACACCGCCTTCAGTGACACTGCCGTTGGAGCCTTGCTGGCGCAATAGGATGATGAGGGAGTCGAACGTCCTATATACTACTTCAGTCGAATATTGAGGGACGCTGAACTCAGATACCCGAGAGCAGATAAAGAATGCCTAGCATTGATACATTCCATCCAGAAGTTCAGGCATTACCTACTATCCAACAAGGTAACGCTCATATCCAAATCAGACCCTGCGAAGTTCTTACTGTCAAAACCAGTTCTAATGGGAAGTGCTGCCAAGTGGCTCCTCCAAATGTCAGAGCTAGACATAACGTGTACTCCGCCCAGAGCTGTTAAGGGTCAGGCTGTCGCGGATTTACTAGCAGCTTTCCCCGGAGAAGGTACCACGGCATTGCATGAAGACCTGCCTGAAGAGTTTCCAGACATCTCTGTTGTCGAAGAGGAAGCTTGGCTGTTATATTTTGATGGATCCGCTACTCCCAAAGAACAACACCGGAGGAGCAGGCATAGTCCTAGTATCTCCAACTGGCGAAGTCTTTTCACACTCCTTCAAGTTAGATTTTCAATGCACTAACAACTCAGCGGAGTATGAAACCTTCCTTATAGGGCTGCTATTAGCAAAGCAGGCGGGAGCCACACGTTTAGAAATAAGAGGTGATTCCAAATTATTGGTTAATCAGATGAACGGGGTGTATGCACTAAAAGAGATAACTCTAGATCCGTACCGGTATGAAGCTCAGAGGATGCTGAACTACTTTGCTGACACAACCATAACTCATGTCAGCCGCAACAACAACAGGCATGCTGATTTCCTGGCAACATTAGCTTCCAAATTGCAATTCGAAGGCATAGAAGAAACCCTGACGGTGAAAAGAAGGACAGTGGAATCAACGTGGCTCTCACGATGCAAGGATGCTGAAACCTGTGACTGGAGGACTACAATCATTCAGGAGATTAGTAGTTCACTTTCTCAAAAAAAGGTCAGCCTTAAAGCCTTACAAAACTTCTTTATGCACCACGGCATGTTATACCACCGAAACCCGGATAGTTCCTTACCAAGATGTCTCGGAGAGGAAGAAGCACAGCTGCAACTCGACCGTGTCCACAACGAGATTTGTGGACAAACATTGGTGGTGACACTCTATCGACGCCTCCAACGTTTAGGCTATTACTGTCCAGAAATGGAGACGCAGTCTCGCGCGCTCCAACAGTCTTTCTCAAACTGCCAGGCACCACCTCATCAACTAGAGGTACTCAACATAAATCACACCGGGGATTGGAGGCATCCATATGTTAACTACCTTCGTGATGGCACAGTTCCTGCTAACTCAAAAGAGGCAGTCAGAATGAAGCAGAGAGCGAAGCTTTTCGTGTTCCACGAGGAAATTCTGTACCGAAAAAGCTTTGGAGGTGATATGCTACGGTGCCTGGCTGGAGGATAAATCCCAACAATATTTAAAAAGATGCATGAAGGGGAACATCAAGGAAATAATAAATTGTTTCTCCAAATACACGAGAAATATTACTGGCCGTCCATGGAAGATGATGTAGTTGCCTTCGTTCAAAGCTGCCACAAATGACAGATTCACGGGAACCTCGTCCATGCACCATCCACTCCCCTACATTCGATAAGCAGCACGTTGCCATTTTATAGCTGGGGACTTGATATTATTGGAAAGATCAACCCGCCATCATCAAAGTAGCATGAATATATTATAACCGCAACTGAATACTTCACAAAATGGGTCGAAGCTATTCCTCTGCGTGGAACTACATGAGCAATGATTGCAGCATTCATTAAAGAGCATATCATCTGCCGCTTTGGAGTACCTAAACATATCATTACCGATAACGGTACTCCCTTCGCCAACAAGCAGGTACGAGAGTTTCTTGAAGGATATGGAATTAAACAAGTCTTCTCCACCATCTACTACCCTCAAGGGAATGGGCAGGCTGAGAGCACCAACAAAACATTAATCCGGATTCTCAGTCGGATAGTACATGACAATCCCAGAGAGTGGCATGAATAACTACCGATGGCACTATGGGCATACCGAACGGCACCTAGGAGCTCCATTGGAGTTTCTCCATACTCACTCGTTTACGGGCGATCTTTGTCCTCCGTGAAATCAAAATCCCATTAGCCAGGATTGCAGCAGCAAGTGGAGTCCACTGGAACGAAACTGAGGCGTCTAACTGCAGGATCGCTGAGCTCGATACTCTAGACTACAGAAGAAGGAAGGCAAAGGAATGCGCTCAGGTGTACAGGAACAGAGTCTCCAGGGCGTATGACAAATCTGTAAAGCCACGAAGTTTTAAAGTGGGAGACCTAGTTCTGAAGACATCCAAACACATCCAACAAGACATGTCTACACCAAAGTTCTCTCCAAAATGGGAAGGACCTTACGTGATTACCAGGGCTTACAACACTGGATACTACAAAATCATTAAGGTAGATGAAGGCAAGTTGGATGCAGTCATCAATGGAAAATGGCTCAAGACGTATCACGCTTGATCATTGTCCCATACTTGTCCCATGACATGACAATACAGGCATTCTCGTTTCATGTCTAACTTGTTAATTTATTCAGGAAAAATTAATGAATTTTTCTCCATACATCTACACAAAAGAAAAAAAAATCTCACATCTCTCAATGGTGTGAAAAAGAAAAAAAAGGAAGGAAATCTCTCAACGAAGCTCAGAAGAGGTCGTCCAACAGGTTGTACTCCTTGGAAAGCATCATCTTCAACCTAGCCTGGTACCTCTCTTTCCGGGCCTTCAAGCTTTGGATCGCCTGCTCCACCTTCTCTCGACTCGGATCCGAGCCTTCTCTTCCTCCAGGATAGCCTTCGCAGCAGGGACTACGTTCGCCAGGATACCAGCCCGATCAACCTTGATGATGTCAAGACGCTGCCGCAGCCAAATCACGTTGAACTCCATGGACTCGCAGGTAGAGAGCATATTTTCCCACTTCTCGAGATTTGATTCAGCTACCTTGCGGATAGAGACACCTTCCATCTCAGCAATCATGGGAAGCAAGCAGTTTACCACAGTAACCAAAGCAGAAGAGCAATGCCGAATTACGTTCCTGGTCGCGATGTGGCCATACTTTCTCCATATCTTTGTGTACATGGAGACGAACTCCTTCCGTACTAAAAAACCACCGACCGTCTTGTGGCTAGAAGACAAGCATTTCATACCAATATCGAACGAAAGGCCGGCATTGGGGTATTCATAGGATGAAATACCCAGGTCAGCATTCTCGAGGTCGTACGGTGAAGGTGTAGCTGAATTCGAAGAAAGTGGACTATCCAAGTCATCGTCATCAATGATCATTACACATGTTCCAGGTGGACATCTCTGCAAAGGAGGAGATTATTCACCTGATCAGGAAATAAGGGTGACTACTCGTAAAAGAAAAGGGAAAAGAACAAACCGGTATGACCCTCTTGACTCTACGCACACGAGCTGGAGGATTTTCACGATTTTCAGAAGCGCACTGAGATGCAGAGCGGGTACGCTTGACAGACGAACCTGGGTGATATGAAGAAGACGACTTGTTGTTGCCTGACATGATGGAACTCTACAGAGAAGAAATTATATCCCAAGATGTAGAAGAGGATTCCTGTGCATACGTATATATACACGCCAAGGGAAAACCTAGAAGAAGCTATCTCGGATTACGTCCGGTGGCAAGGGATCAACACCGACCAAGTCGCGCTAGCTTCAGAAACCTAGCTGAAATCGGAGAAAAATTCGTTGAGGGGGAACAACTCCATCAGCGCTACAGGGCATTCGGTACGAGCACCCTCCCCATGTGGTAAAAGTACGTTTACCCTAGCCTTAATTATTTTTGTATGCAAATTGTCACCATCTCATGCCTACCCTAAAATAGTGTAACCATTGCATGCTAGGCAGGGGACTTAATGTTGATGGTGGATTTCTATTTAAATGGCAAAATTGTAAAAAGCCAATTTTTGTAAGTGACGTCCTGCAAAGGATAAAGCCTTTAGGTGATGAATACTTCTCGCCATATTAATTCATTGGAGCATGTGCAACCATCCCTGAGAATTAAAACATACCCAGAACGGAGCATGTGGCAACCATCCCGACGGAGCATGTAGCAACCATCCCGGTTTTCTGTAGGTATACAGCATTACTATTAATGCTTTAATTAAATCCTTGTGTTCGACGTGCAAAAACCCGTAGGCTACCTGACGGCAGGTTATACTAGCCCCGTTGAACGCATGCAAGACTACCCGTGTTAGTCTCGCTTGCTGAAAACAAACCCAAAAATATATCTCATCCGTCCAACTTTGCAGGCATAGATGGAGGGTGTAGATATAGATTCAGGGGGTCCTGAGCATGCTACCATGATCACCTCGGACCCACCTTCATGCATGACCAAACGGTCAAGACCAACTACGGTTGGTTCTTCCAAAACGCGCGCTCAAAGTGAGCATGACGCACGGCTAGGGTTCCTTTTAATCGTGAGCGTCCAACTTCGCCGGCATAGTCGGACGGCTTAGATTATACCCTAAAACAAGTATTGAAGTGATGGTACACCATTGGCGGGCCCACTTTCTACCTACATGACCGACTCCCTCATAGGCAAGCCGTGGTGCAAGAAACGATTGCCCAAACAAGGCTAGATTAACGCCTTATGAAGGTTGAGAAGATCCAAAACGATCACGACCATCCGACTTCGCTGGCATAGTTGGATGGCTTAGATTGCGCCCAGGATCATAAAGCAAGCATGTACATGCTCACTTTCGACCCAAGATGTTGCATACATGGTCGGTCTCCCCAAAGGAGGCGCACGCACCCTAAAACCGATCGCCCAAAGTGGCCGGCCCAAAACCCTAATTAGGGTTTGAGGCGCAGAAACATCTCGAGCGTCCATCTTCGCAGGCTTGGACGGAAGGCCAAGATGGAGACTTAGAAGGAACCGAGCATGCTAGCATGACCACCGTGGGCCCGGATTCACGCCTAGCTGATCGGCCAATACCGGCAGTGGTCAAGCTCCTTGGTACGCGCGTCCAAAGGTGACATGTCACGGTCCCTCCATAAATTCTAATCTCGACCACTCGTCTTTGCCACCTGAGTCGAGTGGATTAGATTAAATCTTTGCGAGTCAAGCTGGCATGGGTGTGAACACCATTGTACTACCTCCATGCAGGGCTGATCGGTTCCTCCATTGGAACTCTCTAATCATGCAAACGTTTGGGCCGAAAGAGGCAGCATGCGCGCCTCCCATCCAACGGTCGCAAGCAAGGCTATGAGTCATCTCGTCCGTCCAGATTTGCAGGCTTGGACGAATGGCTTAGGGTGCGAATCAACCATCAAACAAGGTATCACTATGACCACCATCCATCACTCTTCTTCACAGGGTAACCGACCAAGGCATGGCCTGTCTATACAGCCTCCAAACGGTGACCTGAAGATGGCTGCATGCGATGTTATACCAAGTTCACGGTTCACCCTGCACTATTTCCTGTGGGTCCCGTGATCCAAACACTCGAGAAATTAATCACGTCACAACTGGGGGATACAAACTGGGGTATTGGTCTGGCGGTTTACAGCGTGCAGCGTGCAATGCGCCATCACAAGAACGTGTTAGGAAGACATGGGCGGTTAAGTCAAGATGGGAGAAGTGGGAAGTTCTGATCGTGTGACACTCACACACAACTCCACTCTTCCCTCACTCCACTTCCTCCACTTCCTCCACTTCCCACGAGAGATGTGAAGAAGGCTTAATGACTTGTATAAATAGGTTCTCCTCCCTATTTCCAAAAAACAGAAGTTCGAACAACACAGAAAACCAAGTGTTAATCGTATTCAACACCCAGAGCCTGCCTGCAACATTTTCTAGCCTTCTCAACCTCCTGTTAACAAGTCATCAAATAGCCTTCACCTTCATAATCTCAACACCTTCTTCGCTTCCCTCCCTAAGATCAACCTCACATCCTTCACCTGTGACCGAAACAAATATGGAACGGCCGTGTCTTCGGTTTAGACCAGAATTGTATAGATTATCTCTCGAATCAAAGTGCTCATCGTGCATCACATTTGTTGAAGGTTTAAACTCACTTCTCATCCACACACACCCAAAATTACCTAAACCGGCAGAAGTAGTTTTCTCCCACAAATACGTTTTTCCCCATTAACAAATTTGGCAACCATAGTGGGAGATTAATCTCTCGGTTGCAATCCCAACTTTCACAAAAATGGTCGGTCTTAGGTCATATTTCACAATCCCAGATTCTGGTCAGAGTTTTTCGAATGGTGATGCTCCTCATGCCCATTCGAACGATTCTGGTAATCTTCATCATTCCTACTTTACTACTCCTTTCTCTCTATCGATATATACGATGGATAAATCCCAACATTAGCTGAGCTAGCACGGAGGCAGTAAATTTTGGAAAAAAAATATAAATTAGTTGAAAGGAGAGATCGATAATTTAATCAACTGCATGGTGGATATGACGAGGATTTTGGGAGCTCAGGTGGTAGAATGTTCATCTCCTAAGACCACTGATATTAATCCCCAAACCAACAGTTTCACTACTTATGAAAAGCCGGTAGATCAGGAAGTTACACATCTAATCGAAAATATATGTGAACTCCTGCACTTTTCCAGGGACCATCGTACGAATACATTTGCTGCGCTTAACCAGATATCATCTGGAGTACAAATAATTTCGTCATATCTAGTAGTCGAAGAAGTGTCCATGGTGTCCGAACATTTGATGAACAATATTACTTTCACCGAAGAAGCTCGAATGGCGGAGGATGGGCATAATCGAGCCTTGTACGTGACTGGTTTTATCAAGGACTCTGAATTCAGGAGAGCTCTTGCCGATACCGGTGCTTCTACCAATCTCATATCTATGAATACTCTCAAGGCAGTCAAAATACCACACATCAAATTTGTTCATTATCTCATATTGATGAAGGGTTTTGAAGGAATCCATAGCCACACCTACGGGTACACCTATGTGGATATGAAAGTGGGACCTATTCAATATGTGACGGACCAAAACATTACGCCTGGTGTGCCTGGTTGCGCATACCATAACTTCCCCGATGCGCCATGATGATGCTACAATGCGGGCCTTAACGTTAGGCAAATGCACATTCAATTGCCCTTGCAAGCATGCTCGTGGAGCATGACACAGCTAACTTAGATTCCACACCGTTGTTCTGCAAAGGGTTTGAAACATTGAAGGCTATGGCCGATGCACCTTACATGCATCATTGGATTCCGATTATTATCCATGCATAAGGAAAATGCCTAGGACTTATGCATAGGCTGCTCTAAGCCTATTTCCATTCCCTTACTTTAATTACCAACGTATCTTACTCTATTTTCCATGTCCAATTCTGTAACTAGAACATATACCAACTCTATGTAGCTTGATAGGTAGTATGAGCATCCATATGATGGCATACAACTAGCCTCATCAAGTTTGGCCACAATCATCTCTTGCATCGTGCTACCGAGCTTAGACGATATGAGGGGCCAACGTGTTGGACCGCCAATGCTGCAATTTATTACGGCTACCTACGTATCCTTCGGTACTATACAAGTATCAAGCAAAAACCGTAGTTCATCCATGAAGGGACAAAAGCGTAATCCAACTCGTTTGCGAGGCTGTGGCCAAGCAATAGTAGTTTTGGCCTAGTCCGTATATGCCGTTCCGTCAAAATACATAAGGAATATGCATCATCAAGTTTGTGGCATGGCATAGTAATGCCCATGCTTAATATTATCCATTGGAAAGTCTATGTAACTAAAAATGAGGCTTAGGCATCATTTACACCGTTTCGGCTAAGCTATAAAGCTTACTTGGTGCATGGTCCGCATATGCACCTTCAACCGACTACCCCTCCCTATATATGTTTTAAGGACATTTTAACAACTTTGATTAGGGGAGCAAGATGACTTCACCAAGTCCCAAGTACGTGATGGACGAACATGACTCCCTGTCCAAAAGCAATGTATAGCCGTGATGGATGTATATTCAGTTCTGGCTCACATGACAGTTCCAATGTCCGACCATAATGGATGAACACTCCCTGAGCCAGGTCCTGTAAAGGGCCGTGATAGTTGTATTTCTGGATTTGGACCATTCTCTACTCCAATGTCCATCCTTGATAAATGTACACTGCCAACCTGATGTCCATCCGTGATGGATGCGAACTTCCAACCCGATGTCCAGCGGTGATGGCTGAACATTATCAACGCATTGGCCAATGGACATTGTTCCTTTCCCTATGCAACGAAAGCTTTGGATGAAGCTTCATCTCGGATATGACGCATCTTTTAGCATGCACCATGAAAAAAACTCGGGGGTGTTACATCATTCACCTCCTTAAAGAATTTCGCCCCCGAAATTCAAAACAAAACTATGGTGGAAAAAATCTTCTGTTTGGATTTCCTGAGAAAAAGTCCCATACCAAATGCTCAGAAATCACGGGTTTCTTCAAGTTGTTATGAACAACAATTTAGACCTTGTGAGAAAACATCCCATACCGCCTGCCCAGGAATCCAAAAAGAGTCCACAACGTCACCAAGAATCTCAATTGGCCAGTTTCCAAAAAATATCTCAACTAGGTATCCTAAATGTGCATCCCATACTACAAACTCAGGAGTCCCTAAAGTTCACAAGGTTGATTTCAACATCTGTTAGAGCACTGCTCGGTCAAACTGCATGCGTTGCTATCTCAAGCATGTTTTTCAATCTTAGTGATCAAAACTATAAAGTCCTAATTTCTAGTCTACTATAGCTAAGGTATCAGACTAGGATAGAAAGTGTAGTTGAGCTCAAGAACTCCATGGCGATCATCATAAAAGACGAAGGACTACTCAAGGAACCATTGGATCTTCATCGACTAAAAGGTATGTGGACACTTGAACTTATCTATCACTCAAAAGTCTATCTACTCTATCTCCTATCTTGAGACAAAAGTCATTTTACTATATAGACTAAGAATATGCACATGTGACATTTAGAGCTGAGTATATCTCGCTTATCTATTTCTCGAAATGGGTGTTGGTAAAGCTTTCACTTTATCCAAGTTCATCTTTTCCTAGTGACAAAAGTCATGTTATGTTTCAATCACTTTGAAAATCGCTTTGACGAAAAATAGTTTGTGAATAACAACTATATAACGTCCTCTGAGAATGTTTTAATTATTGAAATGAGAGTTTAAACTATATAACCATTGTGGGATACAAACATTGTTGTGGCAACACATATATGTATAAGTCCTTAACACTTGAACCGAAGTTTGCGAACTTTGTTGATCAAGTGGAACTGGAACGTGATCTCAGGTGCTGTCCGCGAACCCAGTCCGCGAACTGGCGTAAGTTCTCATCCCGAGAAATTATACTGGAGTTTATTAATTTCAACCGGTTAGCTTGAGTCCGCGAACTCAAGAGGTTATGTCTGAAAACGTTGTTCGTGAACTTATCTTAAATTCCTAAGGAATGATTTTGCAAACCATGGCTTTATAGTTCATGAAATGATTCGAGTGAATCACATCATTTTTGATTCAATTGAGTCTTGTGTAGTACATGAGATCTCATAGCAATTGAACAACTCTCTAACTAGTTCATTTGAGTCATTTGGACTAGTTATGGTGAAGAAGAATATGGTTATTATGAAAGTTATCATTTGGCTAACCATTTGGTTGACTAATATTGAACCAACCATTGTACATGTTTGGGTATGCTTACACAAACCCAAAAATGTCAAGTACATGTGTGTATGGCAAGCTAAGTTTTCAATTTAACGGTTGAGAGATATTAGGTTGTATCTAATCAGGTTTTCATCTAACGGTGAATATTGAATGATTTGTTAGTAAGATAACATTGATTGCAAACCCTGATTTGAAAAACTATATAACGGAGAACTCTAGCAACTGAGAAACCTAATCCCCACACATTCTGTGTGATACTAGTTTTCTAAAGCTAGAGTCGATTCTCCTTTAACCTTTGGTTTTCTTCTTCTAAAACCAGGTTAACGATTTAAAGATTTCATTGGGATTGTGAAGCCAGACCGATACTACTTTTGTTGTAGTTATGTGATATGATCTTGTTGTTTCTATCGTACTAGTACAATTGTAATAATTGGCTTGAGATTTCTATCTCCGATAGGAAAGATAAAAGTAGTCACAAACATATTCGTCTCATTATTTGTGATTCCTCAATAATCTTCTTCGCTGCGTCGATTAAGTTTATTGTGAGGTGATTGATAAAACTGAGCTTCTCTGCGGGAATATAAGTATGGTTTTATCGATTGGTTCCTGTTCACCTTGATTTATCAAAAGACGGAACAAAACTTGTAGGTTTATTCGTGGGAGACAAATTTATCTATTACATGTAGACTTTTCTGTGTGAGACAGATTTATTTATTAAAGTCTTCGACTTTGGGTCGTAACAACTCTTAGTTTTGGGTGATATCATCTAAGGGAATCAAGTGCGCAGTATGTTGCTGGGATCAGAGGCGTAGGAGGAGAACTGTACCTTGGATCAGTGTGAGATTGGTTGGGGTTCAACTACAGTCCAGACCGAAGTTAATTTGGAGTAGGATAGTGTCTGTAGCGGCTTAATATAGTGTATGTTTAATCTGGACTAGGTCTCGGGGATTTTTTTGCATTTGCGGTTTCCTCGTTAGAAAAATTCTGGTGTCTGTGTTATTTCTATTCCGCATTATATTTTGTTATATAATTGAAATAATACAGGTTATGCGTTGTTCAATCAATTAGAATATCCGACCATTTTGGTTGTTGATTTAAATTGATTGACACTTGGATATTGGTCTTTGGAACCATCCAAGTTATCTCTCTTTGATTAGACTTGCGAATCATATTTGCTTGAGTAAATAAAATCGAGAGATTGAGATAATAACTCCTTGAGTATTTTCTATTGATTGAGTCTAACTGTCTAGTTGATTCTCTAGAAAACAACTCAGAGTTGTCCATACAGATTTCTAATCGAAATATTGGGTGAGCTTGCGCTTTTTCAATTGGTATTAGAGCAGGCAGACACGTTAAAGACCTTACAATTCTGTGTTTGTAGCGATCTGACTCTATGGACTAGAGTAGTATCTCTGATAACGCAACACCAGTACAAAGTCACTTAAGAAAAGCTCAAAGACTTGAAGCTTCTTAGAAAAACTCTGTCAACTTTCCTGTGACTGAATCTATATTTGACTGGGAAAAATCTCTTGATGAGAAATTGGATAACCTTTCAGATGGAAGTGATTCAGAAGAAGGACCGAATATTGATGAGGAAGTCTTACAATATATCAAGCTGTTAGATCATGAGCTAAATCTAAAAAGGTCAACAACCTACCTGAGTAAGTATATGGCTCCTCTTTGTCAAGAAAACATAAAATTGAGAAAACTCTTTAAAGGATATGATGGTGGGTAAAATCTCCTAAAATCTATCGTTAAAGATTGTGAATAAGATGTTCGTAAGAAAAGATCTGAATGTGACGACAATCTTCTCCGAAATCTCTATGTGTTGAAAGAAAGACTTGCAGATACTGAAGTAAAGTATAACTATCAACAAAAATGTTTTCATGATAAAGAATTCAGACTTCTTACTAAAGGAAAGTCATTGGAGACTGATCTTGCAGCTTCCCTTGATAAAGTAAGATCTCTAGAAGAGAGTGTGAAAAGATTCAATACCAACTCTACAAAATTGACTTCTATGATTGGAGCATATAAAGGACATCGTGATACACGCGGTCTGGGCTATAAAGGAATAGACACTCCAAAAACAAGTAAGATCAATTTTGTCAAAGCTGTTGATAACTCTTCATGTGAAACAACTTTTGCCTAAGGACAAAGGGACTTCTCCCAAATTTACTCACAAAAGAAAAGTTAAAAATAATTCCTTTAACTGCTATTATTGTGGGAATAAAGGGCATCCTGAACGGAATTGTCGTTTTCGTTTGAGGAATAAAAAACTTCACAACATTCTTATATGGGTGTCTAAGGAAGTGATTAAACCTGTTCCTCATATTGTTGGAGTAAAAGGTACATTCAACAATCAAGAAAACTACCTTGAAAAGTCACCTCTTATTCGTGACCTTCAAACACTAAATGTGAATCAAGGTAGAAAGAAGAACGACAAATGGGTGTTTAACAACCCTGAAAAAATAAAGGGTAAATTTATTAAATACCTTAGTTTTGACACCCAATAAATATACCCTTATACAACAATATAAATACCCCTATCATTTAAATACCTTATCCATTAAAAAATAGATTACCTTAATACCCTCACTTACAATAATATTTTCCTTTTAAAAATTTTATCCATTAAAAAATATTTTTTTCTATTTTTTCATTTCACCACCACCAACAGCACCGCCGCCACCACCACTCCACCACCACCACCAATACGCCACCACCACAACTCCACCACCACTTACTAAATACAACCACCGCCGCCACACACCACCACCGCCGCCTCCGTCACACACCGCCGCCGGCACTGCCGTTACACACCGTCGCCGCCACTGCCACACACCGCCGTCACTATTAGGTGTCAACAACTGAAGTTGATTCAAAAAATCAAAAATATTTGTCAAATTTGGTTGTTGATTCCATTTTTCTATTGTTGATACACAAACATTGGTTGTTGACTCCCTAAAATAAGGTCAATTTCTATTGTTGATACACAAATATTTGTTGTTGATTCCTTACACTAAGATCTATTTATATTGTTGATACAAAAATATTGGTTGTTGATTCCATTTTTCTATTGTTGATACACAAATATTTGTTGTTGATTCCTTACACTAAGATCTATTTCTATTGTTGATACACAAATATTGGTTGTTGATTCCATTTTACCATTGTTGATACACAAACATTGGTTGTTGACTCCCTAAACTAAGGTCAATTTCTATTCTTGACACGCAAATATTGGTTGTTGATTCCATTTTTCCATTGTTGATACACAAACATTGGTTCTTGACTCCCTAAACTAAGGTCAATTTCTATTGTTGATACACAAATATTTGTTGTTGACTCCCTTACACTAAGATCAATTTCTATTGTTGATACACAAATATTGGTTGTTGATTCCATTTTTCTATTGTTGATACACAAACGTTGGTTGTTGACTTCCTAAACTAAGGTCAATGAACACGGTTGCATACAATGAACAAGTTACACAGCTGCATACCATGAAAAAGCCACTATCTGCCTAATGCATGTACTATACCTGTGGAGGAACTCCAAGCTGCAAATACAGAGGACCCATTATGAAACCACCGCCAAGACCGAGCAAACCACCAACTGTACCTGGAAATAAACTAACAAAATTATACAAAAGTAGCTGGTAGGCCCTCCATTTTGTGTCCCTATATGTTCCTAACATAATGCATTGATTCCAACCAAACATGACTAGAAAAAAGACAGTCATGTTTTAGCCAAACAGTCGAGAACAACATTGCCATAACAGTTTTGCTATGCAGAACTGACAACTTGAAACAAAGTGGTTAACCAATTTAGTGTTTATTGTTGCTGAGTAGAGAAACATGCTAATCACTCATAACCGATCGATAAGTATCATTACCACCCATGACGCACTAACAGCAACAAAAAGAAACAAAAACAAAGAAATTAATTGACCATAGCATGCACATTCAGACTAGAAAGAGCTCGGGGAATAACACCTAAATGAAGCCTCGATTTTCTCCCTAGTGATAGAGGAGAGGTGGATGGGCAGTGTCCCACTTCCTATAGAAGAGGCTATAATTTTCAACACAGTGATGAAGTAAGTCAAGATTTACATACATATATGGCTAACAACACATACATGAACCAAAGCAACCAAAGCAACAGACTTAGAAACCTTTAATCACTAAAACTAATGATCCCTGTTAACTAAATAATGGCAATAAACAGTAGTAATTTACTCTTAGCAGAAGCTAAAATAAGCAGTAGTAATGTATAGTCATAATCCATCTACTAGTAAAATGTCTCCCTGTACATCATTGTTACTTACCAGCTACCACCGCTGCATCTTCTAAATATTAGCAAAAAGTCAGTGCATCATCCAGAGATCATCAGGTTAATTTTAAAACATGTTGACAAAAACTAAACTCCAAAAGTCCCTGCAACCAAATGATGAACAAACATACTGAAACTGGTCTTGATCTTCAACAAATCAAACATGCAGAACTTAAATATCTATATGAATCATATAAAAAATGTCAAATATCATTTCTGGTGTAGACTAGGGAGCAAATCACCTTGCCCAATAGTTAACAGAGTAGAGAGAAGTAATTGATAATAAACCAACCCATAAAATCACCACCAACACCATCATTTGTATACCTTTTGTTTTGGCAGCAAGAAGTAATTACCATCACCACCATTTCCCGTCAACCACCACCGCCTTACATAGAGATTTTTAAGCACGAATTGCAACAATCTATATCTAAAATCATCAAATTAACCAAAAACATTATCTTCCATACATCTTAATTTATCTTTTAATTCATCTTCTTTACATTTTGAAATTCAAAGATTAATAATCGACACTAATTATAAAAATCAGATATAAAACTTACTATTTAATTTCTTTTGATGATTGAATCTACAGATCCAATTATTAATGATGAATTTCTTCATTGTTATCATCGATTTTATGTTCCTCAAACCGGATCAAGTTGAAATCAAAATGAATCTAATAATCTAATTCTCAAAATTAGGTTTTGAACATTATTGATTCATCACCAGATTTTAGTTTTTGTAAGTAGTGATGGAGCTGATAATGGAGTGTGAGGTGGTATTATAGATGATGGTCGTGGAGTTTGGTTCGATGGATTTTTCGGGATGGTAGATGGTGGCGACAGAGATAAACAGAGTTTTAATGTCGAAATCAATTATATTGATAGATCTGCAATTAATGGTGGAGGACGTGGTGGTGGCGATGTGGCGATGGAGATGTTGAAACTTATGATCTGAAAATGAAAACCGGTTTTCTGTAAGAATCTAAAATCAATACGAGGGTAAATTTGTAATGTTGTATAATCAGAACTGGTGGCGGAATAATTATAGGTGGCGTTGGATTAGTTGAGGATTAGTGATTAAGGATTGGTGATTAGTGTTTTAGAGAACGATGAAGATGAAACTTATGATCTGAAAATGAAAACCGGTTTTCTGTAAGAATCTAAAATCAATACGAGGAGTTTTTTGTTTCAGAAATTTGTAAAAAAATTTTACGTTGTATAATCTTTATATAAGTTTTCGACCCAACTAAAGTTCATTTAAAAAATAAAATAAAAAAGTTGCGACGGGTTTTCAGAGAAAAGTTCGGTTAGGAGAGAAAATATTATGGATGTTCTAAGAGCTAAAAAAAATGCGATCGTTATTTTTAACCGAACTCTAGTTTATCTTCCTCATAAACTCTAACTACCCATAAACAAAGAGTGGCATCCTTCTCGTTAATCCAACCCCCGGAAACTTCAAATGCAAGGGCGACATTGAAGTCTAGTATTATAATAGTATAGTTGAAGATGCAAATTAAAGAAAATTAGGCTGAAAATAATTTTCTGGAGCAAACAAAGAAGAACTAGCTCCAGATATGATCCCAAACAAAGAAGAACACTTAGAAGAGAATAACAACAAATTTATATAATTCCACATCAAAACTACGGAACCATAACAAAAAAATAAAATTGATATACTCCTTTTCCTTCAAGCTCGCAACTTGGTCCCGAACGCTTCTTAATGATCGGGAGAAGGAAAAAGAGATCAAGTTCCATGTCCATTTCCTTCATCATTTACCTTTTGTAGTTGAATTTTAGGTCTTATATTATCCAAAGAAAGGACTTTTCATTGTTTCACGGGTATGGTTGAGAGAAGATCCACCTAAAAAAAATGCGACCTAGTTCGGTTAGGCAAAACAAATTTCTAGGTAACCGAACTCTAGTTTATCTTCCTCATAAGCTCTAACTCCGAGAAAAGTTCGGTTAGGAAAAAAATTTGTGACATAACCAAACTTTTCTCTCAAAAGTTAAACCTCCATTAAAAGTTGAGTTCTCAAGATTTTCTTCACATAGAGGAGGTGGTTATATATATAGATGGTGATGAGAGGAGGTGGTAATATAACAAATAGGTTATGACATTTGTAGCAGTGGGTAGTCCCCCACTTTTTTTGGGTAGTGCCCAAAAGATGGTTCTTTATATAATTCCCACAAAAATAAAAAGTCTCAAGTTCCATGTCCCCTTCGTGGAAAGGCTCCGAGAATACTGTTCAATTTTCTTAAGATAATCAAGTAACTTAAGACAAGTATAAACAGACTCAAACGGGGCTTCTCCAAAACATGGAAAGTAGCTAACTCAGGTACTCCTAGTTCTTCTTATAGTATAAGTTCTTCACTTTTGTTAACTCATCTATATGTTTCTCTAGAGGAGAAGTCAACCATGATGAGCAAAGTGCTCATCTTACCACACCATGACTGCTTTTTGAATCATACTTCTTTTGAGATAAGAAGGATGCTCCGTGCTCTCAAGAAAAGTGTCTTGAGAAAGCTTTCAAAGGTGTATGTATTGTTCCTTATCTTAAGGATTTATTTCGAGTCTCCTTCGAAGTATGTTCAATTGTGTTTGTAGTTGCAGGAAATCCCACAACACACCCCACATAATATTATGATAATAATTTCTAGATATAAATCTATTTCCTAACCAAAATAAAGATTAAAGTGCTAAAATTATAAAATAAGACATAAGATTTACGTGGTTCGATCAATGCGATCTACATACACGGGGTTAGGGTTCTTCACTATGATTATTGAAATTATATTTGGGTTACATGGAAACTCCATTAATGAGTATTTGGAGCTCTAGATTTAGTTTTTGGGGAAGAAGATGATAAAGAAAATAAATTTCGCTCTCTTACAAAAAATATCTCCCTCTCAGAATGTGTTCCTTTCTTTTCTCTCTCCTGCTCTTCTCTTTATATAGGTGTTTACATAGTGGATGACATCTCATATACAACTCATATTCCCCCTATTTTAGGATCCCTTACTACATTCTCGCAAGCTCTCTCCATAATTACGCAGTATCTCTCTCTTGCTATGTTCTCGCAAGCTTTCTCTATAATTTCACAAGGTCTTCATATCTTGCTCATGTTTTATGCTGTCGTCGTCTATTATTTCACTTCTGTAATTAATTTTCCACATTTGTAATGTGTGGTAGAAGTTTTCGCAAGAGCGTTGTTGTTGCGAGATTCTTCTCCTATATTTTTCCTCTTTTTTCTTGAATGTTGCTTGAAGAGTGATCTTTAAGAAAAAATCCATTGTTGTAGTAGTCTTTGATCTTTGTTGATGAAAGAACGAGCGAAAGAATACTGGACTTGAAAAGTACGTACTTTCCTCTATTCTTTTGCGAAGTTCCGAAGCTTTGCGAAGTAAATAAGAAGTATCATCTCTTGGAGTATGCGAAGTATGAAGTATCCTTGAAGAAGTATAAGAAGTACTTAATCCTTAAAATATAAGAAGTATTCGTCCTTGAATGAGAGTGATAAGTATTGCCTCTGTTCATGTGAAATTATTACTCCATTTTTGGTGAGACTTCTTGTTGTTCATTAGTGAACGTCCACTTTAGAAATGATTCTTGCCGAGAAGATAAAGAACATGAAATGTTTTCTTGGTAATCCATAGTTGCCTCTGTTCTTTATCTATGAGGGTAGAATCCTTGAAAAAATGTTGAATGAGAGAGTTGTTTCTTCATTCTTATATTTCCTTTGCCTCATGTGATAGTATAATCTCTTCAAGTTGCTTATAATTGTGAGAATTAATCACATTCTGCGAAATAATCACATCTCCTACGAAATTCTGAATGAGTCTGCAAAATTCTGAATTATTCTGCGAAATTCTGAATGAGTCTGCAAAATTTTGAATAAGGCTGCGAAATTCTGAATGAATCTGCGAATTTCTGAATAATTCTACATAATTCTGCGATATTATTCTGTAAAGTTTTGTAAAATACTTGTGAGAATATTATGTTTATGTAATGAATATGTCATGAAATGCTTATGCAATGCTTTTATGATGCGAGTATGATGCTTGTATGATGAGAATGCTTATCTATTGCAATGTATAGCTAATGTTTGTGTTACTTAGCTTATTTTTCCGCGCTAAAATTGATGCAGCCTTAAATTGCCTCCATTCTCCATTTCTCTGACTTTGTCTATAGTATATGCATTCCTCTTTGTGTGTTTATTGTTCTCGCAAGTTTATTTGCTTGTGCCTCATTTTTCTATCTTTTATTCTTTGTCCATCTTTAGCTCATTGTATCTCATTATTTTACTGTCTCTACTGTTTATTCCTGCACTATTCGTTTCGCATAATACAATATAATCAAAATATCATAGATGCATTATTGTCATTATCTCAATTTCTTTATACATATTCGCAAGCTTGTTTGCTTACATATAATCATCTTCGCAAGTTTATTTGTGTATTCTCTTATGTGGTCTTATTTTTCCTTCCTAGTTAAAGGTCTTATTTCGCCACGTTTCTTTTTTCTTTGCGACAAAATCGCAGGATGTCCTTACACTTGCATGTAAAAACCCATTGATCTTGCCTTATCCGTGTTTTGTCAATTTTGTTACGATAATATGACGTGCCTAAGTTTTCTTGCGAAAACAAATCCCCATGACATTGCCGTCTTGCGACGAAATCGCACGACGTATTTACACTTTCATGCAAAAACCCATTGATATCGTCTTATCTTTTCTCTAATATTGTTGCTTCTTCAAGACTGTTGCACAAATATGACAAGCCTAAATATTCTTGCAAACATAAAGTCTCATGACAATTGCGTCTTTAAGACACTTATCAGCTCCCTAATGGAGGGTGCCGCACTTATCTTCCCCTGGTTGCCCCTTCAAGGAGGCGTACATCGGCCATACAAGACTACCTCCTCCCATCCAGTCTTAACAACAACCAGTTGTTTTCACAACCTCTTATCCCTTTTTCCTATATGGATTATGGTTACGAGACTGCATCCTAAGTGGGATTTTCTTCGGGCCGAGTGCATCATAGTCAAGACTTGACAAGAATGGCGAGGGTAGTTTCATACGCCCCGGGCACCCTTGGCTCAACCGTGTACCTCGGCGCCTTGATCATACTTTGCACTCCTTAGGATAGACCCTCGGTCGCCCAACTGTTAATATATATATATAGTTGGAAATCCAAGGTACCTCTCCTGGATGGGCTTTCATTGACCCCAAATCTCCAACACTCAGGTTCCAGCAGCGGTATAACTTTATCCCTGAGCAATGCAAAGAGATACCCCCTTATATTATGCACTTTAGGTCTTATATTTGCCTCTTGCGAAATTTTATTCGCGAACTATGGTGTATGCCATAAAGGTTCGTCCCATTCTATTTGTTTCTCTGCGAAATTTTCGCGTTTCTTTATTCTTTCATTCATTCTTTCATTTCTGTCATTTCTTCCATTCACTCTTTCATTCTCATAATATCATATCATTTGAAGCAAAGTAAATATTCAAGAGAAATAAGAATTTAGATTAGTATTCAACATTTCTTTTATCAAAATTTTTCATTTAATTGCAAGTTCAAATTGTTTTTCTTTGTTTTGATTTCCTTTGTATAAATTGTTTCGTATTATCCGATAAACATCTTTCATGGAAATGATCCTAATGAGGTCTTACGCAGCCTGTTGATGGAAGGTCTTACTAGCCTATGGATGGAAGGTCTTATTTTGCCTCCTACTACTCTCCATGTTAGATATCTTTCTCATTTGAAACAAAGCAAATATTTAAGGGAAATATATAAATTGATCTGCGAGATATTGTTCTCGGTTTATCTTATAATTGTGAAATCTTTGTAATTCTGAAATCTCTGTAATCCTGCGAATGTATCACGTTTTGTAAACCAAATCAAAAATCTTAGAAATCTTAGAAATCTTCTTTGAAATCTTGCGATTGTATCGCTTTTTGGAAATTTAATCAAAAATCTTTTATTTGTTGTAAGTAAAATATTCTAAGAAAGCATACTTAGCTCTTATGTGAGTTGTCTAAACGTCTCGCAGCAAAAAGAAGAGTGAGACATGAGACTTGAACCCTTGACCTGCTTCTTGCATTTTTTTGCACCATTCCAACAGTGCTAACCCTCTCTTGCGAATTAATCAAATATTTTGCGAAGTAATCAAAGTTTATCTGTTCGAGAGACAATTATGTAGAAATTTAACATAAAAAAAATAAACTTGCGAGAAGCAAGAATTGATCCCGCGACCTGCTGCTTGTATTCAAGCCTCCCAACCAACTGTGCTAGTTCTCTTTCTTGCGAAATTTATATGCGAAATAATCAAAGCCTGGCTTGCGAACTTCGCATAACAAAAACAAATATGCGAGAGGAAAGAATTGATCCCATGTCCTACTCCTTGTGATGTACCACACTGAACAATCTGTACTAACCCTCCTCTACGAAATGTCTGTGCGAAATAATCATCAACTTTCTTCTGTGTGAAATATACCTGCGAAATTATCAAGGATTTCGCGAAAAAATATGCATGTGTTGGGACTTGAACTCGCGACCATGAACTCGTTAACTTCGCAGATCATCAACTGTGCTGCCTCTTGCTTGCGAAATAATGAAACAATGCTGCGAAATTATTCATTTTTTCACCCTCTGTAAAAAGAAGAAAACTATGCTCGCAGGAGAATTCGAACATGTGACCACAAACTCACATACTTTTCTCTGGACCAACTGTTCAAGAACCTCTCTGCGAAATTAACGCAGAACTTTTTTCCTTATTCTTTTATTCGCCGATGAAAATGAGAAGAAAATGAAAAATATGTGTCTCTGCGAATTCGAACCCGTGACATCAAACTCCTTGTATTCGCTGGTGACCAATTGTGCTACTCTTCTGTCTACCAAGGGAACGCACGATGCTATAGTTTTAATCATATCTTCGCTTGTAGTAAAAATAGTAAAGGAATGCATACGGTGGTATTCGAACTCGCGAAGATAAACTCATTAATTTCGCCATTAACCATCTGTTCAAGAATTTCTTTGTGAAATATTCGCATAACATTTGTTACTTGTTCTTTTATTTTCCCCTTGGCATTTTATCAAAAATGTGCGAAAATATCGCAATAAGGAAGAATCGATCATGCGACCTACTGCTTGTTTGCTCAGCCTTGAACCATCTGTGCGAATTTCTATTTGTGATAGAAATTGCAGTGTTTGTCTCTTATCCTCTCTTCGTCCTTCCTTAATTTCTTTCACATTTTGCCTCTTGCCTTTTCTCCTGAACATGAAACCTTGGATTTCTTCCTTAAATTCACCACAGCAACTAATTTTTTCTCTCTTACTCTTTTCATGTCTTTGAATTGTTGATGATGTTTACTCCCAGAAAGTGTAATTTCTTCCATGAAATTTCCATTTTTGAATCTAAATTTTTTTAGATCTAGAAAAATATGAACAATAGAAAATATTCATGGAAATCTCTTGAACCAATCAAACTATAGGAAGGATAAATCCTTTACTCCTCCCTGTTTCTAGCGCCAAAATGTAGTTGCAGGAAATCCCACAACACACCCCATATAATATTATGATATATAATTTCTAGATCTAAATCTATTTCCTAACCAAAATAAAGATTAAAGTGCTAAAATTATAAAATAAGACACAAGATTTACGTGGTTCGATCAATGTGATCTACATCCACGGGGTTAAGGTTCTTTACTATGATTATTGAAATTATATTTGGGTTACATGGAGACTCCATTAATGAGTATTTGGAGCTCTAGATTTAGTTTTTGGGGAAAAAGATGATAAAGAAAATAAATTTCTCTCCCTTACAAAAAATATCTCCCTCTCAGAATGTGTTCCTCTCTTTTCTCTCTCCTGATCTTATCTTTATATAGGTGTTTACATAGTGGATGACAGCTCACATACAACTCATATTCCCCCTATTTTAGGATCTCTTACTACATTCTCGCAAGCTCTCTCCATAATTTCGCAGTCTCTCTCTCTTGATATGTTCTCGTAAGCTTTCTCTATAATTTCACAAGGTCTTCATATCTTTCTCATGTTTTATGCTGTCGTTGTCTATTACGTCACTTCTGTAATTAATTTGCAATATTTGCAATGTGTGGTAGAAGTTTTCGCAAGAGCATTGTTGTTGCGAGATTCTACAGTGTTTGACAATGATTTCCTCGTTGAATTTTTTCCCTCCTATTCTTGTTTGGTTCTCCACGTTTTGGCCATCCTTGACCACCTGTGCACGTCCACTAAAGCCGCATGGACGTTCTTGTGCCTAGGGTTTTATACGAACCCCCTTATATATGTTGTCAATTGACACTTTATTCTATAAGGATAAAAAGATTCTACTGGATTCTTGGCACAATGGAGAAAAGCAACAAAGAAGTGATCATGAAGGAAAAAGCTATTGAGTTTCATGAAGACCCTGTTTTCATAATCTGTCATCAGGATATTGACCATGAAAACAATCTACCAGTTCAGATGTCCTCACAATTGGTAGGAAATCTTCTTCGTGATTTTGAAGTTGTTCGTGAACAACTCGGGATAGCAATATGAAATCTTGAATTTCTGAAGAACGAACTAAAGGAAGCTTCTGATGAACTCACTATTGTTCAAACTTTAGTTGGAAATCGGATTTAGCATGTCTAGTAAATCTTCTATGTTTTCTGTTTTATTTAGAAGAATAACTAGTGTTTTGGAATAGCCATGATTGTGATTACACATAGCTATATCCAATGATTTCATCTTCTTGTTTTTAGATCTATTGGTTTTAATTCTAAACTGGTTTGGAAGATGATGGTTGCAGTATTAATCTTTATGGTTTTATATATTGCATTATTTTGATGGGATATGTGTGTTTACGTTCCTGAACTTGATTGTCCCATATTTTGTCAAAAGTAAAGTCGTTCACATATTGGTATGCAAATATTGATAAAGGAATGAATGGACTTTTGGCAAAACACAAAAGTTAAGCCTATATTGTCAATTGTTGATGTAAGATAGGTTAAAATCTTTTGTGATTCAAGGATAAAGTCTAATATGTCACTTTGTGATGGTATAGAGCTTAATTGTTCCATATTATTATGTATTACCGTGAAGGTTCCATCTTGTATCTTATGTTGAGAACGATACGTCTAAGTCGATTTCTTATTGGCATGGTTGGTTGTTCCATAAAGATGCAAAATGTTGAGCATTAAGAACTAAATTAATCAACTTGTGTGGTTATTTAGTTTATATTTCATGAGTTCTCTCATGTTGAGTACATGTATGATTAAGGTTGTCATTTCCTATGATAATCTTATTCGGGGTTCCATAATCTCTTATGTTGAGCCCAAATGAACTAAATCAATCATCTTGTGTGATTATTTAGTTAGCACTCCATATATTTTTCTCATGTCGAGTGTGGTCAATTAAATTGATCACTTTGTGATTAGTTTAATTGTGTAATCCGGTTAGAGTATTTATGGGTTCTCTTGTGAATAATCTAATCGATGAATTAAGTCTCCATAAGTTTACTTGTGTTGAGCATATTTAGTCAAATTAATCTTGGTTCGCTTTGGTTAATATGATTGAATATTTTGGATTCCAAATTCATACTTGTATGCAATTTGTTAAGTCTAAAGAAATCCTTATTTTCTCTTGAAATTAAGGTCGCTCTTGTTATTCCCTTGGGAATAACATCTTATGGGGGAGAGTTCTTTTGAAATTAAGCTTAATTTCCAAATCTTTGTGGGGAGTGCGGCTGTGGAATTTTTAGGGGTTATCTTGTATCTTTATAAACTGCTTGATGAGTGCATTTAGCCCCGGCTTTATGATTGCATCTAAACAAGGTGATAGAACATTTACCTTTGGTCATGAAATGTCTCTTACGAAAATTTCATTAGGATCCCGTTCTTGTACCTTTGCCAATTTTATTGACAAAAAGGGGGAGAAATAATTTTAGTCCATACTACAAATACATATGGTTTTCGAATCATTATGTAAGGGGGAGTGGTTTCCATGTGAGATGGATTATTGACTAAGGGGGAGTGAAGTATCACCATAATATTGTTATTGAAGTTGTGATACAATTGGACTTTGACGCTGTGTAATAATACTATGACAATGTATAACAATAATTGAGAATGCTTTTCTCATTGTTATAGATACAGATTTTCAATAACAATGATGCTAAACTTACAACCTTTGGGATCATTGGACTACTTGTAAGTGAGGAATATTTCGAGTATTGTTGAAGATTAGGCATGTGGAATAGGAGCTACAAAGTTTATTTATATAATTTTTGTATTCCATATGTATTAATAGTTTTGCCACTAAAATTGACAAAGGGGGAGATTGTTAGAGCACTGCTCTGTCAAATTCGCATGCGTTGCTATCTTAAGCATGTTTTTCAATCTTAGTGATCAAAACTATAAAGTCTGGATTTCTAGTCTACTATAGCTAAGGTCTCGGACTAGGATAGAAAGTGTAGTTGAGCTCAAGAACTCCATGGAGATCATCATACAAGATGAAGGGCTACTCAAGGAACCAGTGGATCTTCATCGACTAAAAGGTATGTGGAGACTTGAACTTATCTATCACTCAAAAGTATATATACTCTATCTCTTATCTTGAGACAAAAGTCGTTTTACTATATAGACTAAGAATATGCACATGTGACATTTCGAGTTGAGTATATCTCGCTTATCTATTTCTCGAAATGGGTGTTGGTAAAGCTTTCGCTTTATCCAAGTTCATCTTTTCCTAGTGACGAAAGTCATGTTATGTTTCAATCACTTTGGAAATCGCTTTGACGAAAAATAGTTTGTGAATAACAACTATATAACGTCTGCTGAGAATGTTTTAATGATTAAAATGAGAGTTTAGACTATATAACCATTGTGGGATCTAAACATTATTATGGCAACACATATATGTATAAGTCCTTAACACTTGAACCGAAGTTTGCGAACTTTGTTGATCATGTGGAACCGGAACATGAGCAGCAACTCAGTCCGCGAACTTGCGTAAGTTCTCAAACCCGAGAGTATCTGATGAAGTTGAAGCTCATGTGTAGTCCGCGAACCCAGTCCGCGAACTGACGGAAGTTCTCATCCTGAGAAATTCTGCTGGAGTTTATTAACTTCAACCGGTTAGCTTGAGTCCGCGAACTCAGTCTGCGAACTCAAGAGGTTATGTCTGAAAACGTTGTTCGTGAACTTATCTTAAATTACTAAGGAATGCTTTTGAAATCCGTGGATTTATAGTTCATGAAACGATTCGAGTGAATCACATCGTTTTTTATTCAATTGTGTCTTTTTTAGTACATGAGATCTCATAGCAATTGAACAACTTTCTAACTAGTTCATTTGAGTCATTTGGATTAGTTATGGTGAAGAAGAATATGCTTGATATAAATTTATCATTTTTCTAACCATTTGGTTGACTAATATTGAACCAACCATTGTACACGTTTGGGTTCGGTTACACAAACCCAAAAACGTCAAGTACATGTGCGTATGGAAAGCTAAGTTTTCAATCTAACGGTTGAGAGATATTAGCTTGTATCTAATCAGGTTTTCATCTAACGATGAATATTGAATGCTTTGTTAGTAAGCTAACATTGATTGAAAACCCTGATTTGAAGGACTATATAAGGGAGAACTCTAGCAACTGGGAAACCTAATCCCCACACATTCTGTGTGATACTAGTTTGCTAAAGCTAGAGTTGATTCTCCTTTAACCTTTGGTTTTCTTCTTCTAAAACCAGGTTAATGATTGCTGTCATATGCATCAAAAATAATTTACACTTTCTTACTACTCAAAATATAAATATAGCAAGGGAAAGAAAGGATCGATCCCACAGAGAGGTCTAGGTTGTCTCGTTGTTTCGGTTTCCTATATATAACACCGGGGGTTTTCTGATTTTTATATACTAAAATAAAATAAAAGCAAGACAAAGAAAAGTAAACACGCAAATCAAGGTTGTGAAAATATTGGTTGCAGATTTCATCTTCAATTGTAAAAAAGTTTTTGAATATATGAATAGAATTCGTATTTAATCTCGCTATCGTCAAAAGCCCTAGAATACCTTATTGCAAGAATACTCCGTAAATTTCCAAAGTCATCAACACACACACATTAGAGCTGCGTATGTGAATTCTACCTAAAGAATAACCTAACGCCTTGCGCTAATTAAGTTCAATTCCTAGGAGCATTAAGTTTCAGAAATAGGCTAATCAATGCAACTATCATACATTGCGCATGACAATTCGGACATAAGTGAATTTCTACATATGATTACTAGAGTGTATCACTACAAACCGAAATCATATCATGCTACTCGTATTCAAGGTTATCGCTCGATGAAAACCCTAAAATACCTATAGATATGGATGTATGTTCAATCAATTCTAGACTCAACTAAACAAACATTCAATCATATTGCAATACATCAATCATGCAATTATTATAAACCGTAGAAAGTGAACGATGATTTTGAGAGAAAACTAATTCATAAATCAAATAGCATGCTTGAAAAATCCGACTACATCTTTAACCAATAACAATAAATTATCTACTTGTGTTAATGGAGTTCATCACAAAAAGCATAGAAGAAAGCATCATGTTCTAAACCCTAGAAAACAAGTAGAAGAAAAGATATATCTAGGTTTAGATAAAAAGTTCTATTTATATGCCTCTCCCAAAAGGATACTCAAAAGTAGGTCAAGTCTTCTCAAAAACCCGTCTCAAATTCGTCCACAAATCCCATGTGTGAAAATAAGTCTCTAGAAAATTTGGGTCCAAAACCCGGTCGCCGGATTTGATGACGTCATCGCCGGTTTCTGGTCATCGGAAAATGACAGGTGAACTGCAGTTCAAGACCCGAGTCAAAGTATGAGTCACCCAATCAGATCATGAGTCAGGTCTGAGTTGGGGCTAACTCAGTTGACTTGCAAGCTTTCTGATTGTGTCCATTATCCATCCCAGCCTGCACCTGCCACTCCAATTTAGCTCCCCTGTAACTGATCACCAGAACCTTGCAACCATTTCAAGCCATCCCTGCTGACTGCAAAGAAAACCAAATCCGCCAGTTCTTGTTGTATAATCACGATCAAATGACGTAACTTCCCTAAACAAAAACACACTGGTAGAAAATGAACCCCACTGCTGCTGTTAAGCCATCATTCATGCATTTCTTTCTCTTCTTAATTCTTCACCTTGACCGATTGCAGTAGATAATATGAATCTCCGAAACTCAAACAGCACAAGCACCTTAACTTCTTTTCCAATCGATTGCACAACAACTCCATCGAAATCCGTATCAGAACCTTCTTCCAACTTTGGCCACCAACACTGAATTCCATCTTCTCATGTTCCATTATGATCCTTGGCAGAACTACCTGCAGATTCGATTCATTCTCCGACCACGGCAAACCATTTCTTAAATCCAACAAAACAGTCATACTAAACGACTGTACAAATGCTCTTTTCTTAGCCAATCAAAGCTGCCAAAACTTCACTATTTTCCTGCATTCTGCCATGATACTTCCAAGTGAGCAACATCAACACCTTCTACCATTGTTTCACTGCCTGTTGCCACCAGAAACTGTAGCTTATAGCTCCTTAATCATACCACCAACTGCAGCTATTCCATAACAATACCATCACCACTTATTCCTTCCTTTGTCTAACTCAAACATCCATAGCAGGGACCTCAATCTTCTTCCATTCAAGTGGTGTCGAGACCAATCACTAGCCACTGCCAAAATCACCTTCCTATAGCTTTCATACATAGCACCAATAGCATCATCATCTCAGTTCACTAGCACTAGTCTCAGCTGCTGTATTACTTCCAAAATAGATACAAGCATCCCCACCAGCAACACATCAATCTTAAGCCAACATATCAACATCATCTTAACCACCAGCTCTAGCACCCATTTTAGCTCCATAACCTGCAACCCCATAAGAACTAGTTGTACTGCCAATTGCAGTCCAATTTCCGCAAACACTTCATAGACCTTAGTACTACCAACTATTGCTTCCATAATGCAACCATGCCATCACCTCAAACCACAACCAATACCATTCTCCCTGTTAGCCATGGATAGCTTCTACAACCCATTTTACCAACAAGCCATCACCAATTCAAAATCAACCGCAAACCCAGCTAAACTCGCACTCCAAGCACCTTGCACCACTACTGCAACTCAGAATCAAACATTCCACAATCCTTGAGCTTCAATCCACTTGCAGCTTCACTCCCATCACTTCTCTGTCGCAACTTTCTTAGTTTAAAAATTATGGTGGTTCAGGCATTTCATCGAGCAGGTTGTGTGTATGAACCTATTAATGGAGAGTCGACTATGTTGTTGTCTTCTGAGCTTCTCCATATCTCCTTCCATGTAATTGAGATGAACCTAGAGTTCTAAACATTCACAACAATTCAAAATCAGTTCTCATTCACCATCAAAATCAATGACATCAGCTTGTGTTCCTTCTCGGAATTTCCAGTGATAGACCAAACGAACCAAAACGATCCCTGGTTCGTATTCTTGACTTCAAATCCTGTCCTAACCCATCGAGCATATCACGAATCATGGCTGGTAGGCGGCAGGACTTGGTGCACCGCAAGAAGAAACGACAGAAGAACTTAGGTTGTGAACTGAGAATAAATCTCGACCAAGTTCTCTGATACAAGATTATAGGAAGGGAGATGCCTATAAAGAACCGTTATTTGTCCCTAATGAATCAGTCAGATGGTTGCCCCTTATCGTCTGCTGGGCTCCCAGTATCGCTTGACTTAGAAATAACCATTTTGCCACTTTTACACCATTTCTCCCTCTTTTGATCCAATGACTCCACAATTCCTACAAAATGCAAAAGAAGCGTAATTTACAAAAATACAAGAGAAATAACAAAGAAAAGCAAAATAAATAGACATTCAAAAGATGTATTTTAGGATCTTATCAGTTAACGACTTAAAGAATTCATTGGGATTGTGAAGCCAGACCGATACTACTTTTCCTATAGTTGTGTGATCTGATCTTGTTGTTTCCATCGTACGAGTACAATTATAATAATTGGATTGAGATTTTTATCTCCGATAGGAAAGATAAAAGTAATCACAAACATCTTCGTCTCATTGTTTGTGATTGCTCAATAATCTTCTTCGCTGCGTCGATTAAGTTTATTGTGAGGTAATTGATGAAACTGAGCTGTTCTTAGGGAATATAAGTCTGGTTTTATCGACTAGTTCATGTTCACCTTGATTTATCAAAAGACGGAACCAAACTTGTAGGTTTATTCGTGGAAGATGAATTTATCTATTACCTGTAGACTTTTCTGTGTGAGACAGATTTGTTTATTAAAGTCTTCGACTTTGGGTCGTAGCAACTCTTGGTTGTGGGTGAGATCATCTAAGGGAATCAAGTGCGCAGTATCCTGTTGGGATCAGAGGCGTAGGATCATAACTGCACCTTGGATCAGTGTGAGATTGGTTGGGGTTCAACTACAGTCCAGAACGAAGTTAATTTGGAGTAGGCTAGTGTCTGTAGCGGCTTAATACAGTGTATGTTTAATATGGACTAGGTCCCGGGGTTTTTCTGCATTTGCTGTTTCCTCGTTAACAAAATTCTGGTGTCTTTGTTATTTCTATTCCACATTATATTTTGTTATATAATTGAAATAATACAAGTTGTGTGTTGTACAATCAATTAGAATATCCAACCATTTTGGTTGTTGATTTAAATTGATTGACACATGGATATTGGTCTTTGGTACCATCCAAGTTATCTCTCTTTGATTAGACTCGTGAATCATATTTTCTTGAGTAAATCAAATCGAGAGATTGAGATAAGAGTTGGTTCAAAATATCTTGCCTGTGGAGGAAGAGATAATTGGGTGTTCGGGGGTACAAGGGAAGAAAAATGATGATGGATTTTAAAATTGTGTAGAACTCGGAGTATTTTAAATGATGATGTTCAGGCGAATCTTGAGTATTTTCTATTGATCGAGTCTAACTGTCTAGTTGATTCTCTAGAAAACAACTCGGAGTTGTCCATACAGATTTCTAATTGAAATATTGGGTGAGGTTGTTAGACCCCTTCTTTTTCAACATCATATAGTACTGTGTGGAACAGGATCCAGTTTCCCACCATCCTAGACGGTCATCCAAGTTGCCACTCATAAGTGGGATGCTAGCCGGGCCTAACAACGCATATCATTGGCCAGTTGCTAACGTGTGGGGATGATTAGTCCTATTGTATACCCATAGTCTCATACGGTCTTCCGGATTTCCACTCGTAAGTGGGGTGCCACTTAGGCCAGGAAAACTCACAGTACATAAATAATCTCAACTCGATTCAGAAAGTAACTAACCTAGCAGTTACTAACTATTTTCGTGCAAAAGTTGGCCTACTCTCCAACTTTTAGTTTCCATTAAGGAACATACTCGCTAATAAGTCCACTCCGCACAGTCCCTAGAGTTATCTTAGAATTTGCTCTGATACAAACTGTGACAGACCGGAAAATTATGCCTGGAGCTCCTGGGCGCGCAACCATAACTTTCGCGATGCGCCATGATGATGCTACGATCTGGGCCTTAACGCTAGGAAAATGCACGTTCAATGGCCCTTGCAAGCATGCTCGTGGAGCTTGATGCAACTAACATAGCTTCCACACTGTTCCAAATTACCCTTGTTCTGCAAAGGGTTTGAAGCATTAAAGACTATGGCCGATGCACCTTACATGCATCACTGGATTCTGAGTATTATCCAAGCACAAGGAAAATGCCTAGGACTTAGGCATAGACATCTATAAGACTATCGATGTTCCCTTACTTTGATTACCAACATAGCTTACTCTATTGTCCATGTCCAATTTCGCAACTAGAACATATACCAACTCTATGTAGCTTGATAGGTAGTATGAGCATCCACTTGTTTGCATACAACTAGCCTCATCAAGTTTGGGCACAATCATCTGTTGTATCGAGCTACCAAGATTAGACGATATGAGGGGCCAACATGATGGATTGACAATGCTGCAATTTATTACGGCTTCCTCCGTACCCTTCCCTACTCTAAAAGGATCAAGCATAGACCATAGTTCATCCATGAAGGGACAGAATCTTAAGCCAACTCATTTGCGAGGCCGTGGCTAAGCAGTAGTAGTAATGGCATATTCCGTATAGGCCGTTCCGTCAAAATGCATAAGGAATATGCATCATCGAGTCCGTGGCATGGCATAGTAATGCCCATGCTTAAGATGCTCCATTGGAAAGTCTGCGTAACTATAAATGTAGGATCAAAATATCGCAACAATAACACACTTGCGAAATCCTCATCAGCAACATTGCGAAGACGTCGCAGAGTGACTTTAGAAATGACATAACATATGACGACAGCGTAAACATGAGAAAAGTGTGATGATCTAGCAAAATTTAGGATGTTTGAGAATTTTAATATTTGTAAGCCTGCGAAATATCCCAAGTCAGATCCAAAAATAAAGGTCAACTTAGCTGTCATCCACTATGTAATACCCTATATAAAGAGATGAATAGGTGTAAGAAAGAGAGAGATAATTTTTGGAGTGTTGAGAAAGTTTTGAGGAGAGAGAAAGTCCAAAATAATGTTGTATTCTTGATTTCACTTCTTTCTTGTAAAATTTCTAGATTCAATCAATAAAAAGTGTCGTTATTAATCTTAAGAAATGTGTTGATTGTTATAAATTCCTATGAGAGATATATTGTAGGATTTCCTGCAACTACATAATGGCGCTAGAAATAGGGATGAAAGTTGAAGATTACTGAAAAGAAATATCAAAGAGTGTTATTGAGGCTGTTCAAACCAAGAAGATGATGGAACAAATCAGTAAACCAGTTAAGGAAAAGATAATTAAAATCAATGACGATAACAGAAGGATGAAGTGCAGTCTAATCACAAAAACAATGATTAATAAATTTCATGAAAACATCAAAGGAAGAATACATAAACGAGATTTTGAAGGAAATAAAATTATGACAGTGGAAAAGGTATCCCCCTTAAAGGATTGGGAAAATCATAAAATTACATTCACAGCAGCAGAGATACCAAGAGAAAACTTGAACCACACATCTCCTTTGATAATCTCAGTAACCACACAGAAAGAAAATGGGAAATCCACAAAAAACATGGAATAATGGGCGGTGAACAGAACTATGGTAGATACGGGAAGTTCGATGGATATAATGTTTTATCATGCATATAAAGGAATGGGATACAAAGATGAAGAAATGTCTTGTTCAACATATCATATCCATGGATTTGGAAAATCAACAACAAAACCTAAAGGAGAAATAGTGGTGTGAATTTCGCTAGGAGAGATTAAAACACAGGTGACACTATGTGTGGTGGGGATATGGAATCACCGTATAATATGTTATTGGAAGACCATGGATACACGCAATAAAAGTAGTAGCATCGACATTGCATCAATGCATTAAATTTCCTATGCCGAGTGGGATTGAAGAAATTAGAGGAGATGTTGATAGTGCAAAATTATGTTATCAAATTGAAGTGAAGCATTATGAAGGACGTGCAAAGAAGCGAAAAATTCGCAGGAAGATGTCAAGAGAAGTGAGGAAAGAAGAAGAATTTAAAATTTACATGATAAGAGTAGAGGAAGGAAAAGGGATACCCATAGAAATTCCGGAAGGAGGAAATGAATCTGCGAAAATGATAAAAGAACCAACACCTATGGGAGAACCTAAGGCCAGTTACACCGCGGCAGAACCAACAAAAGAAGTGAATGTTGGAACTAAAGAAGAACCCAAAATACTAAGAATTGGGACCAAAATGGAGGCAGATGAAGAAGAAAAAACTATTAGTCTTTTACGAGAATACAAAGATATTTTCGCATGGAACATGGATGAGATGCCTGGAATAGATCCGTTTGTGGCGTGTCATAGGTTGGAGATTGACAAAAGTGCAAGACCCTTTGAACAAAGAATAAGAAAAGTCGCGACAACATATCACTCCCAAATAGAAGAAGAGTTACAGAAGATGCTTGATGCAGGAATTATAAGATAATCTAAATACCCAGAGTGGATAGCTAACATGGTCGTAGTTCCAAAGAAAAATAAGGGGATTAGAATCTGTATAGACTTTACTGATCTAAACAAAGCTTGTCCGAAGGATAGTTTCCCATTACCAGATATTCCACAAATGGTTGAATCAGCGGTGAAAAATGATAGAATATCTTCTTTAGATGGATATAAAGGCTATAATCAAATTCCTCTCGCTGAATAAGATCAAGAGCATACTTCTTTTTTCGCTCCAATAGGGTTATATTGTTATACAAAAATGCCATTTGGTCTGCGAAATGCTGGTGCAACATATCAAAGGATGGTGGAGAAAGTGTTCGCGAAGTGGATACATAAAACACTAGAGGTATATGTGGATGATATATTAATAAAAAGTAAAGAAGCTAAATATCACGTATAAGATCTGAAGGAGATTTTTGAGTAGATGCGACATTTTAACATCAAGATAAATCCCGAGAAGTGTATTTTTGGGGTTGCGTCAGGAAAATTTTTAGGCTATATTGTATCAAAAGAAGGAATACAAGTTGATCCAGAGAAAGTACAAGCAGTTCGCGATATGCCAACACCAGCGACGGAAAAAGATGTACAGAAGTTAAACATACTCTTGGCTTCACTGTGAAGGTTTATTTCGCGATCTTCAGAAAAATGTAAACATTTCTTCAACATACTCAAAAAGGGGACAAAGTTCAAATAGACAGATGAATGTGAGAAAGCTTTCCAAGGAATAAAAGAATATTTGATGAATATATCTATTTTGCAAAAGGCAGAGCCAAGAGAAGAGTTGTTAATCTATCTTGCGACAACCTCATATTCATTAAGTGTTGTGCTGTTGCGAATTGACACAGGAGTTGAAAAACCGATTTACTATATCAGTAAAACCTTCAATGCCGCAGAGAGAAATTATTCAAAAATTGAAAAACAAATTCTGGCATTAGTTTATGCAACGTTTAAACTTCGCATATATTTTCAAGCACACAAGGTGAGGGTGTTGACAAAGGTACCAATTGAATCAGTAATGAAGAATTCAAAAAGGTCAGGAAGGGTGGAGAGATTGAATGCACAAGTAGGACATTTCGAAATTAAGTATGAAATATTATCTTCACCAAAGTCACAAGTTGTTACAGAGTTCTTAGCAGAATTTCCTCTAGAAGATGATGAAGCAGTAGAGGAAATGATGGACGTGGAGGAAGAACATGGGAACCCAAGGGATTTGTTTACAGAACCTGATATATGGGAAATATTGGTAGATAGGTCATCAAATGGGGAAGGCAATGGAGTTGGAATTGTCCTGATTTCGCCAGAAAGAAACAAAATGGATTTTTCCTTCAGATTAGAATTAACATCCACTAATATTGAAACAGACTACGAAGATGTAGTGCATGCTCTAAAATTCGAAATAGAAATGAAATTGGAGAATATGAGAATTACCAGTGATTCGCAGCTAGTTATTCGCCAAATAAAAGGAGAATACACTACAAATGAACCATTCTTGAAAAAATACAAGAAACTTGTTGAAGAATTGTCAGCGAAAATTCCAAAAATAAAGTGGAGACACAAATCAAGGAAAGATAATAGACTTTCAAATGCTTATGCTTTCATTTCAAGTATGATGACAGATCCAGCTGCGAACCAGATGTTATGATAATATAAGGTGGATAAGAAGCGCAAATACCCAATGCCGAAGATTGGAGAGCAGAACTTCATGCATATTTGGAAAAAGGAGAAACACCAAGAAATAGATTGGAGGAACACAAACTAAAGAGACGTGCGACAAATTATGAGCTAAGAGATGGGGTGTTGTATATAAGATCCTTTAATGGACCATCACTCAGATGTTTAACACAAAAAGAGGGAGAAGAAATGTTAAAAATGGTACATAGTGGGGATGCTGGCAATCATATTGGAGGAAGATCCCTGGCATACAGAATGAAAATGCAAGGTTATTATTGGCCATATATGCATAAATATTCGAAACAAATATCAAGGCGTTGCGAAGATTGTCAGCGACATGGAAAGAAAATACATGTACCGGGAGCGCCATTAACATCTTCAACAAGTGTATGGCCCTTTGGAAAGTGGGGTTTAAACATTGTGGGACCGGTTTTACCAGGATCTGGACAAAGGAGATACTTAATTGTTGCTACATATTATTTCACAAAATGGGCAGAAGTGAAAGCAGTACAGCATATTCGCGACAAATACATCTTCAAGTTCATACTTGAAAATATCATTTGCAGATTTGGAATTCCAACACAATTAGTATCTGATAATAGGAAAAAGTTTGAAGGGAAGAACATAGAAATGTTACTTAATGCATTTAAGATAAAGTGTGGAAAATCCACCCCTCTATATCCACATGCTAATGGACAAGCAGAAGCAACAAATAAGAAAATTGCGGATATATTGAAGAAGAAATTAGAAGGACGTAATAGAGCATGGTGCGAACAGGTGCATAATGCAGTATGGGCTTACAACACAACCAGGCGAGAAGCTACGGGAATGTCACCTTTTTTTTCAACATATGGAGTTGAAGCTGTGCTACTAACATAAGTCGTTATTTCCACAACAAAAAGAGAAGCTTAGGAGAAAAAACTTAGTGCAGGAATGATTTTAACCAAACTTGATGAATTACAAGAAAAGAGAGAAAAAGCACTACAACATATGGAAAATTACCAGCGAAGATTATCCTGAGAGTATAATAAACGTGTCAAAAAACGTGAATTTTAACCAGGGGATTTAGTGCTGCGAGAAACACCAATATACCAGCGAGAAAATGTTGGAAAACTTGTAAGAAAATGGGATGGAACTTATATAATTAAAGAGATAGTTGGAACAGGGGCATATAAGTTGATGGACCCAGAGGTTAGAGATGTGGGTCAAAGACTTGGAAGACCATGGAACAGATTATATCTAAATAAGTATTACCAATAAAATATTTTGGCAAAGGGTAGATTACGAAGCAATGTATGACTTAAACAAAAGGAATATTTGCGAAAATCTTATGGAAGAGAAATTCCAAAATTCCAAACATCCAAAACAGAATGACAATGTGCGAAAATTTCGCAGAGATTAATGACATATTAGAATGGGGCGAACCTACATGGCGTGCACCCTAGTTCGCGAGATTAAAATTTTGCAAGAGGAAAATATAAGACCTAAAGTGCATCATAGAAGGGGGTACTTGTTGCATGGCTCAGCGAAATGGTTACACCGCTACTGGAACCTGAGCCATGGAGATTTGGGGTCAATAAAAACCCATCCAGGAGAGGCACCTTGGATTCTCAACTTAAGCATATGACTTGAGTTGGGAGACTAGGGTAATAAGGACTCTTCTAAGGAGTGCAGAATATGACCAAGGCGCCGAGGTACACGGTTGAGTCAAGAGTGCCCGAGGCGTCTGGAGCATACCTTGACATTCTTGACAAGTATTGGCTATGATGCACTCGGCCTGAAGAAAACCCCACTTAGGGTGCAGTCTCGTAACCATAAGCCATAAAAACAAAAGGGATAAGAGGATGCGAAAACAACTGGTTGTTGTCAAGACTAGATGGGAAGATCTATCCTTGTATGGCAGAAGTACGTCTCCTTGATGGGGCAACCAGGGAGAAGATAAGGGCGGCACCCTCCATTAGGGAGTTGATAAGTGTCTTAAGACGCAAATGTCATGAGGATTTTTACTCACAGGAGTATCAAGGCTTGTCATATTTGTGCGACAATTATGAAGAGGCAATAATATAAGAGAAAAAGATAAGACGAGATCAATGGGTCATTACATGAAAGTGTTAGGACGTCCTGCGATTTCGTCGCAAGATGGCAATGTCATGGGGCTTTATTTTTGCGAGAATTTTTTAGGCCTGTCATATTGTCGCAATAATTTTTTTAATGAAATAGAGAGAGTTAAGGAAAGATCAATGGGTCTTTACACGAAAATGTAAGGACGTCCTTCGATTTTGTCGCAATGACAAGAGGTGGCAAAATAAAACCTTTAACTAGGAAGGAAAAATAAGACCACATGACAAAACATAAAATTTATAAAAATTAACTATTCTTTATGCAGGAAAAATTTGTTCATCACAAGAAAGATAATGAGAGGCAAGTATGGGAATTAATAAACCAGATGTCATTATCTTTCTCGCCAGTATAAAAAATACTAAAAGAGAAAATGAATCTCAAAGTTGACTGAAATAGATCATTCGCAAGAAAAAAAGAAGAAGAGGTAATTCAAGAAATAAAAACTAAAGCTCAGAATTCAGTGTTAGTTTCGCCTGAAGGAGATAGTGGACGTTCTTCGCTAGTATTTTTCTTATTCTAGTCTACTCTGGATTCCTATTCATTTGGATTATCACCAACAGTTGACTCATTCATTCTAGATTCTTCTTCATCTGGGACCTCACCAGCAGTTGTTTCTTTAAGAGGGATTTCTTCCTCATTTGCGAAATCTTCTTGAGAAAAATATTCTTCACCACTTTCATAGTCAAAATCGCTATCAGCAGCACGGGAAATTTCATCGTCATCTACTTCCAAAGGTTCGAATGATACAAGAGAAAGAGATTTGGACAATAAGATATTATTCACTAGAACTTCATCTTTGAGATGGACTTGGCGAAGAAATTCCTTCTGATGGTTTCTATCTTGAATATCCTTGAAGTAGACAAGATAATCAAATCTCCTTTCTACTCGATCGCGAGAACGATCAAGATGAGAGGCAAGTAATGAATTCTCTTTGCGAATTTTAGCCAATTTAGACTCCAAGACAGAAATAGAAGAATGAAGATTTTTCTCAGACTCAGCGAAAAAGTAGAATACAAGAAGTTCATTAAGATGAGGAATTCGCAAATAAATATTACACAAAGACTTAACAGAGATAAAAGACGGTTGATGCAGTCAAATTTTTATGACTACCTTCCTTCTGCGAAATAAGATATTGAGTTAGAGCTAAACAACTATCTTCCCAGCGGTCCATTGCATCATCAAATTTATCTCCGACTAAACCTTTCAAGCGAGATTGAAAATTCTTTTCTTTAGAAATAAGTGAGGCATTTTCCTTCGCAAGAGAAGTATATGATTCTTCTAGTTTGGAGTATTGCTCCATGAGTTGACTTGACTTTACACTTAAATCTATTCTACCCCGAATAAGTTCATCCCTCTCAGCAGCAGATGACTCTGTTATTTCTTTAAGTTTACTTCTCAAAGAGCAAAGAGACTGTTCTTGATCATTACATAATTTTTGACATATATTATGTTGCTGCGAAGAGATCGCCACTTTATTTAAAAGATTTCATTCTCTTAAGATAAGGTCTCATTCTCATATGATAAAGTTTTCATCTCCAAGTTAGCCTTAGTTAAAGAATAAGAAAGGTGAGATATTTCACTACTTAATAAGTTTTGTTTCTGAACTAATTGATCATTCTCTTTGGTAAGATTATCTATTTGATCGACAGAATATGTATGAAGATTATCTAATTGATTATATTGATCCATCCAAATATCTCTGTCCATATAGGCTTCTTCAGCGAGGGATTCAAATTGATATCTCTCAATTATTCGTTTTTGGTTTAAAACTTAAAGGCGAACAAAGGATTTTAAGAAAGTTGAATATAGAAAGAAAAAATTTATTGAAAAGGATAAATTAAGAGAAATGTTAAGAAAGTTGCACCTTGTATCTCCTTATTCTTCTTGCGAAGGTTATCACAATCTAGCGAGTCATTTTGGAACTTTTGGCTCTCAAGACGAAGATTGCTACATTCCAAAGTCTTAGTTTGGATATTCTCTTTCAAAACTTCAATTTCTTTCTCCAGAGCTATTTGCGAAACATTTCTATCAGAACCAAAATATTTACTCAAAATCTCGTAGACGCCAGACTTGATAAGATCAGCAGGAGACTTCTTAATATCATCAAGAACATAAGATAACACTTTAAAAGCAATATCTATCCCTTCCATAGTTTCTAAACAAAAAGGAAGAGATTCAGATGAAGAAGTGGTGATGATAAAAGATGAAGGAATTGGATCATTCTTCATGATAGATGTATCGTTTGAAGGTGAGGTTTGAGGAGGATCAGTAATTGAGATTAAGGAGGAGTCGACTTGAGAAGCATTAACAACAGGATAAAAGGTGGTTTCATTCGCAAAAGCGTTAATAAGAAGGGTTTCATTCGCTAGAAGATCAGTTGAAGGGATGAAATCTGAGACAACATTTTCGCAAATAGGAAGTAATGATTCAGTTTGCGAAGATATCGCAGGAGATTTTGTAGGGATAAGTGAAGAAAATTGAACAGAAGATTCAATGGTCTTAAGATGGCGAGATTTCTTGGGGGGGGGGCTTGTTGGCATCTCCATCACCCTGCGAATCACAATCCAGATAAGAAACAGAGGAAACAATATTGTTATTAAAAGAATAAGTGTTTCTTACTACCTTGCGATTCGCAAGCTTTCTTTTGCTTGCATCGACTTTGGGCTGCGAATCTTGAGGAGCATTAGGGTTTTGGACTGAAAATTTGATATTAGAGGTGATTCTGCTGAAATAGAAACAGTATGGGAATTCTATAGATTTGAATAAAGTCAGATAAGATAACTTCAATAAACAAGATCGATTTCAGCAAAATCAGAAGAATATCTACCTTGACGACTCCATGAAAGAAGTAGCAGATGAATCTTCAAAAGGAAAAAGTTGCAGACGATGAGAACTTACGGAGAGCGTAAAGATGAGGAAGATGGAGAAGTAAAAGAAGTAAATTATCTATGTGCTAGATCCCTCCTTAAATATACAAAAGAATGGTGATTGGATGACAATAAACGTGCCGGTAAGTAGAGGAGTATCTGACACGTGTAGGCGGTTATACTTAATTCACGGAATCTTGTCGGGAGAATAATATGAAAAGATGAACAACTGCGGCATTCTGAAGTACAAATTCTCATGACATTCTCCCCTTCGCAAAGAAGACATGAGAAGAGGCAAGATGTAGGATCAAAATATCGCAACAACAACACACTTGCGAAGACGTCGCAGAGTAACTTCAGAAATGACATAACAGATGATGACAGCGTAAACATGAGAAAAGTGTGATGATCTTGCAAAATTTAGGATGTTTGCGAATTTTAATATTTGTAAGCCTACGAAATACCGCAAGTCAGATCCGAAAATAAAGGTCAACTTAGCTGTTATCCACTATGTAATACCATATATAAAGAGATGAATAGGTGTAAGAAAGAGAGAGATAATTTTTGGAGTGTCGAGAAAGTTTTTAGGAGAGAGAAAGTCCAAAATAGTGTTGTATTCTTGATTTCACTTCTTTCTTGTAAAATTTCTAGATTCAATCAATAAAAAGTGTCGTTATTAATCTTAAGAAATGTGTTGATTGTTATGAATTCTTGTGAGGGATGTATTGTAAGATTTCCTGCAACTACAATAAATGAGGCTTAAGCATCATTTACACCATTCCGGCTAAGCTATAAAGCTTACTTGTTGCATGGTCCGCATATGCACCTTCAACCGACTACCCCTCCCTTTATATGTTTTAAGGACATTTTTACAATTTTGATTATGGGAGCAAAATGACTTCACCAAGTCCCAAGGACGTGATGGCCGCATATGACTCCCTCTCCAAAAGCAATGTATAGCCGTGATGGCTATACATTCAATTCTGGCTCACAAGACAATTCCAATGTTTGGCCATAATGGTTGAACACTTCCTGAGCCAGGTCCCGTATAGGGCCGTCATAGCTATATTTCTGGATTTGGCCCATAGGCCACTCCAATGTCCAGCCATGATGGATGTGCACTGACACCCCGATATCCAAGAGTGATGGATGTGCACTGCCAACCCGATGTCCAGCCGTGATGTCTGAACATTGTCAATGCGTTGGCCAAGAGACAATGTTCATTTTCTCACACAACGGAAGCTTTGGATGAAGCTTCATATCGGGACATGGCTTATCTTTTAGCATGCACCATGCTAAAAACTCGGGGTGTTACACAATCGACGGTCAAATTTCATGTGATTGAGAAGGAACTTGACTACCCTATGATACCTGGGAAACCATGGATCCATGATAACAAGGTTGTTCCATCGACATACCATCAATGTATAAAATATTTAATCAATAACAAGATCGTCAGCATCGCCGCCTCAAATTCTCCATACGCTCTGGTTTATGATGTTGAGTTCCTAGAATCGCCAAAAAACATCCCCGAACCTCCAACCAAGATCTACAGTACTCCACTCCTAGGTTGGAAGTCTATTGGAAAATCTACTGACAAGTCATCATCTTCAGGTGCTAAACTGATCAATCCATCTACCACACTACTCAAGCATCACTAGGATCAAGCTACAACTCATAAGAAATCCAACTTTAACACCAGCTATGATGCGGAAGGAAGAGTCATTTATCTCCAACGTAAAGATTAGAAATTAACAGTGGAGGTCGATGAAAAATCTCCCTTCCCTGAATAATTATGTCAGAAAGAGCAATCTCCTGATGAAGAAATTCAAGATGCCCCACGACAGTTACAGGATGACACAGATTCCACTACTGATGATCTTGATATAATCAACATCGGAAGAGGAAAATCCAAGACCAATCTTGATCAGTTATACACTGTTGATAGGTGTGATAAACACCTAATTCTATATCTAGTATTTATGCTTTATTTGCGAGTTTTCATGTAAATTATGTATCTTATGCGTGTTTTTGAGTTATTAGGTACTCTGGAGTCGCACGGAAGAAAAGAAGAAGAAATTATCCAAAATTGAGCAAGAAAGTCAGAGCTGTCATTTTACAAGCAAGCATTATTTGGAGCCTATCCACATGTTAAGGGGAAACTCATTTTTGGAAGAATGATTAAAAGAAGCCAGCTATGGTTAAGGGGTTGTCATCCAGGGTATCCCTTATCATTTATCAGAGGGTGTAATTATCATTGGGTGTAATTATCCGTACAACCCTAAATTGAGAAATATCTCTCAATCATTATTTCCTCTCGATCATTATTTGTATCTGAAAGAAAGAAGAGAAAAGAGAGGTGTGAAAAGCAGCCGCTGCCGCTATTAATTCCAAGAAATTGAGAGACGGATTGAAGTCAGGAAGGATGAAATTGAGATGGGCTTAATGGTGTTGAAATTGAAGAACCAGTTACTCAGAAATCGGAGAAGAAATTGAGATTTGAAGATCTGTGTTGGTGATGCTGCAAACGAATAATGAAGGGGATGAATTCATGAGAGATGGCGATGAACTCAGAAACAAATGAGATGATTGAAATGGATGAGATCTGTAGAGGGTGGTTAAAGCTTTCTTGAGAATCTCAGACCAAGAAAATGGTGTTGTTGCTGATGAATTTGTTGGTGGTCTCTGTTACGAAAAGGAAGAAAAGCTGCGCTGATGAGCAACTAGTGATACTGAAATTGAGAAAGAAGATGGTGGTGCTGTTAATTGGAGACATGGGTTTGGAACAGAATTAATGATGAAATAAAATTGGGTTCAGATAAAGAATATATGCTGCTGGATTAAGAGATGAACAATGGGTTCTGTTGTTGCTTCCGGTGACAGAAAATAATAGCTGTTGGTGGTGATGGAATGAAAGATTGAAATGACTAGATGTATGTTTAGGATTGTTACAGGAGAAGACCAAAAATAATGTCCTGAAAAATGGTCGGGAAACTGCCGAAAACAGGGGAGACTCTGCTGAAATCATTTCTCGGTTGAGTCAACTCAATACCGGCCGATCCGATTCAACCCAAGCCAGTAAGAACATTCATCCAAGTCAAGTCATCTCACTTGTTGCTGACTCAGTAGCTGACTCTCTCCCTCTTTGACTCAGTTGACTAACGGAAGACCATCTTGACTGTTAACTTAGACGGTGTCGTAATGGAATATTCTGTCAGTTTGACCGGTCACCTGAGCTCCACTCCGGTGCCGGATTCCGGCATACTTCCGACGCTATCCTCAGTTTTTCGGCGATGGATTTAGGACAGAATTTTCACACGGGTATTTTCCACACATGGGCTTGGTGGACCACTTGGAGATGGGTTTTTAGAAGACCTAATTTTAGAAGGAGTATCCTTTATGGAAATTGAGAAACATATAAAAGAGAAGACTTTTCTCTAAATCTGGAATATCTTATCTTCTACTTTTTGTTTTCTAGGGTTTAGAAACATGATAGGTTTTCTCTTCCTTCTTGTTATGAACTCCATTAACATGAGTACTTAATTTTATTATTGGTTATGGAATAATTGGATTTCACATAATATGCTTTTTGATATGATAAATTAGTTTTGTCTCCATATTATCGATTATGATTCACTATTTATATTGTTACATGATTTGAACGCTTGTTTGATCGAATCGCGAATCAGCTGAGTTTGTTTTCATCTCTATTGCTATATTAGGGTTTGTTATACGCAAAAGTGATAGATTCCTGATTACAAGTAGCACTAATATGGTTATAGATTGTAGTGATGCATCCTTATGATCATATGTGAACCATAACCTTTGTTAAATCGGATTAGTGCTTTTACACGTTCGATTGCTTTGATTAGCCTGATTTCATAGAACTTAATGCATTTAGGGAATTAAACTAAATTAGTGCTTTTACACGTTAGGTTGTTCTTTTAGATAGAATTCATATTCACATCTTTTAATGTGTTTGTTGATGACAAGAGGAAATTAGCGGGATATTCTTGCGATCAAGGTATTCTAGGGCTTTTTATAAAAGTTGAGATTAAATATCAATTCTAGTTATTGCTAATTGTTAAAAAGCATGTTAGTGAATGAAGATGAATCCTTAACCAATATCTCTTCTATTTGATTTGCTTGCTTATTTCTTTCCTTGCTTTTATTTAACTTTTGCTTTATAAAAATCAGAAAATCCCCCGTGTTACTTATAGGAAATTGAAACAACTTGACAACCTAGTCCTATCTGTGGGAACGATCCTTTCTTGCCCTTGCTTCATTATATATTTTGAGTAGTAAGAAAGTGTAATTTATTTTTGATGACTAAGATAGCGATCAAATTTTGGCGCCGTTGCCAGGGAGGCAGCAGTTGTCACTTGTTTTTGGTTTCTTATTTTTTTGTTTTTAGTTCTGTTTCTTATTTTTGTTCTTATTTTCTGGGTTTTAACATAGTTTTGAGAACTCTTGTTTCAGGTCCCAATTTCTATGGACGGAGCATATTGGAATAATGGGTACGGTTATCAACCTCAACAACACTATAAAAACTATCACCCTTATGGGGAGTACAATCAAAACCAATCCTTTGGTTATGATCAATACTCCACGTACCCTTTTAGTTACTCTCATACATTCCAACCTTCTTACGGTGGGTATGTAAGTGAGCAACCACAAGGAGGGGAGACTAGTTGTACTCTTAATCATATTTCTTCGAGTTTCGTAGATGAGATGCAATAATTTATGGTCAGCATGGAGTCAGTTTGTATACAACCAAGCGTGGAACCAATTTCGTCGACCGAATCTGCTCATAGTATGTTTGGCTCAATTTGTGATCGTAGTTATGATCATTCACCCATTCAATGGGAAGATAATTGGCCTAGCAATACTGAAGTAAGTAATTCTACCTTTTCCTTGTCGAACGAGCTTTACCAACAAATGAAAACCTATTTTCAAAATTTGGATGGATTACTCCAAGAGCTTCAAAAAGGTGTTTCCAATTTAAGACAAGGCATTGAAGAATACAAAGAGGACATGCAAAATTCTGCGAAAGACTAATCTTTGGGAAGTGGTAGCCAATCTTATGTTAACTATGATAGTGACGATGACTATGCAAATACATCGCTTGAACCAATTTATGGTGACATCCCCGAAGAGTGTACAATGGAGTATTTTTGCGATCAAGGTGAAGTTGAAAAAGAATATGATGACACTAGTGTAGCTTTCTCAACCATTGATCTTTATAATGACCAAGAACCTATTCAAAAGGTAGAGCTTGAGGATGATGCAATGAGTGTTTTAAAAAAGTTCCTTATGGTGAGACTTGAATCCGCAATGGAGTATGTGCCTTATAACGAAGAGGAGTATGTTGAGAATGAAACCGGTATGACCAATATTGTGGAAGGCCCAATTGAGCTTGTAAATGATTGTAATGAGGATGTTGATGCCGAGATTTTGGTTAAGGAATAAACGGACGAAGAATGGTTGCAAGGTTTGATAGAGGACCATGATATACAAGAGGTGAATAATTCACTTGAGTTTTTCAAGGATGAAGAGGATTCCGTGATACAAGAGATCGTGATAGGTTTGTATAACCCTTTGCATATTGTTTCTTCTCCTTTACCTCTTATTGGTTTGAATGTATGTGCTTCGAGAACATTGTTAGATGACTTTGTTTCTCGATATCCGCCATTAGAGATACTTGATTCTCATACTATGTTGGTTTTGGAACAAGAAACCATGGAAGTACCCGACTCCTATATTCTTTATGCACTTCAGTGTGGACAAGAATAAGTGTGGTGGAAGCTTTTATCGGTTAATAGCTTCATTTCTGTTTTATATTACTAATATTTGTTTGAAGCTAGTGTTTGCAAAACAGGTGTTATGGGTGGATCCCCAAATTTTAAGATTGTTAATATATATGGAATGAATCTTACAAGAAGCTAAGTCGGGCCGTCGACTTTAAAACAAGCGCTAAGTGGGAGGAAACCCACCGGTTTTGTATCTCTTATCCTTTTGCTTTTTATTTTCTTTTTGTTTCATTTTTTTTCCTTGTTCCATATCATATTAGGATTTCCCATATTGACTTTACTAGGATGATTCAATTACATTGAGGACAGTGTAAGGTTTAAGTGTGGGGGAGTTTTTGGATGTTTTGCATATAGAGTTTTTAGCCTTTTTGAGTCGATTTTTCAAAAAATTTGCATAAAACCTCTAATTATAGAGATTTTAGAGTCACTAGCATCCTTCTAGGTATGTTTACATAGAGTATTCTGACCGAAATAACTGAACTTGGAAGTGTTAGGGAACTACATTCGGATTTCTTACGAATTGGAGTGTTAAATAATGGATTTAATCATGCCGGTGATGCAAATTAGGAGCAGGGAGAAATGCATTATTAGAGTTGCTGATCAATCGTTAGTGGAGACTACCCATTTTCATATCTGTAGGACTAAATCAATATTTGGTTAAGTATGAGTTGTGGCACATAATCAACATAGAGATATTCTAACTACAATGGATACATGGCATACATTGTGAGAGCAAGATGTTGACAAACTTGGATTAAATTATATCTTTAAACAATTCTAAACTTTCAAGAACAAGATACAAGATATGAATACATACCAATGAGATTAGGCTTCATCTAAACCCTAGTAAATGAAACTAGAACATGAAGAACATTACAACAAAACTTAAAATTTGATAAACTAACATGAACAAGCTATTCTTGGATGGTTTTTCAACACAACAACCCTCTCTATTTATACACAAAATTCCCCTCAAGCACTTGATCCGAATTTTGCACTCATCCACTCAACAAAAACATGTTTTCTTAATTGATGGAATATATTTGGTTGTGGGAAACAAATTGGAGTGATTGGAGGAGAGAATGGGGGTGAGGTGGATGTTTGGAAAGAATCCAATGTGGGTGAGGTGGATGTTTTGGAAAGAATCAATGGGGTGAGGTGATGTTTTGGAAAGAATCCAATAAAGGTGAGGAAAATGGATTTGGTCTTGGTTTTTGGATCATGGGTTTTTGGATCATGGGTTGTTTAATCCCATGAATTTGTAAACAATTGCTACGATGCTACGAGTGGGTTGCAACGCTTCAACTTTCTTCTCTTTTGTCTTCTCAATTCTTCCAAGCTTTATTTAGTACTTAAAAACACAAAATTAATTAATACAAAATATTTATTCTTGAAAATGGTAAAAATGCCGAATTTGGGATAATATATGACTTTGAAGGGGATGAAAGATGAGTTAAGTGCCAATGAAAAGGTGTATGAATATGCAATATTTGGCACTCATCAACACTTCAAAACCTGAATTTTACTTGTCTCATCAAACCGTAAAATCCTAACTATACCACCTGTTACTGGTCTCTCGAATGCATTTAGCGTATGCACTAAGCGCTTTAAACCCCTAGGTGTCCCTAGTGGACGAGTTGTGGTCTCGTGAGGGCCTACCAAAGAAGTGTACCTACAAACCCTTCTCCAATATCGCAGAATCCATAGAAATGTCTTTGTCTTGATCTTCAATCGAGATGATGAACTTAGGAATTTCGTAGAACCTTGATAATTTGTAACCATTTTTTTAAGACCCGCTTCACAGCTGATCATCATATTTTTAGTGACCATCACACAAACATCATCATTTTTAACACAAGACCCGCTATTACACCGGTCATCATACAAAAAATTTGATTTTTGATTTATTTATTTTTTAATAAAAGATTTGATTTTTATGCAAAACACTATTTTTCCTAAAAAGACCCACACAGCTGGTCATAGAAAAGAAGAAAAAAATGCAAAAGACTACAAAGGATCCTACAAAGACCTGCCTTCTGTCATCAAAAATGCAAAAGACTACAAAGGAAAAAAATACAAAAGACCTGCTCCAGCTGGTCATCCTAAAAACAACAACAACAAATAAAATGCAAAAGACTAAAAAAAAAATCCTACAAAAGACCCTGAAGCACACAATTATCATCGTAAAATTTTGATTTTTGATTTTTTTTTTTTTAATAAAAGACTAATTTGATTTTTTTTTAATAAAAGACTAAAAAACTCTATATGCAAAACACACCCCCAAATCAACTAACATTGTCCTCAATGTTTCAAAAGATGATAAGAAACACATATCAAGAGAACAAGGTAGAGAAGATTTAAAGGAAAGAGATTATCTGGATTTAAAGGGTGGTGCAACTATAATTGAATGAATGCTTTAAAGCAAATAATATGAGCGCAAGACAAAAAGTTTGTTAGCACACAAATATATCAACAAGATTTAAAATTTTACCTACTAGATTATACAATGATGACTCACCATGTACCAACAATCTAAAAAGTTGAGGATCAACCCAAAAGACGTAGAAAAGCAAGAAACATCAACAAATTTATACAATTATAATAGACAAAAGAATGCAAGTGAGACTCGCATATGTGAATGAGTTACCCCAAACCTAGATTTTTCAATAGATATATTTTTGGGTACAAAATCTAACAATTTGAAAATGCACCATGCACAAGATCTAGTTTCAAAGTGGATTTTGTCGTGATGGATGGAGAGACATGAGTGAACTCTAATTGTGGCTCATCAAAGGTATTATATTTAATCACAAAATAGTCCAAGAGGACTTGAGAGGCACACAGTTCCAATCCTAGATTAGGTACTTTAGAAAAGTAGGTTTAACAATAACTTTACAAACCAAATCTAGGTTGGGCAAGATTACCACTTTAGACATAAGTGGAGGTAGCACATCATTATTAGGCACATCTATAACTCCTAAATCATTTGCCGTTGTCAAAGATGCTCACATTCATAGAACAATCCATCAAGACCCAAATAAGTATCATGCTCATCCAAAGTTTTATTTCTGCATAGACAATCCAAAGAGACATCACAATGTTGTGACCTAGGTAGAGAATCGTACACGTAATTATATTTTGATGCATAAGATCATTAGTGTCGACAGGAGATTCAAAATTACCTATGTCAGACACAAGTACAACATCATGTTCATGCTCATAAAACAAATCAATAAGCCCCAGTTCACAATCATCCCTAGAACTTCAGTTTCATGATAGGAATATCACAAGAAACTTCACATTGTGACTTAGGCGTAGAATCTGACACATTAAAGTTATTTCATGCATAGTTTCATTGTTCATAGAAGATTCAACATTTTCTAAGTCACAAACAATTTGTGTAGCATGCTCTCTTTCACAGATAACCGCACAAAGCTCAAGATTAGTAACCACATCACATGTATATGGAACATTAGAAGAAACATCATTCATTAAGGTCGAGGGCAGAGAAGCCTAATGTCTCTCGAACTCAAAGGTTTCGAAATATTTTCAGAAAAACATATTCTTCAACATAACATCATCATCATCACAGAAATGCATTTCCTTATTTAAAATCGTAGTATTTCTAGTCCCTTCATTTAAAACAGGTTCATATGCAATATCAGCTACACAAGTAAGACTAGGCATACTATTTTCACATTTTATTTCATTAGACAAACAAATATTTCATCCTGAAATTCCTCCTTTCCTACATTTTGTAAATGAATCAAATTCATTTTTAATAATGCATTAAGTTGTTCAATGGAATGAGAGTCTTCAACAAAAGAGGAAATTCATAATTAATGCTATATGGTTTATCATGCAATACACTCCTAGCATTATTTTGTTCGATGAGTCTGATATTTTCTCCACATATTGAGAAGTACAAAATTGTTGAACTTCCCACTGTGGTGGATGATACATGTGTGCAGGGTCATTAGGGTCTATAAAATACTGGATTGCAACCTTCAAAGGTTGATTATGGTCCCAATGACTATCGCCTTGTAATCTGTTGGCATTTCATATTTTGATTTTCATGATATTCTCTAGATTGCCTAAAATCATGCAAAATATAGTTAATTCTCAGCAGATGGCCTAAGCCTCCACATAAGGTACAAGCATAGATTTCAGATTGCTCAGAAGAATTATATGCGTGATTCATGCATTTGCATTTCTAAAGTCAGTTCTAGCTTCTAACTGGTCCAAAAGTGATGATTGTGAGAGTTAAGCAATCAGTAAAGATGTTCATTTTCACCCTGTGGTGGATGATACATGTGTGAGTAGTTACTAGGTTCATGTATTGATGCTCAGGATCGTGAAAATTTCCATAATAATCCCTATAACTAGTGACATCATGGTCTCCGGAGTTTCATAATGTGAAGCATGCCCCTAGCAAGCTATCTCGATGGATTTGTTTCCATCCCCACCTGCAGACTGCATCCTGACATGATCTCTAACTAGCACTAGGCTTGTTGCAGAGATTGGGATGTACACACTGAAAACAGACCAATATTTTTTTTTTCATTATTGTTTTTTTTTTTTTTTTTTTTTTTTTCAAGCCCGTTCTCTAATTACCTCTTGCATACATTAGAAAAACAAAATAAAAGAAGAAAAATCATAAACGTAAGGGAAGTTTTATGCAATCGCAAACAAGGTGACTCTACCACGTAAAAACCTACCATTTCTAGCAAACAAAAAGCATGATGGTTCCACTTAGATTGTTTTCTGATCAGATTTTCTAATCCTTCGAAATGGAATTCGTTACAACCGAGCAAACTCCTCTCGAATCAATCCGAGTTTAAGTAAATTGAATAGAGGCGAGGAAGTCACAGGAGCTTTGATACCCAAGGCCTCACCGCATTCCAAGGCTAGCAGTCACGATTCAATTTACGAAACCGCCATGAACTTCAAGTATGCTTAGAGAGTAACCAATATTTTTCGAACGACTTCCTACTAAGCTCGTTACCTTTATAGGTCTCTGCTTATTTCAAATTTTAATGCTTAGGTTCACGTTAGGTATTGTTTTCCTAAGGCGGGCAAGAAGAGAACGGATGAAACCGAACTCTTATCTTGTATGGGCAAATTCTTTCCCTTACTAGGAAAATAAAGCAAACCGTATTCAATTCCTCAACATATATGCAAACGAAGGAATACAGAATCGCCAACAAGGATTCGCGAAAGTTTCAAAATTTACCTCCTGCTCTGACGGACGATGAACTGTTGTTGCTCGACTTCTGCCACACGACCCTATGTCATGAATCTAACCCAGGGGCTTCGAGGTGATATTGTAATCACCGTCCTTCTTCGCAAAATGCTTGATATTTAATAATACCCTTCCGTAGGGTTTAAAAATAAAAAAAAAATAGAATGTCCAAGTCCAAAGTCCAAAATAAAAGTAGCAAAAGAAAAAGAAAATTACAAGAGTAAAGGAATCCTAATACAAACTAAAAATAAATAAATAAACTCTTTTTTTTTTTTTTTTATTAAAATAAAACTTCTTCCGCTCTTCTCTTTCCTTCGCCTTTACAACAGCTACCAGGCACCATGAGCTCAAAAGAGGTAGTTAGGGTTTCGAAGTTTTAAAGCAAAAGCAAAAAAAATTTAAAAAAAAAAAAAAATGTAAAATTGACTGTGAATAGTAACAGTAACAGTGAACTATCGTTGCTACAGTACCAGTGAACTATCGTTGCTACAGTAACAGTACAGATGAAGAACACGAAGAACAGACGCTTTAATCAAGCCGTTCAAGAACACTAAGAACGCATACGTAGAATAACTCACGTTATTTACAAAGGACATGACAATAACGCTGTTGAAGTGCCACTGCTTTATGCGATCATGCCATTTGTGCTTTTTTTTTTTTTTGGTGTTCCTCAATACGCCACAAAGAACATACTTTGTACAACGCTATCTAAGGTGAAATGCCATGTGCTTCAGAGACACCTATGAACAAAGTGATGATATAAACCTGAAACTACACTTCTACCAAGTCCAAGAACGGCTACTTCAAAAACTTGGTAGGCTCGGAAAGATACCTACTATTGTGTAAATCAGGAAGCCAAAAGGTTTGCTACAACACAGTAAGTGCTAATGTGTGCCTAACCACAGAGACTTGGAGTGTAGAAGTTGATTCTAAATCCCTTTATCTGTGAGTAACCAAAAGGGGTTTGTTTTTGTCGTGACATGATCGATATGATTTTCAAGTGACCTAAATAATAAAAGTAAAAGATGCAAATAACAAGATATAAACAATGATAATATGGATACTAGGGTATTCAAACCACCAATAACCTATGATATGCATTCAACTTGTAATATTATTCTTGTCCTTAGAGATTCCAAGTCTCACCGATAATCAAGGTGTTTCTCCAATTGGATAATTTAATCACAACTAAAGTATTTTCCAAAGCATTAATTGTCTAATTAAGCACAACTAATCTGAAGATCAATATTTGCTACATGAGTTGTAGCATAATCAACATAGAGATATTCTAATCATAATGATACATGGCATACATTGTGAGAGCAAGATGTTGAAAAACTTGGATTAA